>JBBDGP010003707.1:0-445520 GCA_037952835.1 Lithobates septentrionalis | reverse complement strand
CGCTGAAGAGTACGATACGCCGCGCTGACCAAGGCTTCTGTCCTTCCAGGACGACGGCGGCTTTCAGATCAGATGTGACACGTAGAAGTTCTCGATCCATGATGGCTGCAAGAGTTTATCTTCATGGTAGAGGTCGTGTCCTCTTTAAGCCGCGCACACACGATCGGATTTTCGGCAGGGAATTGAGTGATGACAGGCTGTTTGCCTAAAAATCAGACCGTTAAGCCGCGTACACACGATCGGATTTTACAACGGGAAATGTGTGATGACAGGCTGTTGGCGGAAAATCCGACCCTGTGTACACTCCATCGGACAATTGTTGTCGGATTTTCTTGCGGACAAATTTTGGATGGCGGGCTTTAAAAGTTTTCCGCGGACAAATGTGTGTTGTCGGATTTTCCGAGCGTGTGTACACAAGTCCGTCGGACAAATGCCCAAAGTACAAACACGCATACTCGGAAGCAAGGACGAGCCGGAAGCGGTCGGTCTTGTAAACTAGCGTTCGTAAAGGAGAATTAACATTCGTGACGTGGCAAATTATGAAATCTGGAAATGCAGCGCACAATTCTCTTCTTCTTTAATGGGATAATAATGAAGCTGCTTTGCTGGTGATACTGATGGAGTTTTTGCAAACTAATTTTAAAGGGCTTTTTTTTTTCTAGTGATATCAAGAATAATACTATTATGCTTGTTATTTTTTTTTGGGACAAGTTGCCACAACACCATTATCCTGTAGTTTTCAAGATCAAAGATACAACTATGTTGGTGTCCCTTGTTATTTTTACATTGTATTTTATAAAATGTAACTGCCGACTCCCAAACTGTCATTTGAAGTAAAACACACAGCCAAGTATTATTCTCCACAATTTTTTTTATTGTGCATTAAAAAAAGAAAACAAATAAAATTAGACATGTTATCTGCCAATAGAACTTAACAAAAAAGTGCATTCTATGCATCCAAAAATATAGAAAATATACCAAATCAAATCATTAATTATTCAACCAAAAAATAAAACAAAAGCCTCATGAACTCCTCCGCCTCCTGTTCCTGGACTGGACTTGGGTCAAAGCAATAACTCCAAGGCCAATAATAAATAACATGTTATCTCCTCCGATTCCGCAACATGGCGTGCAGAAACTAACTGAAAATCGCAAAATGAAAAGCGCGAATCAACACTCACCAAACTTCTACTAACACGAAATTAGCAGAAAGAGCCAAAGGGTGGCGCTAAAGGGCTGAAAAACCACGTAGTACGTCACTACGTTCGTGTTTGTTGGCCGACAATTCCTTGCCGTTTGTATGCAAGACAAGTTTGAGACCAACGCCCTTCGGGCAAAAGTCTGAGGTTTTGCCTGCAGAAAATCCGATCGTGTGTACGAGGCTTTTATCTTCATAGTAGAGGTCATGTCCTCTTAAGCCTCGTACACACGATCGGATTTTCGGCAGGGAATTGTGTGATGACAGACTGTTTGACTAAAATTGGACCGTTAGTACGCCCCATCAGACAATTGTTGCCCAACTTTCCGCCAATAAATGTTGGATGACAGGCTAGTAAATTTTGGGCGGACCACGGTCTGTTGTCAGATTTTTGTATCGTGTGTGCACAAGTCCATCTCACAAAAGTCCAAAGTACAAACACGCATGCTCGGAATCATTGCTCTCCAAACACGACATTAGCAGAAGGTGCCCAAAGGGTGGCATTCAAGAGCTGAGTCAGTCAGGACCCACTTCCTGTTCGGCCTGGTGGAGAAGCAATGGCCCCAAACCGAAGAGCTGCTACCCCGATCCATGTCTGCTTAACCACTTGCCGACCGCCTACCGCATATATACTGCGGCAGAATGGCACGGGCAGGCAAAATCACGTACCCATACGTGATCTGCCTCCCGCGGGCGGGGGGTCCGATCGGACCCCCCCCCGGTGCCATCGGCGGTCGGCATCTGACTGGGAGCGTCGGGAGGCGAGGGGGAGACCATCCGATCGTGGCCCCCCCCTCGCGATCGCTCCCAGCCAATAGGAATCCTCCTCTGCCTGTGTGTCGTTTCACACAGGCAGAGGATGTGATGTCATCTCTCCCCGGTCTGGCAGTTTCCGTTCCAGCGCCGAGGAGAGATGACAAGTGAGTGCACAACACACACACACACACAGTAGAACATGCCAGGCATATTTACACCCCCGATCCCCCCCCCGATCGCCCCCGATCCCCCCCCAATCACCCCCCCCCCTGTCACAAACTGACATTAGCAGTATTTTTTTTTTTTTTTTTCTTTTTTTTTTCTGATTACTGCATAGTGTCAGTTTGTGACAGTTAGTGTTAGGGCAGTTAGTGTTAGGCCCCCTTTAGGTCTAGGATACCCCCCTAACCCCCCCTAATAAAGTTTTAACCCCTTGATCACCCCTGTCACCAGTGTCGCTAAGCGATCATTTTTCTGATCGCTGTATTAGTGTCGCTGGTGACGCTAGTTAGGAACGTAAATATTTAGGTTCGCCGTCAGTGTTTTATAGCGACAGGGGACCCCCATATACTATCTAATAAATGTTTTAACCCCTTGATTGCCCCCTAGTTAACCCTTTCACCACTGATCACTGTATAACTGTTACGGGTGACGCTGGTTAGTTTGTTTATTTTTTATAGTGTCAGGGCACCCGCCGTTTATTACCGAATAAAGGTTTAGCCCCCTGATCGCCCGGCGGTGATATGCGTCGCCCCAGGCAGCGTCAGATTAGCGCCAGTACCGCGAACACCCACGCACGCAGCATGCGCTTCCCTTAGTGGTATAGTATCTCAACGGATCAATATCTGATCCGATCAGATCTATACTAGCGTCCCCAGCAGTTTAGGGTTCCCGAAAACGCAGTGTTAGCGGGATCAGCCCAGATACCCGCTAGCACCTGCGTTTTGCCCCTCCGCCCAGCCCAGCCCAGCCCACCCAAGTGCAGTATCGATCGATCACTGTCACTTACAAAACACTAAACGCATAACTGCAGCGTTCGCAGAGTCAGGCCTGATCCCTGCGATCGCTAACAGTTTTTTTGGTAGCGTTTTGGTGAACTGGCAAGCACCAGCCCCAGGCAGCGTCAGATTAGCGCCAGTAGCGCTAACACCCACGCACGCACCGTACACCTCCCTTAGTGGTATAGTATCTGAACGGATCAATATCTGATCCGATCAGATCTATACTAGCGTCCCCAGCAGTTTAGGGTTCCCAAAAACGCAGTGTTAGCGGGATCAGCCCAGATACCTGCTAGCACCTGCGTTTTGCCCCTCCGCCCGGCCCAGCCCACCCAAGTGCAGTATCGATCGATCACTGTCACTTACAAAACACTAAACGCATAACTGCAGCGTTCGCAGAGTCAGGCCTGATCCCTGCGATCGCTAACAGTTTTTTTGGTAGTATTTTGGTGAACTGGCAAGCACCAGCCCCAGGCAGCGTCAGATTAGCGCCAGTACCGCTAACACCCACGCACGCACCGTACACCTCCCTTAGTGGTATAGTATCTGATCGCATCAATATCTGATCCGATCTGATCTATACTAGCGTCCCCAGCAGTTTAGGGTTCCCAAAAACGCAGTGTTAGCGGGATCAGCCCAGATACCTGCTAGCACCTGCGTTTTGCCCCTCCGCCCGGCCCGGCCCAGCCCACCCAAGTGCAGTATCGATCGATCACTGTCACTTACAAAACACTAAACGCATAACTGCAGCGTTCGCAGAGTCAGGCCTGATCCCTGCGATCGCTAACAGTTTTTTTTGTAGCGTTTTGGTGAACTGGCAAGCGCCAGCGGCCTAGTACACCCCGGTCGTAGTCAAACCAGCACTACAGTAACACTTGGTGACGTGGCGAGTCCCATAAGTGCAGTTCAAGCTGGTGAGGTGGCAAGCACAAGTAGTGTCCCGCTGCCACCAAAAAGACAAACACAGGCCCGTCGTGCCCATAATGCCCTTCCTGCTGCATTCGCCAATCCTAATTGGGAACCCACCGCTTCTGCAGCGCCCGTACTTCCCCCATTCACATCCCCAACCAAATGCAGTCGGCTGCATGAGAGGCATTTTTATGTCCTCCCGAGTACCCCTACCCAACGAACCCCCCCAAAAAAGATGTTGTGTCTGCAGAAAGCGCGGATATAGGCGTGACACCCGCTATTATTGTCCCTCCTGTCCTGACAATCCTGGTCTTTGCATTGGTGAATGTTTTGAACGCTACCATGCACTAGTTGACTATTAGCGTAGGGTACAGCATTGCACAGACTAGGCACACTTTCACAGGGTCTCCCGAGATGCCATCGCATTTTGAGAGACCCGAACCTGGAACCGGTTACAGTTATAAAAGTTAGTTACAAAAAAAAGTGTAAAAAAAAAAAAAAAAAAACACAAACAAAAATATAAAATAAAAATAGTTGTCGTTTTATTGTTCTCTCTCTCTCTATTCTCTCTCTATTGTTCTGCTCTTTTTTACTGTATTCTATTCTGCAATGTTTTATTGTTGTTATGTTTTATCACGTTTGCTTTTCAGGTATGTAATTATTTATACTTTACTGTTTACTGTGTATTATTGTTAACCATTTTTTTGTCTTCAGGTATGCCATTCACGACTTTGAGTGGTTATACCAGAATGATGCCTGCAGGTTTAGGTATCATCTTGGTATCATTCTTTTCAGCCAGCGGTCGGCTTTCATGTAAAAGCAATCCTAGTGGCTAATTAGCCTCTAGACTGCTTTTACAAGCAGTGGGAGGGAATGCCCCCCCCCCCCCCAACATCTTCCGTGTTTTTCTCTGGCTCTCCTGTCTCAACAGGGAACCTGAGAATGCAGCCGGTGATTCAGCCAGCTGACCATAGAGCTGATCAGAGACCAGAGTGGCTCCAAACATCTCTATGACCTAAGAAACCGGAAGCTACGAGCATTTTATGACGTAGATTTCGCCGGATGTAAACAGCGCCATTGGGAAATTGGGAAAGCATTTTATCACACCGATCTTGGTGTGATCAGATGCTTTGAGGGCAGAGGAGAAATCTAGGGTCTAATAGACCCCAATTTTTGCAAAAAAGAGTACCTGTCACTACCTATTGCTATCATAGGGGATATTTACATTCCCTGAGATAACAATAAAAATGATTTAAAAAAAAAAAAAATGAAAGGAACAGTTTAAAAATAAGATAAAAAAATAATAATAATAAAGAAAAAAAAAAAAAAAAAAAAAAAGCACCCCTGTCCCCCCTGCTCTCGCGCTAAGGTGAACGCAAGCGTTGGTCTGGCGTCAAATGTAAACAGCAATTGCACCATGCATGTGAGGTATCGCCGCGAAGGTCAGATCGAGGGCAGTAAGTTTAGCAGTAGACCTCCTCTGTAAATCTAAAGTGGTAACCTGTAAAGGCTTTTAAAGGCTTTTAAAAATGTATTTAGTTTGTCGCCACTGCACGTTTGTGCGCAATTTTAAAGCATGTCATGTTTGGTATCCATGTACTCGGCCTAAGATCATCTTTTTTATTTCATCAAACATTTGGGCAATATAGTGTGTTTTAGTGCATTAAAATGTAAAAAAGTGTGTTTTTTCCCCAAAAAATGCGTTTGAAAAATCGCTGCGCAAATACTGTGTGAAAAAAAAAAATGAAACACCCACCATTTTAATCTGTAGGGCATTTGCTTTAAAAAAATATATAATGTTTGGGGGTTCAAAGTAATTTTCTTGCAAAAAAAAATTATTTTTTTATGTAAACAATAAGTGTCAGAAAGGGCTTTGTCTTCAAGTGGTTAGAAGAGTGGGTGATGTGTGACATAAGCTTCTAGATGTTGTGCATAAAATGCCAGGACAGTTCAAAACCCCCCCAAATGACCCCATTTTGGAAAGTAGACACCCCAAGCTATTTGCTGAGAGTCATGTTGAGTCCATGGAATAATTTATATTGTGACACAAGTTGCGGGAAAGAGACAATTTTTTATTTTTTTTATTTTTTTTTGCGCAAAGTTGTCACTAAATGATATATTGCTCAAACATGCCATGGGAATATGTGAAATTACACCCCAAAATACATTCTGTTGCTTCTCCTGAGTACGGGGATACCACATGTGTGGGACTTTTTGGGAGCCTAGCCGCGTACGGGACCCCGAAAACCAAGCACCGCCTTCAGGCTTTCTAAGGCCGTAAATTTTTGATTTCACTCTTCACTGCCTATCACAGTTTCGGAGGCCATGGAATGCCCAGGTGGCACAAACCCCCCCCCAAATGACCCCATTTTGGAAAGTAGACACCCCAAGCTATTTGATGAGAGGTATAGTGAGTATTTTGCAGACCTCACTTTTTGTCACAAAGTTTTGAAATTGAAAAAAGAAAAAAAAAAATTTTTTTTCTCGTCTTTCTTTATTTTCAAAAACAAATGAGAGCTGCAAAATACTCACCATGCCTCTCAGCAAATAGCTTGGGGTGTCTGCTTTCCAAAATGGGGTCATTTGGGGGGGGTTTGTGCCACCTGGGCATTCCATGGCCTCCGAAACTGTGATAGGCAGTGAGGAGTAAAATCAAAAATGTACGCCCTTAGAAATCCTGAAGGCGGTGCTTGGTTTTCGGGGTCCCGTACGCGGCTAGGCTCCTAAAAAGTCCCACACATGTGGTATCCCCGTACTCAGGAGAAGCAGCTAAATGTATTTTGGGGTGCAATTCCACATATGCCCATGGCCTGTGTGAGCAATATATCATTTAGTGACAACTTTGTGCAAAAAAAAAAAAAAAAAAAAAAATTTGTCACTTTCCCGCAACTTGTGTCAAAATATAAAACATTCCATGGACTCAACATGCCTCAAAGCAAATAGCTTGGGGTGTCTACTTTCCAAAATGGGGTCATTTGGGGGGGTTTTATGTCATCTGGGCATTTTATGGCCTTCAAAACTGTGATAGGTAGTGAGGAGTAAAATCAAAAATGTACGCCCTTAGAAATCCTGAAGGCGGTGATTGGTTTTCGGGGCCCCGTACGCGGCTAGGCTCCCAAAAAGTCCCACACATGTGGTATCCCCGTACTCAGGAGAAGCAGCTAAATGTATTTTGGGGTGCAATTCCACATATGCCCATGGCCTGTGTGAGCAATATATCATTTAGTGACAACTTTTTGTAATTTTTTTTTTTTTTTTTTTTTTTTGTCATTATTCAATCACTTGGGACAAAAAAAATGAATATTCAATGGGCTCAACATGCCTCTCAGCAAATTCCTTGGGGTGTCTACTTTCCAAAATGGGGTCATTTGTGGGGGTTTTGTACTGCCCTGCCATTTTAGCACCTCAAGAATCGACATAGGCAGTCATAAATTAAAGGCTGTGTAAATTCCAGAAAATGTACCCTAGTTTGTAGACGCTATAACTTTTGCGCAAACCAATAAATATACACTTATTGACATTTTTTTTACCAAAGACATGTGGCCGAATACATTTTGGCCTAAATGTATGACTAAAATTGAGTTTATTGGATTTTTTTTAGAACAAAAAGTAGAAAATATCATTTTTTTTCAAAATTTTCGGTCTTTTTCCGTGTATAGCGCAAAAAATAAAAACGGCAGAGGTGATCAAATACCATCAAAAGAAAGCTCTATTTGTGGGAAGAAAAGGACGCAAATTTCGTTTGGGTACAGCATTGCATGACCGCGCAATTAGCAGTTAAAGCGACGCAGTGCCGAATTGTAAAAAGTGCTCTGGTCAGGAAGGGGGTAAAACCTTCCGGGGCTGAAGTGGCTAATCTGCCTCCTTCCTAAGGTAAGGAGGCATCTGATCGCCACTGCATTCCTGTCCGTCTCCCACAGGGGGGGGGGATCTCTGCATTCCCATTCATCTCCCGCATGGGGAAGGGGGGGTTTGGCATTGGTTTGCCCCCCCTCCCAAAATATTGAGCACCAGCCGCCACTGCTCTCACACCAAACACAACAGTATAAGGCCACTATATTTTAAGGTTGCCAAGTAGTTTATGGAGCTGTCTCCAGTTTAGAGTGCCAAGGGCATTACATGACCCTAATCTTGCAAAAATACTCTTGCGCACAGGTGTATTAGCTAAAAGATCCCAAGGGTTCAGGAAGGACTGTGGATTTCGGCCTTGCTGCTCTTAAGGATGGGATTGTCCTAATATTAAATGAAAAGAAAGAAAAAAAGAGCGCACCAGCCTAGTGCATTATCCTTGACAGATTTATTACTTAAAAGCAAGATAAAATCTAGTCACAAAGGTTGAAGAAAAAAATTGCGTTTTTATATAAAAACCAGCAGGAGACTACCACTACTAAGGCTCTGATGAAGAAGGGTAACCTTCGAAACGCGTTAGGCAGCAGTAGTCCGTACGCCTCCTTCCTGGGACCTGGAAAACTGCTACCACTGGACTAATCGCCTCTGTGCCATATACAATGCGATTTTTTCTTCAACCTTTGTGAGTAGATTTTATCTTGCTTTTAAGTAATAAATCTGTCAAGGATGATGCACTAGGCTGGTGCGCTCTTTTTTTCTTTCTTTTCATGACCCTAATCTGCATAATAATAAGGCTTCATATAACAGTTATGCAAAATTATACACTACAGTGCCGTATCTGCCATCTTATAAAGCAGTGGTCACCAACCTTTGGACCTCACGGACCACTAAGCTCACAATTTTGAATCCCGTGGACTACTCGTATATAAGTTTTACATGCCTTATACACACAATGCTTCGTCTCTCTCTCCTCCTCAGCAACCCCCCTCTACTTCACCTCCCGCTCTCTGCACAACTCCCAGCGCCTCCCTCTGAGTTTACACGAGCCAGAACTACAGAGGAGGCACCGCGTATCAATGTATGCTGAAAGTATTGACTGTCAGCGCGCATTGAGAACAACACTGGAACATCGGGCGGTATACATCTACCACAATGTTGATTTGTGCCACAACTCCTGGGGTCCACCAACATTTCTCGTGGACCATCAGTGGTCCACAGACCACTGGTTGGTGACCACTGTTCTAAAAGTTGCCTGAAGCTGTGTATGTTGTCTGTAAATATTGCTTTGTAAAGGGGGCTGGATAACAATTACTGGGGTCAGGGCCATCTATAATATTGATTGGACCCTGGGCAAAACTTTCCTTGGGCCCCCGCCCCCCCATGCAGTTTCACTCTCCACCTGCTCTGAGACATACAATAAATAGCAGCTAGACTCAAAATCAGTTTACTGAATCAGATCAGGCAGCTATTGTGATTGGTTGCCAGAGGTTACAGTGTATCGTTACCGCTCATTGACTGGTTGCTAGAGGTTACAGCACACATTACGGCTCACTGATTAGTTGCTAGAGGTTACAGCACATGATTTCTGCTTTTTGATTTTTTGGTTGCTAGAGATTACTGTGGATATGACCTCAGGGGGGCATGATATACATATCAATCCCGCCGGTCGCCACTATTTACATATGAATGCTGATAATTTACGTGTAAACACAGGGTCTGCAGGTGAGTCATCTGTACACAACAATAGGGCAGAGCTGGGCAGCGTTAGTAGCAGCACTTCACACTGAGATATCAGGACACAGCACAGGACTAAAACCTCAAGGGACAAGGGAGTTTAAACCAGGATAGTTGGCAAGTATGAGGCAGCTTCTTTGGGCCTCACAACAATGACAGGGCCCAGGGCAGCTGCCCCTTTTGCCCTGCCTTAAAAACGGCCCTGACTAGGGTGGGCAGAGGGATGGTGGGAGAGAAAGAAGGTGAGCTAATGTCTACTTATATCAAATACTTGGCCTCCAATTATCATAGGTGTGCGCAGCCTAATGCATTAGGGTGTGCACCCTTAAGCTCAAACATACATGCATGTGTATGTATCTACATATATATGACCCCAGCACATTGATCTCCCTGCTGGCACAGTGAAAGAGAAAAGGATAAACATTTCTCTTATGGCAGAGTCGGTAAGAGGGGGGTCTTTCCCATGTTCCTGTTGCTACACAGAACGATAACACTAATGCGCATGGGGGGATTAGGGTGTGCCTGGGCACACCCGGCACACCCTGTGTGCATGCCTATGCCAATTATCCAGATCTTAACCCAATGGAGCATCTGTGGGATGTGCTGGAAAAACACGTCTGAACCATGGAGGCCCCACCTCACAACTTACAGGACTTAAAGGATCTGCTACTGACGGCTTGGTGCCAAATACCACAGCACACCTTCAGAGGTCTAGTGGAGTCCATGCCTCAATAGATTAGGGCTGCTTTGGCGGCAAAAGGGGAACCTACTCAATATTAGGTGGGTGGTCAAAAAAATTATACAGTAGCTGATCGGTGTAATTACATTAATTCCAAGTTAAAGCAATAAAAAGCATTTGAACGTGATCAATGCCTTTAAACATAGTAAATGTAGAGAAAAGTAAAAAAAAAAAAAAAAAAGCTGCATCTTAAATTCCCAGCTCCTCTGGAAAACATTGGTGGTCTACGGTACCAACATTGGTAAAGAAAAGTTGAGAATGATGAGAGCTGAGAGCCAGTTAAGGGATTCACAAATGTGAAAGGTCGTTTGACTCCTCAGTGGAAGGTCTTCACATTTCAGAGGAATGAACTGTGCAAAGCCGGCCCTGATTGAAAAGGGTTGAACAGGTTATCCAAATCAACTAATAGGAAGACACAGAAGGAACCAAGCCTTTCACAAAGGTTACAATAAAAGGGTTTAATGGCTGTCCTAACCGCTGTGGATGGAGAAAATGTACTTTAAAGTCTATTATGAACACCTTTCTTCTTCTTTTAAAGTTATTGCGAGAAAATGATTATGATAAGTATATAGGAACATTAGATTCCAGTGCTAGAATACAGGTGTGGATAAGGTCTTTCCTGCAAAGGATCCTGGAGTGAGAGAGGTGATGCTAATAATGAATTAAAGTATATCTAAAGCCAAAACTATATTTCGGATAGAGTAGGGAATTGTTAGCATCCCTGTTAGTTTTTTTTACTTGTAATCTCTATCCAATTGTAGGGATTGGCTGCAGTGCATGGGATCACTGGATTATGGTTGCCACCTCATCCCTTTAAACCGAACACATATTAATTACACAGGTTCTGTGGCTGATTGGCAGGTTCTGTGGTCACTTGGTGCCTTATCTGCATTTAATTAGCCCCGGAACCTGTGCAATTCAAAGGTGTTCGGGTTTAAAGGGATGAGGTGGCAACTCTACACCGGATGGAAGCTGGAGAGCATGGGGTCACTGGAGACATTGGATGGAGGCTGGAGTGCATGGAGTTACTGGAGACACTGGATGGAAGCTGAAGTGCATGGGGGCCACTGGAGACGCTGGAAGCAAGCTGGAGTGCATGGGGTCACTAGAGACACTGGATGGCAGCTGGAGTGCATGGAGTTACTGCAGACACTGAATGGAAGCTGGAGTGCATGGGGTCCCTGGAGACACTGGATGGAAGCTGAAGTGCATGGGGGCCACTGGAGACGCTGGAAGCAAGCTGGAGTGCATGGGGTCACTAGAGACACTGGATGGCAGCTGGAGTGCATGGAGTTACTGGAGACACTGAATGGAAGCTGGAGTGCATGGGGTCCCTGGAGACACTGGATGGAAGCTGGAGTGCATGGGGGCCACTGGAGACGCTGGAAGCAAGCTGGAGTGCATGGGGCCACTGGAGATGCTGTATGCAAGCTGGAGTGCATGGGGTCACTGGAGACACTGGACAGAAGCTGGAGTACATGGGGTCACTGGATGGAAGTTGGAGTGCATGGGGTCACTGGAGTCACTGGATGGAAGTTGGAGTGCATGGGGTCACTGGAGACACTGGATGGAAGTTGGAGTGCATGGGGTCACTGGAGACACTGGATGGAAGTTGGAGTGCATGGGGTCACTGGAGACACTGGATGGAAGTTGGAGTGCATGGGGTCACTGGAGACACTGGATGGAAGTTGGAGTGCATGGGGTCACTGGAGACACTGGATGGAAGTTGGAGTGCGTGGGGGCCACTGGAGATGCTGGATGCAAGCTGGAGTGCATGGGGTCACTGGGGACACTGGACAGAAGCTGGAGTACATGGGGTCACTGGATAGAAGTTGGAGTGCATGGGGTCACTGGAGACACTGGATGGAAGTTGGAGTGCATGGGGTCACTGGAGACACTGGATGGAAGTTGGAGTGCATGGGGTCACTGGAGACACTGGATGGAAGTTGGAGTGCATGGGGTCACTGGAGACACTGGATGGAAGTTGGAGTGCATGGGGTCACTGGAGACACTGGACAGAAGCTGGAGTACATGGGGTCACTGGAGACACTGGATGGAGGCTGGAGTGTATGGGGTCACACAGGAAAACTGAAAGCAGTCTTGAGTGCAAGAAGGTACTGAGAGCACTGGATGCAGGCTGGAGTGCATGGAGTCACTGGAGACTCTGGATAGAATTTGGAGTGCATGGAGTCACTGGAGACACTGGAGAGAAGCTGGAGTGCATGGGGTCACTGGAGACACTGAATGTATGCTAAAGTGCATGGGGTCACTGGAGAGACTGGGTGCAGGCTGGAGTACACAGGGTCAAACAGCAATGCTGAATGTGTTGTGTCCTGGGGAGCAAGAGGGAACACTGAATGCAAGCTGGATTGCACAGGGTCACTGGAGACACTGGGTGCAGGCTGGAGTTCATGGGGGTCGCTGGAGACACTAGATGCAAGCTGGAGTGCACGGGGACACTGGGTGCAGGCTGGAGTGCAGAGGGTCACTGGATGCAATCTGGAGTGCATGAGGACTAGACATGTGCGCCGTCAATAAATTTGCTTCGTTCCGTTCCATATTAGAATTAGTTCGTATTTCGTAATTTGTGTCCGAAATTCAATTTGGATTCGTACGAAATACGAATTTTCGTTAGGTTCGTTAACTTTTCGTAACAATTACGAATGTTCGTTATGGTAAATTTATCATTATGAGGGGCTCCCACCATCCCTGTGCTGTGCTGACTTCCTAGGGTTTTTAACTTCATCATAGTGAATAATCGAAATTACCAAACATTCTCGTTTCGGTTGTAATGAAATTTGGATCCGAAATGTGTAAACGAAATTTCGAATTTCGTACAAAATTCGGAAGCATAGCAATTCGCCATTGTGCCCCATCAAATGTAGCCTCACTGTGACCCCCCACTCGCCCGCTCGCTCATTGTCTGATCGGCGCTTACCCCATCTTGGTGGCGGGTCGGGCAGCGGGTGACGGCGGCGAGCTGCGGGACTGGCAGCGTGTCAGGCGATGGCTCCGGCATCCTCCATGCTTCCCGTGCATCTCTTCTTCCCTTTTGCTAGGCATCCAATAGGATCGCCTGTGCCTTCAGCCAATCAGGTGGCGGGTATTAGACCCACGCTTCCTAAATGGCAGAGAGCCGGTTCAGTGTTAGAAAAGCAAATATTTCTTTGCTTTTCTAACAAACCTGGGTGGGCTCCTGTCGCACGCTCTGCGCCCCGAGTCCACCCTATTTTGAAGCCTATTAGAGCCTCTGGCCCTAATGGCAATCACAGCCAGTGAGTCGATGGTGGGGTGGAGCGGCAGCTTTATGTGTCTTACGGACGCATAGAGCAAAGCTCGGGAGTGAGCACTCACCAGTGTCCCCATAGCAAGTGGCTTGCTATGGGGGGGGGGGCACTGGTCATGGGGAAGGAGCCAGCCGAGGACCCAGGAAGAAGAGAATCAGGGGTTGCTCTGTGCAAAGCCATTACCCAGAGCAGGCAAGTATGACATGTTTGTTTTTTAAAGACGAACCTTTAATACCACTTTAAAAAAAAAGGGTGCTGAGCGAGCAGGGGGTGGGGCAGAGCGGATGGCTCGGGAGTGAGCACACACAGGTGCCCCCCCCATGGAAACTTTGGGGGCACTTGCCAAAGAGGAGGAGCCTGGAGCGCCAATGGGAGGGGGGGGGAACCCCAGAAGAAGAGGATCGGGGCTGCTCTGTGTAAAACCATTGAGCTGCAGCAGAAATAAAATCAGCTCCCCCCTGTCCTGCCAGATAGGGCTGTGCTGAGTGGCAGAACCGTATAAATCTCAGGAATGGATGGACAGGAATACAAATCCATTAGCAGATAAAACAACTCCCATCTATGTATTTCATCCGTGCATTTAGCAGCCTGGAGTTCAGCTTTCACTAAGAGTCTACAAGACGGGAGTGATTGCAAAAACTGACTAATGCTTCTCACAAAGGAAAGCGGACTGTTGCGGAGAGAGGGGGATGTGATTTATTCTGTATTATTGCCGCCATAAAGCAATATGATAGTCCTTTCTCAAATGAACAAAGCAATGCAGCATTTCCCCTCAAATGAAAATAAAAATTCTGCAATGACAAGGACACACAATGCCACCGGCTGAATCCCATGTTATTGGACTGATTCATCAGTTTGGAGTGATAATATCTCACCGCGTTACTGGGGGAAGCATTTAGCTATAAGCTGTTTTGAAAGTTTAAAAAAAATAAATAAATAACTCTGAGCACAAATGTTTTTGGAAAACAGCTAATGATATCCGGGAAACATTGTCACCGCAAGTGGGGCGCCGGTTGAACTTTAATCCGAATCTCATAAAATTCACTGCAGCCATATCTGCTATACTATCCTCGGCTCTTCGTGGGTGGAGATAGAAGATCCCGCACACAGTCCAAGGTTTTAAAAGAATGATACAAAGATACAATATAATAGATACATTTAATAGATACAAAGGCATACAGTTAAAAAAAAACTGCCTCCACTAACTCATTTCAACCCTGGAAAGGGGTCCTAACTACTTGGGATGATATGCAACTGCAGGCATTAACCCGGTACTGTTTTTTTTAAGGCTGACAGTCGGCTCTCTTTTAATAACAATCGGAGTGGCTAACTAGCCACTCCGGTTGCTATTACAAGCAGCGGGAGGAGGCTAAATCCCCCCCCCCTTGCCACCTTCCGCGGCTCTCTCAGGCTCTCCTATCCCACCGGGAGACCAGAGCTACCAGCTGGCACGTCCGCAGGCTGGCCAGCAGAGACCCATACAAAGTCAGAATCTGCTTTGATCGACATGACATCACTTTGCGAGCGCCACCCTCCTGAATCATGCCCTCAACATGGGGGGGCTACTTTGGGGCAGGGGGGGCAAAGCACCCTGTCCCCAAGTTGATGGGGACAAGGGCCTCTTCACGACAACCCTGGGTTGTGGAGGTATGCAGGCAGGGGGCTCATCAGAATCTGGAAGCCCCCTTTACCAAGGAGGCCCCCAGATCCCGGCTCCCCCATGTGAATGAGTATGAGGTACAAGTACCCCTATCCATTCACCACAAAACTGTCAAAAAGTAATAAAAATACAGAGACAGTTTTTTGACAAATCCTTTATTTAAAAAAAAAAAATGGTGTCCCTCAATGTAATGCTGGCCATACACTATACGAAAAATCGGCCGAACACATTTTCGAAAAACGAACGTTCGACCGTGACCGCAAACGATCGTGCCATCATGTAATGACCGATAAATTGTTCAGTGGACATGAATAAATAATTTTTTGTTCATTTTTTTACATATACCTAGTGCAGACAGTTCGGACGGGAAACACATTAACCTTGCAATTTATCATACGTTCGGCAGAAATTTTCCAAACTTCCCGTTCATTTTTTTTCCCACAAAAACGTCACAAACGATTATCGATTTGTGGCCATTAACTTGCCGAAAAACGAACAAAGTGTCTATATGAACGATTTTTCGGCCGATTTTTCGTATAGTGGATGGCCAGCATTAATCTATCGTCAATCACGCCGCCCACCGCACCCGAAAAAGGAAAAAAAACACGCTCCCACCGTCCATGAAGGCCGACCACCTACTGCAGGCACAGCATTTTGACAGTTCACCTGGTGGCATCGCCCCCCCACCCTTGTGACGTCATGGACCGGTTCATGCTGGGTCAGTGACGTCACAAAGGGGTGGTGCTGCCAGGTGATGTCGCCAGCTGGCCCCACCCTTACCTATATAAGAAATCCCACGCCGTTTTTTTTATTTTAATTTTGGCATTGGGTTCCCCTATAAAAATTCATACCAGACCCAAAGGGTACTGGGGGAGGGGCCAACTCACACCGTTTTCTTTTTTTTGTTTTCTTTTTTTTGTTTTCTTTACTATTTTGTAACCGGCAAATTATTATTTTATTTTATTCAGCTGTCAACGGAGAAGCCCATTGACAGCTGATGACTCATCAGCTGTTAAGGACCCCGCACCTCAGCTTTTACTGTGCCCGATTAGGCAAAGCTTTGCCCAATCAGGGTGCAGAATGCACTGTGATGCACGCAGTGCATTGCAGGGCGTTCAGTGGAGCGAACACCGGCCGAACACCCTGCAAATTTGGATGTTCCCTGAATGAGGCGAACCATGCTTGGGCCAAATCGTTTGCCCAACTCTACTTGCGACTGCTTATCCTGCACTCTTTATTTTATTTGGATTGTAGCACCAGAACTTTGCTGTATAGGCTACTAGATAAGATAGGAATCTTTAGGGTTTTTTTGGCTCCCCTGTAATCAGCAGTTTGCTTGATTTGGTCTGTTCTAGGCTTCACTGGCTGTAGATTCGACTGCTTCCCCCTGATTTCTAGAATATTTTAGAATGTAGTGGGATGGGGAAGGCAGGCCCACACTCTGAATATTTATGTGGTCTCTGAAAATTCCTGGGGGAGGATGCCCAGTAGATGGCTGAGGAGTGTGTAAATAGTCTGGGGCCTGAGGCAGCCCTGTTCTTGTCCAGGAGGAGAAGTTCCCAGCTTGGCAGGCTGCTGTACTTCTACATATGCTCATTGAGGTCCCAGCTATGCTAAGACTTGGGGGGGGGGGGGGGCTGTTCTGCTGAAACTTTATGTATCTCATTAAGGAATTTCTCCAGGAGGAGAACTTCCCAGCCTGAAGGGATGCTGCCCTTCTGGACAGTCCTCCTGTACTTCTACATATGGGTCCCAGCTATGCTAAGAACTGGGGGGCCTGTTCTGCTGAAACTTGCTGGAACTCATTAAGGAATTTCATTGAGGATCTGGTCTGAAGAGTTCACGGGAGAAATGTCTGTCTGATACTGGAAAGAGACATCCAAGTATCCAGGGACATTGTGAGTACAGACCTGAGTGTAGGAGTCCTAGTGACGGTGTGCTGCTACTACTCCTTGTGCGTTAGTGCCAGAACTTGCTTGAATTGAGACATTTCTTATGTTGTCTTATGCCCTGTACACACGGTCGGAATCGATCAGACATTCCGACAACAAAATCCATGAATTTTTTTCCGACGGATGTTGGCTCAAACTTATCTTGCATACACACGGTCACACAAAGTTGTCGGAAAATCCGATCGTTCTGAACGCGGTGACGTAAAACACGTACGTCGGGACTATAAACGGGGCAGTAGCCAATAGCTTTCGTCTCTTAATTTATTCTGAGCATGCGTGGCACTTTGTGCGTCGGATTTGTCTACACACAATCGGAATTTAACCGATCGGATTTTGTTGTCGGAAAATTTTATCGCCTGCTCTCAAACTTTGTGTGTCGGAAATCCCTATGGAAAATGTGTGATGGAGCCTACACACGGTCGGAATTTCCGACAACAAGGTCCTATCACACATTTTCCATCGGAAAATCCTATCGTGTGTACGGGGCATAAGTGTTGCTCATTCCCTTAGTTGTTGCTGGAGGGACTGTACTACAGTGGCTTCACTGTGGGGGTGTGGGCCGCACCCTGGTGACACCGGACAGAAAGATGACACCATGAAGTAGGAAGTGATATCTGACCGCGATGGTGTCACCACCATCAGAGCCAGATTCATACAGGGGGCTATTGGAGCTCCAGCTCCAGGCTCCTACCTTAATATAGGCCCAGCCACCCAAAAGCTTCCCCATGGCACTGTCACTGGCCGCCGATGCCTACCACTACCCAGTGTCCACTGCTGTGAAAATTATTGCTAACTAGGCCATCCATGCAAGCACAGGCCCCGGCAGAGGACAATGTAACTTCCTCCTCCCTGTTCTGCCCCAGAGTGCCCCGTCTACTGGCTTCCGCCCTGCAGACAATGGAACCAACTAAGGTGAAGTGAACCCACCAGAAATCAAAACTGGGGACATGTCACTGTCTGGTAAGGAGAGAGTGGGAGAGGAGGGGCAAAGACTCTAGAAGTGCCAGTGTGTGTGTGTGGCACTGCAGAAGCCAGGGAGAGAGGGTGTCCTCTCCTGCAGTACAATCATGCTCAGTCATATTGTGTATGAGGCACAGGGGAGCAGCTAAAAAACGTTATCCCAGCCTGCTATATGCTGGGATTTGTAGTCCTATGGAGGGGAGGACAATGCTCACACATCCTGAGGCAGGTGGGGCTGATTGTATAAGTTGAAAGACTCTGTGGGGGGGGGGGGGGTACCATGGTTGACCTGCTCCCCTTCTAGAAATACCTATTGTCTGGCACACTGGTTCAAGAGGGAACTCTGGGGTAAAGGGGAACTCTGCTCTAATTGGGCTCTCTGCAGACCAGAGGTAACCAGAGACCCCCCACATCAGATTCATCACAGTCCAAGGTGGCACCATGTTTTCCTGCACCAGGTGACGCCAACCCTAGTGACGCCACTGCTGTACTAAAAAATGTTGACAAAGTGAAGAGTGTCCTTGTGTTACTACATTGGTGCTTCTGGAGTATTCCACAGCTTCCCTGCCCCCTATCCAAGGCCGACTCCCAATAAATAAAGCATCAAAACGATACTTCTAGATTGTTCATTGATCCAGAGGAGTGATTGGGTTTTTTTTTTTTTTCAATCAAACAATTTTTTAGTTTAGTTTTTTCACATATTACAACAAAAAGTGAACATTGGTATCAATTTTATCTCATTAACCCACCTAACATTGTATATAGACAAAAATCAAAACAAGCAAATCAGACATACTATCTTACCAAACAAACAAACCCAGAAGAGGAAGAAAAAGAAAAAAATCCAAAACTTTCTCCTTTCTCTTTCAATTCCTCTCCCTTCTCTCTCCCTCTTTATCTGCGTTCGTCAGTCCCTTTTTTACAATTCCCCCTTCATGTTATTCCTATATGCTAGATGTTATATATGTATTCATTTCCCTCCAATGTTAACTTTCTTATCTAATGTCCCATATTATTATGCTCATCAGATTTCTCAGCCAGATCAGACACCAGCCACCAATGACAAAAAAGGGGACCCAAGAGGGAGGAACGGGACAAGTACCAGTTCCACCCAGGGAAAAAGAATTCATCAACAAGGAACCAGCAAATTAGCAAAAATATGAAAAATTTAATGTTAAGTTGAATAATTCCACATATACACCAAACACAAAATCAAAAAATATGACAATAAGTGAACCAAGACCTGACACTAAGAAAATAAAATAGACAATGTTGTCTAAAAACAGAACAACACACAGATGGCCACCACTAAACACACACAACAAGGACGCCCAGCTGGATTAATGAATGAAAAGAAACACAGCAAAACATAAAACGTCTCATGAGTATCTCAGAAGGTTGTGGGTCAAGGCTGGGAGATTGGTGTGTGCAGCCGTATGGTTGGGGGGAAGTCCGCCTAAGAGGATGCCAATACCAGGCCTTAGGTGAGCCTTGAGATATGTTGCATGGAAATAGCTGGTTGAGACACTAATGCCGCGTACACACGGTCGTACTTTTCGTCTACAAAAGTCGGACAGCCTGTCGGACAGACTTCCGGCAGACTTTCGGTGGACTTGCCGCGGACTTGCGGCCTACTTTCTAACGACCGGACTTGCCTACACACGACCACACAAAAGTCTAACGGATTCGTACGTGATGACGTACACCGGACTAAAATAAGGAAGTTCATAGCCAGTAGCCAATAGGTGCCCTAGCGTGGCTTTTTGTCCGTCGGACTAGCACACAGACGAGCGGATTTCGGGGTCCGTCGTAGGTACGAAGTAAAAGTTTTGAAGCATGTTTCAAATCTAAAGTACGTCGTATTTGAGGCTAAAAAAGTCGGTTGAAAGTCCGGAGAAGCCCACACACGATCGGATTACCAGCCAGCTTTAGTCCATCAGCGTCTGTTGGACTTTTGTAGACGAAAAGTACGACCGTGTGTACGCGGCATTACAGCTGAGTGTCATACAATGACTGGTAATGTAGGTGAGCGGCTGTGTAGGGATGGTACATAGATCAAGATGTAGATGTGCCTGCATCGGTAATGATCACTGTAAATGAAATAGACAGTGGGTGGGAGACAGCTGTGTAACTATGGTGACAGCAGTCACGATTAGAACATGAGCAGATACATTCTCACCAGTCCCGTGATACCGATGTTAAGCAGGCTAATAGATCATTCCAATCCTACTCGGATCATCTCAGGTAGTACGGAGCGGCTACATCCAGATCAGGTCAGCTGGATAGGGCTTCGTAGATCCGTATGCTCGGTTACCAGCAGCGGTGATGAGGAGCGGAGGCGTGTTAGGACGTGCCGTCTGAGTGCGGCGTAGGTCAGCGTCCACTTCCTGGTTCCATGCTGTGAGGCTTCACACGAGGGCGGACGGAATACCCAGGGCTGATGGGTGGGTCTGTGTGTGACGCTAGGTGGAGCGTGATGGCGTCATGCTGACGCGTTTCATCCGTCACAGGGATTTCTTCAGATCTTTCCAAATGCCAGATCTTTCCAAATTTCTTAGGACATCACCCATGTTTAAAGGTCAGTTCCTCTCGTCTTCGATTAAGGTTAATTGCTTTAATCCATTGATCTATCTTTGGTGGAGAGTTTGATATCCATTTTTGCAATATGAGTTTCCGTGCCATGTACATAGTTCTCAGCCACATCTCTTGCACCTCATCTGGGAGAGTATCTAAGGGCATGACCCCTAACAATGCTACTTTTGGGTCAGGCTGTACCTGTGTGGAACACAAGGAGTTCAAAGTGTCAAATTTATACTTCCAGTAGAGGTTCAATTCGAGGCAACGCCACAACATATGTATAAGTGTACCGTTTATACATCTTGGGCAATTAGATGTAGTTGCTTTACCCCAGGAATACAATTTTAAAGGTGTATAGTGAGCTCTGTGAATAATAAATAGTTGAGTCATGCATTGTGCGGAGGATAAGGATACCTTAAATACGTTTTTTCAAGGCTTGCCCCCATTCCTCAACACTAAGTGTCTCTAGGTCTTTTCGCCACCGTTCAAGGCTACCTTCTTGTGAGTTGACTCTAGTTATCGTTTTAAAAGAAGAGTATATCTTTCCCATTAGTCCCTGTTTAGCACTTCTAGTAGTAACTGCCATAGTTAAGATTAACGAAGAATTATATTTTAATATAAATGTCCTTGCTTGGGAATGTAAAGCATGGAGAGATTGTTACCATGTGTCTGGACTGCCGCTACACTAGTTTGGGAAAAGAACCTGGGGACAAAACAGCGGGACTTCCTGGGGGGAGCGCTACACAAACCTTTCCTAGATCGACACCCAGTTCCCAACCGCTTGGCACCAGGCTGCCCAGATCTTAGAAAAATTGGGTTACAGAATACAGTTGGAGTTTATTTTTTTCCTCTGCATTTCAAATGATTCAACTTTGCAAAGTCCCCAATTTTGATTGAAAGTCTGGCTCAGGATGCTTCTAGCCTGAACCACTTTGAAGTTGAACGTTTCACCGAAACCCATGTCAAGCGGATCATTCTCTTTGGTCACACTACAGTGGATTCCAGGCTGAGCCTGCTCACCCTTTTTCTGTAGCTGTGTATCAATCTCCATGAAAATAATTCCCATTTAACAAACAAGTCTCCGGGGGAATGTCTATGCAAGGTCAGATGATAAAAGGTTTCACTTTCTGTCCTGTTGACAACGTTTTAATTAAAATAAGCATAAAATAGAGGTAAGGAACCTCTGGATGGGAGCGGAAAATATTCTTCAGTCCAGAAATAGCGTTCAGTGCTTAACTGTTTAATGGCAGCAAGATTTTTTAAGAGGGATGAAGTAATATATTTGAAAAAGGCAAATGGCTCGTGCTTTAGACTTTCCATGCATGGGGTCATTTTTTACACCTTTGACCTCCCAAAAAGAACAACGGTAATAACATTTAAAGGGGGTAAAGTAACAGATACTTCTCATGTTAAGGGCACATGTGCTAAATACCATGTAAGTGTGACCAGGGCTTTTTTTCGGGCCGTACCGTTCTCTGGCACTGCTGCCTGTTCACCAACTTGTTACTGGTAAACACAGAAGCTGGTAGAGGAAGTTTTCCGCACTCCTCACTTCCTCTGCTCGCTTTTGTGTTTGCTAGGGACATGCCCCTTTGAGTGGAATAGACACAGAACCCACTCTGCCCATATGACTCAGAGGAGATGAGCCACACCGGCCTCGTGGCAGTGCCCCCCTCTCGCAGCCCCTACCGGCACTGAGGACTTCTCCCTGGCATTCTCAGGTAAGTAGTAGGTGCTCTACCACAGCAGGCCTTCTCTGTGCTACTTTGTACTGGGAAGGGTGGGAGACTTTTAATAGAGCCCAGAACTCTCCAAAAAGTGGACCTGTCAAAGCCCATGTTATCCTAAGTGATGTTGTTAATCCCTTGTGATAACAATAAAGTTGATTAAAAAAAAAGTACAATGTAAAAAAAAAAATGATACTAAACATGCTTTTTAATTTACATTATCTTTAATTGTATATGTATGATGACACTGTAATTATTTTAATAAAAAAAAAATCTAAGTATCTTTTTCCTACACAATATTAAACGTGCACTACCGAACAATTTGTTCGTTTTCGTTTCATTCGTTTTTTTTTTTTTTCTGTGTCATTCGTTATGATCGCAATTCGTAAATTCATAAAATTTGTAAATTCGAAAATTCGTAAATTTGAAAATAACAAAGAAAATCCGAAAATTCGAAATAATGACTAACTAACTAATAACTACCTATTAAATTATAGGTATTGGAATTTCCTTTCAAATTTGGCTTTTAGTGAAACGTAACGAATACGAGTTTATCCGAATTATCCGAAATAACGAATGCCGCATCTAAACAAATGGAACACAACAAATTAATAATAAATAATAACAATAACGAGTTATTATTATTATTATTATTATTATTATTATTATTATTATTATTATTGTTATTTATTATTATTAATTTGTTACAATCCCTTCGTTTTAGATATGGCATTCGTTATTTCGGATAATTTGTAACTTTGGATAAATTTGTATTCGTTATGTTCACTAACAGCCAAATTTTAAAGGAAATTCCAATGCCTATAATTTAAAAGTTATTTATTATTTCGAATTTTAGATTATTCGGAAAAATTTGTTAAAGTGGTTTTTGTTAAAGAATTTTTTTAAACCCCCCCCCATCTTGCTCCATGTCGTTATCTTTTATCCAATGTTGTACTTTGTGAATACTACCCTAACCACCTATAATGTTGAATTCTCTTAGTGGCTTCCTTTTTATATAAGTGAATCTGTGACCTTTCCCTACCCATCTTATTTATTTATGAGGAGGAAAGAGTTTCTGTTTGCAAATTCGGTACTATTCTAATTTGGAAATTCGGATCCATCCGAATTTCTGAAAAATGAAAATTTGTCCTACATTTTAATTTGAAACAAAGCTCACATGTCTAGTACTGGACACCCTCTGAGGATGGCTGCCTCCTCCTATTGCAAACATTAGTTACTAGTATGGAACTATAGGGTATTGCTATTATAGCCATTACCCATTGTTTTATACCAAGGACATTTGGAGCGCCAGAATCCCCCCCCCCCCCCCCCCATATCTCATTAATGATAAAGATCTGGCATGTTTTTTGTTTTTTTTGCCTATGTCCACCTTTAACATCTGTACTAGACCCTCATATATAGAATCCCTTTGTCTCCAAACAGGACAGGACCTTTCATTTTTGGCTTTTTTTCTTCTTTGTGAATGTAAATGTCTCTTTTGCTGTGGCAGGTTGTATACATCATACAAAAAATAAATAAAAAAATCAATGAATTCTCCAGCCTGAAAAATTTACTAAATTAACCACCAGCTGTTTCGTCCTTAGGACGGGATACCTGCCCTATTAAAGCAAAGAACTATATGTGAAAATAAAACTGAATGGGACAAAAAAAGAGAAATTGTCCCTGGAACGCCACATAAGGGAAGGGTCAACCACAGCTTTATGATGAAATTAATTAGACTTTATTGATGAAAAAGATGCACTATAAAAGACAACACTATGTTCTTTAACCGCTTCAGCCCCGGAAGAATTTACCCCCTTCCTGACCAGAGCGATTCGGCACTGCGTCGCTTTAACTGCTAATTGCGCGGTCGTGCAACATGGCTCCCAAACAAAATTGACGTGCTTTTTTCCCCACAAATAGAGCTTTCTTTTGGTGGTATTTGATCACCTATACGGTTTTTATTTTTTGTGCTATAAACAAAAAAAGAGCGACAATTTAGAAAAAAATGCATTTTTTTTTTACTTTTTGCTATAATAAATATCCCCAAAAAATATAAAAAAAAAACATTTTTTTCCTCAGTTTAGGCCGATACGTATTCTTCTACATATTTTTTGGGGGGAAAAAAATCGCAATAAGCGTTTATTAATTGGTTTGCGCAAAAGTTATAGCGTTTACAAAATAGGGGATAGTTTTATGGCATTTCATTAATAATTTTTTTTTTTTTTACTAGTAATGGTGGCGATCAGCGATTTTTTTATCAGGACTGCGACATTATGGCGGACAGATCGGACATGTTTGACACATTTTTGGGACCATTGTCATTTATACTAGGCATGTGCAATTCGTTTCGTTCCGAATTAGTTTTTTAACGAATTTCGTCAAATTTGTTAATTCGGGAATTAACGAAAACCTGTTTAACAAATTTTTTCAGAATATTTGTAAATTCGATAAAATTGGACATTCGTAAATTCGGGCATTCGTACATTCATACATTCGTACATTCGTAAATTAGTGCATTCGTAAATTTGTAAATTCGAAAATTCAGAAATCTGAAATAATAGTTAACTAATAATAACTTAACTATTAGTAATTACTAGTAACTTTTAAATTATAGGTATTGTAATTTCCTTTCAAATTTGTCTGTTAGTGAACATAACACATACAAATTTATCCGAAGTTATGAATGATCCGAAAAAACGGAATGGAACGTAATGAATTAATAATAATAAATAACAATAATAATAATAACAACGTTTTATTATTATTATTTATTATTCATTTGTTCCGTTCCATTTGTTTAGATGCAGCATTCGTTTCGGATAATTCGTAACTTCGGATAAATTCGTATTTGTTACGTTCACTGACAGTCAAATTTGAAAGGAAATTACAATACCTATAATTTAATAGTTAGTTACTATTTCAGATTTTTGAATTTTTGGGTTTTTGGATTTTCAAACTTCGAATTTACAAATTTCCGAATTTTCTAATTTACAAATGTACGAATTTACAAATGTATAAATGTAAAAATGTATGAATGAACGAATGAAGGAATCTTCGAATGTACGAATGAACGCATTTACGAATTTACGAATGAACGGATTTACGAATCGCGATCATAACAAATGACCCGAAAAACGAAAAAAATAATAAACGAATGAAATAAAAACGAAAATGAATGAATTTTTTGGCTGTGTGCGCATGTCTAATTTATACAGCAATCAGTGCTATACAAATGCACTGATTCCTGTGTAAATGACACTGCCAGTGAAGGGGTTAACCACTAGGGGGCGGGGAGGGGTTAAGTGTGTCCTGGGGAATGTTTCTAACTGTGGGCGGAGTGGCTATGTGTGACACGTCACTGATCTCTGCTCCCAATGACAGGGAGCAGAGATCAGTGACACTGTCTCTAGGCAGAACGGGGAGATGCTTGTTTACATCAGCATCTCCCCGTTCTTCCTTCTCCGTGAGGCGATCGCAGGTGTCCCCGCGGCAAACGAGTCCGCGGGACCCGTGACCCGACTCACGGAGCTCCCGGCTGGCGCGTGTGTGGCGCCGGCGGCGCACATGCAATGGCATGGCGGCAAATTTAAAGGGACGTACGGGTATGCCCATTTGCCCAGCCGTGCCATTCTGCCGACGTACATCGGCGTGCGCCGGTCGGGAACCGGATATAGAACTGCACCTCTCACTATACCCAATCACAATGATAAAAAAATACTGCAGTTAGCAATAACGTTATTGTAAAAAACATACACAGAGCCCTGTAAATCCCACCACCCCAACCCATCAGCCTCCCTTCTCCAGATGAAAGTAGCGCATGTAACTCCCGATAAAGATGTCTTCTTGGTATTGGAACCTCCAAATTGCCTTATTGTTAAAGTATCATGTAGCCATATAGAGATATTAGCGTAGTTCTCTCCACAACGGGAAATAAGTTGATACAATAAGGAGGAAATGACGTTGCTTATTTTCTTGAACGTGGGAGCAAATACTGTAGCCACACCAGCCCCTTTTGGAAATGCCAGTCATTAAAGACAAATAGTGCTGTAAGTTCAGAAGGCTCAGATTATTGCAGATGCTCTGCATCGAGTACGTCGACGCGTTTCGTGCATGTCAGTGCACTTCGTCAGTACGTTACCATAAGGTTATTGCTAACTGCAGTATAATAAATATCCCAATTTTTTTTTTTTAAATCATTTTTTCCTCAGTTTAGGCCGATATGTATTCTTCTACATATTTTTGGTAAAGAAAATTCGCAATAAGTGTATATTGATTGGTTTGCACAAAAGTTATAGCATCTACAAAATAGGGGATAGATTTATTTCATTTTTATTATTATTATTTTTTTTCACTACTAATGGCAGCGATTTGTGATTTTTATCATGACTGTGACATTGCGGCGGACAGATCGGACACTTTTGACAGTATTTTGGGACCATTGACATTTATAATGCAATCAGTGCTATAAAAATGCACTTATTACTGTATAAATGTCACTGGCAGGGAAGGGGTTAACACTAGGGGGCGCTGAAAGGGGTTAAAAGTGTGTCCTAGGGAGTGATTCTAACTGTGGGGGGGAGGGGACTGAAGAGGGGAGGAGACCAATCAGTGTTCCTATATACAAGGAACATACGGTCAGTTCACCTCCTCCCTGACAGGACGTGGACCTGTGTGTTTACACACACAGATCCACGTCCTGCTCTGTGATGAGCAATCGCGGGTGACCGGCGGACATCGCGGCCGCCGGGCACGCGCATTGGGTCCCCAGTGATGCGGCGAGCGCGCGCTCTCCACAATGCCGGGATGCCGAGGACGTCATATGACGCCCGCCCGGAGGGAGGAAGGGTTCCTGCCGCCGTCATTTTACTATGGCCCGATATGGAAGTGGTTAAAGGAATTCAGAGATTTTAATGTTTCACTTTAAGCATTATTGAAAGAGCTGCTATCAGCTGAACATATATTTATTTTATTTACAGTATCTCACAAAAGTAAGTACACCCCTCACATTTTTGTAAATATTTTCTTCTATCTTTTCATGTGACAACACTGAAGAAATTACACTTGTCTACAATGTAAAGTAGTGAGTGTACAGCTTGTATAACAGTGTAAATTTGCTGTCCCCTCAAAATAACTCAACACACAGCCATTAATGTCTAAACCGCTGGCAACAAAAGTGAGTACACCCCTAAGTGAAAATGTCCAAATTGGGCGCAAAGTGTCAATATTTTGTGTGGTCACCATTATTTTCCAGCATTGCCTTAACCCTCTTGGGCATGGAGGTCACCAGAGCTTCACAGGTTGTCACTGGAGTCCTCTTCCCCTCCTCCATGATGACATCACAGAGCTGGTGGATGTTAGAGACCTTGCGCTCCTCCACCTTCCATTTGAGGATGTCCCACAGATGCTCAATAGGGTTTAGGTCTGGAGACATGCTTGGCCAGTCCATCACCTTTACCCTCAGCTTCTTTAGCAAGACATTTTGGACAATTTCATGCTCCCAACTTTGTGGGAACAGTTTGGGGATGGCCCCTTCGTGTTCCAACATGACTGCACACCAGTGCACAAAGCAAGGTCCATAAAGACATGGCTGAGCAAGTTTGGGGTGGAGGAACTTGACTGGCCTGACTTCAATGAGAAGGCCTGGCTTGCAGTCTCCTCTCTAATTCATCCCAAAGATGTTCTATCGAGTTGAGGACTCAGGACTGTGCAGGCCAGTGAAGTTCCTTCCCCCCAAACTTGCTCAGCCATGTCTTTATGGACCTTGCTTGGTGCACTGGTGCTCAGTCATGTTGGAACAGGAAGGGGCCGTCCCCAAACTGTTCCCACAAAGTTGGGAGCATGAAATTGTCCAAAATGTCTTGCTAAAGAAGCTGAGGGTAAAGGTGATGGACTGGCCAAGCATGTCTCCAGACCTAAAGCCTATTGATCATCTGTGGGACATCCTCAAATGGAAGGTGGAGGAGCGCAAGATCTCTAACATGTCTTTATGGACCTTGCTTTGTGCACTGGTGGGCAGTCACGTTGGAACAGGAAGGGGCCGTCCCCAAACTGTTCCCACAAAGTTGGGAGCATGAAATTGTTCAAAATGTCTTGGTATGCTGACGTCTTAAGAGTTCCATTCACTATAACTAAGGGGCCAAGCCCAACCCCTGAAAAATGACCCCACACCATAATCCCCCCCTCCATAAAATGATTTGCATGAATGAAATGAAATGAAAGCAAGGTCCATAAAGACATGGATGAGCGAGTTTGTGGTGGAGTAACTTTACTGGCCTGCACAGACTCCTGACCGCAACCCGACAGAACACCTTTGGGATGAATTAGAGTGGAGACTGCGAGCCAGGCCTTCTCGTCCAACATCAGTGCCTGACCTCACAAATGTGCTCCTAGGAAGAATGGTCAAACCTTCCCATAGACACACTCCTTGTGGACGGCCTTCCCAGAAGAGTTGAAGCTGTTATAGCTGCAAAAGGTGGGCCAACTCAATATTGAACCCTATGGACTAAGACTGGGAGACCATTAAAGTTCATTTGGGTATAAAGGGAGGCGTCCCAATACTTTTGACAATATAGTGTATGTGATATCGCTGCTTTTGTCAGGAACAGGAGAATTTATTTTGGGTCGTTCTTTGGTGGCGGGTTATGTTAGTAGCAAGAAATATACAGCTACATTTTAAAAATATATATATTTTTTACTATTTTGGGCCAGTTTATTTTTTTTAAATAACAAAAATAAAAAAAATCAGGAGATCCCCGTGACCATTTAAGCCCAATTCCCCCCCCCCCCCAAAAAAAATGGTATAATCCACCTGGATTCACAACATAGAATGTACGGATTTACTAACACATGTCAAAGTCGCAAAATTGTGCTTAGGCATTTACATTTGTTTTACCCGTAGGTGTGAAGGGGTTAAATACCGCCGGTCAGGAAGGAGATGATTAGGTTGTTGTTACTACGTTGCAGATGTGGGGTGCGAACGCTCGTCTCCGTGTTGCCACATTTGTCTGTACAATGTACAGATTTGCTTCGGCAGGGTGCAGAGAGCTCTCCATACCATCAGCTCTAAACACCGGGAGGTGTAGCAGCGCTGTCTATCGATTTTTTGCTTCAAGTGCAGAATACCAAACAGCAGCAAAATACGAGCCACAGAAGAATACGAAGATGACATCTCCGTTTACGTTTCTGGCAAAATCCAGACTCCGGGCTGCTTAGTATCTGCTGAACTGCAGTTACTGCAGACGTGCCAACGTTTATTCTTAAAGCAAACTGTGAAAGCGCCCAAATTTTACCAGGTTTTTAGACTCTTGCATTCCCTGTACAGCAGAGCTCAGAGTGGGGGAGGGAGAAGCAGCACAAGGAGGGAATGAGGCGTGCTGCAGTTCAAGAAGCATGCTGATAGGAGGGGAGAGCAGAGTGGGGGAGAAATGAGCTCATGAGTCAGCTGTCTTCTCCTTTCGCTGTCTGGTCAAAGGCTGCGGGAGGAAGGGAATGTGATACTACAGCAGAAAAAGAGGAACAGAAGTAATTGGTAATTGGTATTGGGACAAACTATACTATGAATTAAAAAAAAAATCAAATCACCCTTTTTGTGACAGAGGTCCTTGTTACCTACTTACCTTACCTACAGTATCTGACAAAAGCCAGTACACCCCTCACATTTTTGTAAATCTTTTCATGTGACAACACTGAAGGAATGACACTTGGCTACAATGTAAAGTAGTGAGTGTACAGCTTGTATAACAGTGTAAATTTACTGTCCCCTCAAAATAACTCAACACACAGCCATTAATGTCTAAACCACTGGCAACAAAAGTGAGTACACCCCTAAGTGAAAATGTCCAAATATGGTCCCAATTAGCCATTTTCCCTCCCCGGTGTCATGTGACTCGTTAGTGTTACAAGGTCTCAGGTGTGAATGGGGAGCAGGTGTGTTACATTTGGTGTTATCGCTCTCACTCTCTCATACTGGTCACTGGAAGTTCCACATGGCACCTCATGGCAAAGAACTCTCCGAGGATCTGAAAAAAAGAATTGTTGCTCTACATAAAGATGGCCTAGGCTATAAGAAGATTGGCAAGACCCTGAAACTGAGCTGCAGCGCGGTGGCCAAGACCATACAGCGGTATAACAGGACAGGTTCCACTCAGAACAGGCCTCGCCATGGTCCACCAAAGAAGTTGAGTGGACGTGCTCAGCGTCATATCCAGAGGTTGTCTTTGGCAAATAGACGTATGAGCATTGGCGTCGCTAGGGGGTGGCTTCTGGGGCTATAGCCCCGATTCTCTGCCGGAGTCCCCAACCACCGGGCCGCATGACAGAGCCGGCGAGCAGCACAGGGGAGTGGAGAGCAGGCGTCAGTATAAGAGAGCCAGCCGGTGGGACACAGACACGGGGGAATTGGAGGCAGCATGAGAGAGATTACATCATCTCTCTGCTGTCCGCCCTCTCTCTGGGGACCCTGATGTAAGTGCGGGGGGGGGCTCTCTGAGGACCCTGATGTAAGGGGGGGCTCTCTGGGGACCCTGATCTAAGGGGGGACTTTCTGGGGACCCTGATGTAAGGGGGAAGCTCTCTGGGGACCCTGATGTAATTAGGGGCTCTCTGGGGACCCTGATGTAAGGGGGGCTCTCTGGAGACCTTGATGCAAGTAGGGGCTCTCTGGGGACCCTGATGTAAGGGGGGCTCTCTGGGGACCCTTATGAAAGGAGAGGCTCTCTGGGGATCCTGGTGTAAGGTGGGGGGCTCTCTGGGAATCCTGATGTAAGGAAGGGGCTCTCTGGGGACCCTGATGTAATGTTAATATATGATGTAATATACATATATGCCCAGGTGTATGACTTTCTTTACTTCGCTGCTATGGGCTTTAGCCCCAGATCTTTTGTAGACCTAGCAAACGCCCCTGCGTATGAATGCTGCCAGAGGTTGAAGGGGTGGGGGGGTCAACCTGTCAGTGCTCAGACCATACGCCACACACCGCATCAAATTGGTCTGCATGGCTGTCATCCCAGAAGGAAGCCTCTTCTAATGATGAACAAGAAAGCCTGCAAACAGTTTGCTGAAGACAAGCAGACTAAGGACATGGATTACTGGAACCATGTCCTGTGGTCTGATGAGACCAAGATAAACTTATTTGGTTCAGGTGGTGACAAGCGTGTGTGGGGGCAACCAGGTGAGGAGGACAAAGACAAGTGTGTCTTGTCTACAGTCAAGCATGGTGGTGGGAGTGTCATGGTCTGGGGCTGAATGAGTGCTGCTGGAACTGGGGAGCTACAGATCATTGAGGGAACCATGAATGCCAACATGTACTGTGATATACTGAAGCAGAGCATGATCCCCTCCCTTCGGAGACTGGGCCGCAGTGCAGTATTCCAACATGATAACCACCCCAAACACACCTCCAAGACAGCCCACTGCCTTGCTAAAGAAGCTGAGGGTAAAGGTGATGGACTGGCCCAGCATGTCTCCAGACCTAAACCCTATTGAGTATCTGTGGGACATCTTCAAACGGAAGGTGGAGGAGCAAAAGGTCTCCAACATCCATCAGCTCCGTGATGTCGTCATGGAGGAGGGGAAGAGGACTCCAGTGGCAACCTGTGAAGCTCTGGTGAACTCCATGCCCAAGAGGGTTAAGGCAGTGCTGGAAAATAATGGTGGCCACACAAAATATTGACACTTTGGGCCCAATATGGACATTTTCACTTAGGGGTGTACTGACTTTTGTTGCCAGCGGTTTAGACATTAATGGCTGTGTGTTGAGTTATTTTGAGGGGACAGCAAATTTACACTGTTATACAAGCTGTACACTCACTACTTTACATTGTAGACAAGTGTCATTTCTTCAGTGTTGTCACATGAAAAGATAGAAGAAAATATTTACAAAAACGTGAGGGGTGTACTCACTTTTGTGAAATACTGTATATATACACAAACACTCACACACACACTCATTATATTAAAAGTAAAAAATTGACTTCCGGTTCCGGAGCCGTGCGAGCATGGAGTGACCTGCCTCAGCTCCCGCTCCCCCCGACTCATCAGCACACATAACCCGCGCCACAGCAACAGCCTCAGCGAGCGGCGGATACCGCCGTGATCCAGAGGGGTGGATGGATCGTTTTGTGGAGCTCACACTGGCTCCCTGCAGCCCGCCCGAGCCAGGAGCAGCCACAGCGGCTAAGATGGCGGAGGCTATCCCTGCCGAGGATACCGCCGCTCCACCTCCCCCTCTCAGGCTCTGCATCTCCCTGAGGACACTGAGGCAGCACATGACAAGATAGCCCTGGCGGTGGCCCAACTCCTCACCCCCATGATTGCAGAGGCAGTGGACAGGGCTGTTCAGCATGGCATGAAGCAACTGAGACTGGACATACACAGCCAGACACATAGGCTGCAGGAGGCAGAACAATGTATAGCCTCACTAGAGGAACGATTGCACCAGGTGACAACCTCTATATCCACGCAGGCAAGAGTACCCCAAATCCTGCTGGATAAGCTCGAGGACCTCGAGAATAGGTCCCGCAGGAACAACCTGCGTATTATAGTTCTCCCTGAGTCCTACAGGGCGACCAGCCTAATGGAGCTCTGCAGCCACCGCATACCTGAGGCTTTGGGTCTCCGCTACCCTTGCGTGGTGGAAGGGGCTCACCGCATAGGCCCTCAGAAAGATCAGCAACCCAAGCCCCAACCGGTGATTGTGCGTTACTTAAACTATGCAGAAAAACACACTCTTCTACAGCACTACCGTAAAGCGAAGGGCCTTTCTATAGACGGTCACAAGTTATTAATATTCGCTGATTACTCGGTGGAGGTCTCCAAACAGCGGAAATCTTTTGCTTCTGTATGCTCGCAGCTATACCAGCACAATCTGAAATTCTCCCTGGCATACCCTGCGGTTCTGCACCTGCAATCCCCTCAAGGTGACCAGATGTCCTTCACGTCCCGAGCAGACGCCCAGCAATATGTTGAATCTTTGCTGGTGGGGGACATGGCCTTCACCAACATTATGGATGAAACTCCCCCCCTCTCCTTCTCTCCAGGTCTAAGCTCATCTAAGCACCAAAGCAGCCCGGTGAAATACCCATCCAAGCGTGGCCGCTATGCCCCTCTTCATCAATGGTCAGGTATACGCTGACCTCTGACTTGCCCCAATATGTGCCACATGGGACATGCCTGTGCCCGCTACCTTCATGGTGGCAATATACCTGTTTGATACTCTCGCCTTCCTGTAGGTTTACAGGTTGGAGAGCTATGTTTGAAATTCTGTACCATGTTTGTATTAATACCCAGGAAACGTCAGCTTCCCTGCCAAGATACAGATCGGGTGAGATTCTCGGGGCGAGGGCTAAAATTTGTCACTTTATCTAGTTCTCCCTCTATTTTACTTCGCCTGATTCGAGAGCAAGGCCTATATTGGCGTGACAACAAAACCCATCTGACGGAGGCATGAAAGCTAGATTCTCCTGTGATTTTTGATTTCTTTTTCTCACGCGGAAAAAAGTGAAGTCAATAGTTACATTCGGTTGTTGTTTTACTGTTTACCCCTGGTTAGACCTACATTGACCCATCTCTCCTTTCGGTCAACACAGTACAATCCCCAGTTTCAGCTATCCCTAAACTAGGTAAGCCAGGGTGACCTACAGTGGCTAGCAAAAGTATTCGGCCCCCTTGAACTTTTCAACCTTTTGCCACATTTCAGGCTTTAAACATAAAGATATAAAATTTTAATTTTTTGTGAAGAATCACCAACAAGTGGGACACAATTGTGAAGTGGAACGAAATCTATTGGATATTTTAAACTTTTTTAGCAATTAAAAAACTGAAAAGTGGTGCGTGCAAAATTATTCGGCCCCTTTACTTTCAGTGCAGAAAACTCACTCCAGAAGTTCAGCGAGGATCTCTGAATGATCCAATGTTGTCCTAAATGACTGATGGTGATAAATAGAATCCACCTGTGTGTAATCAAGTCTCTGTATAAATGCACCTGCTCTGTGATAGTCTCAGGGTTCTGTTGAAAGCGCAGAGAGCATCATGAAGACCAAGGAACACACCAGGCAGGTCCGTAATACTGTTGTGGAGAAGTTTAAAGCCGGATTTGGATACAAAAAGATTTCCCAAGCTTTAAACATCCCAAGGAGCACTGTGCAAGCGATCATTTTGAAATGGAAGGAGTATCAGACCACTGCAAATCTACCAAGACCTGGCTGTCCCTCTAAACTTTCAGCTCAGACAAGGAGAAGACTGATCAGAGATGCAGCCAAGAGGCCCATGATCACTCTGGATGAACTGCAGAGAACTACAGCTGAGGTGGGAGAGTCTGTCCATAGGACAACAATCAGTCGTACACTGCACAAATCTGCCCTTTATGGAAGAGTGGCAAGAAGAAAGCCATTTCTCAAAGATATCCATAAAAAGTCTCGTCTAAAGTTTGCCACAAGCCACCTGGGAGACACACCAAACATGTGGAAGAAGGTGCTCTGGTCCGATGAAACCAAAATCAAACTTTTTGGCCACAATGCAAAACTATATGTTTGGCGTAAAGGCAACACAGCTCATCACACTCAACACACCATCCCCACCGTGAAACATGGTGGTGGCAGCATCATGGTTTGGGCCTGCTTTTCTTCAGCAGGGACAGGGAAGATGGTTAAAATTGAGGGGAAGATGGATGCAGCCAAATACAGGACCATTCTGGATGAAAACCTGTTGGAGTCTGCAAAAGACCTGAAACTGGGACGGAGATTTATCTTCCAACAAGACAATGATCCCAAACATACAGCAAAATCTACAAAGGAATGGTTCACAAATAAACGTATCCAGGTGTTAGAATGGCCAAGTCAAAGTCCAGACCTGAATCCAATCGAGAATCTGTGGAAAGAGCTGAAAACTGCTGTTCACAAACGCTCTCCATCCAACCTCACTGAGCTCGAGCTGTTTTGCAAGGAAGAATGGGCAAGAATTTGAGTCTCTCGATGTGCAAAACTGATAGAGACATACCCCAAGGGACTTGCAGCTGTAATCGCAGCAAAAGGTGGCTCTACAAAGTATTACCGCAAGGGGGCCGAATAATTTTGCACGCCCCACTTTTCATTTTTTTATTAGTTAAAAAAGTTTCAAAAATCCAAAAGATTTCGTTCCACTTCACAATTGTGTCCCACTTGTTGGTGATTCTTCACAAAAAATAAAAATTTTATATCTTTATGTTTGAAGCCTGAAATGTGGCAAAAGGTTGAAAAGTTCAAGGGGGCCGAATACTTTCGCAAGCCACTGTATCTACTCCCTACCTTTAACCTCTCCCTATTGGACAAGGGCTAACTACAACTTGAGGGTAGGTTCACGTGCTCTCCCCTTTTTTCTTTTTTTTTCTCCCCACTTGTTGGGTGGCAGTAAACCCAGAGGAGCTCTTATACTGACTCCATCATGCGGATAGTGTCCTGGAGTGTCAAGGGGCTCCGGTCACCGAACAAGCGGATGAAAATTCTCTGTCATTTAAAACGTATGCGAACGGATATCGCTCTCCTTCAGGAGACTCATTTAGGTGAGCAAGATTTCCAACGTCTCAAGAAACTATGGGTGGGGAGGTCATTGGTTCCCCAGCATTAGAGCGCAAAGCAGGAGTGATCATCCTTTTACATAAAAAACTGCCATACACTATAAGATCGGTTGACAGACACCAAGAAGGCCGCAAGCTAACGATCCATTTGACAATTGCCTCAAAGGATCTAGCCATATCCAACATCTACGCGGTCAACTCCCCAGGTACTGCATTTTTCCAAGACCTTTCCCCATGGGTATTTCGCTTCTCAGACTCACTCCACTTGATGGGAGGGGATTTCAACAGTGTTATGAACAAATGTGAGGATAAATCATTTCCACGTTCAGTACTAGGCGCCCCCCCATTATCTATACAACAGCCCACTACACTACTGGCCACCACCATGTTCCTGTTACATATGTCGGATATTTGGCGTCTTACCCACCCTACTGATAGGGAGTTCACTTTCTATTCTCCACCCCATGACACTTTCTCATGCATAGATTTTTTCTTTTGCTCCTCTGCCCTAATCCCAAAGGTTCAGGACTCCGAGATTACGGAGATAGCAATTTCTGATCACAGCCCTGTAGTGGTAGTTCTGGATGACTTCAAACCCCACGATATGCTCTCCCCGTGGCGGTTTCCATCGTATTTATCAGACAATGAGGATTTCCGGCACACAATATACAAAGCATGGAATGATTATGTGCTCACTAACACTGAGCATGTATCTAATCCCAATCTATTCTGGGAGGCAGGCAAGGCCGTTTTGCGAGGTGTAATCATCTCCTACACTACCCAATTTAAGAAGCATTCTCTAGAGCAATATTGCCAGGCAAGTGCTGCTTTAAGGAAAGCCCAAGCGGATCTGACCCTACGTCACTCTCCAGAAAATAAACAGGCATGGCTAGCTGCTAAACAAGGTTTCGAACTCTGGGCAGATCAAAAGGAACGGATTAAGACCTCTTACCATTCCCTCCACCTACATAAGTATGGTAACAAGGCAGGCAAACTCCTTGCCAATCTCTGTCGAGAGGCTCATACACCCAGTCACACTGCAGCGCTGAGGGACAGCAAAGGGACCCTTACGTCCTCCCAACCAAAATTAACTGCTCTACTGACTGAATTTTATCAACAATTATATGCTGAGGACCCAATTGACCTGGACACAGCACAATCTCTCCTCGCTTCTGCTAAATTGCCTACATTATCAGACACCCAACTAGACTCCTTAAATGCTCCTATGTCCTTAACTGAAATTCTCTCCACCATACATCTATCAAATAACAAAGCACCTGGCCCGGATGGGTATTCAGCGGAGTTTTACAAGCTGACCAGGGAATATATACCACACATGCTACAACAAGTCTTTACGAGTATTTGGGAAGGTGGGCCATACCTCCCTACGGGTTCAATGGCATTCATTAAGCTACTGGCAAAAAAGGGAAAAGACCCAACCCTTCCGGGGTCATATCGCCCCATCTCCTTAATTAATGTTGACTCTAAAATTTTATCTAAATTATTGCATCCCGACTAGCCTCTATTCTTCCTACACTCATCCATCCGGCGCAGGCGGGGGTTCGTCATGGGTAGGTCAGCAGTGCTCAACATTCGCAAAGTCTTACTTGCCCTGGAACATGCTACACGCCACCCTGACAAAGACATGGCCATTCTTTCTCTTCACGCTGAAAAAGCCTTTGATAACATCAGTTTTCAATGGTTGTTTCTGCTACTGAGGAAGTTTGGGATCCTGGGCCCAGTAGCAAATTTCATACAAACAATGTATTCCGCTCCCACAGCCTGTCTAGTGACCTCCGGCAACATATCAGCCCCAATCCATTTGACATAGGGAACACGCCAGGGGTGCCCTCTTTCCCCCTTATTGTTCAATCTAGCCATAGAACCACTGTCCCCATTACTCAATGACCACCCACTCCTTTCAGGTATCCAAATCGGCGACATCAAGATGAAAACGACGCTCTTTGCGGACGACATTTTAATATATATAATATTATGCCCACTGACCTCCCTATCATTCAAGATGTTTTCTCTAACTTTCGACACTGCTCAGGACTACGCATTAACTTCAGTAAGAGCGAGGTACTCCCACTACACCCGACCCATTCCCAACATTGGACTCAATCCTCCCCTTTACAAGTAGCGAAGCATTCCATAACGTACCTGGGTGTTAGAATAGGCCGGGATCCCTCTTCTCTATACCACCTTAACTACCCACCCATTTTTGACAGGATTAAGAGGGAGCTGGAAGCTTGGACGACTCTCCCAATATCGTTTTTCGGAAGGTGCCATTTATACAAAATGGTTTCATTTGCCAGACTGCTATATCCCCTACAAACACTTCCCCTGCTACTTAAGCACAAAGACATCCAAAACCTCAACAAGGCTTTGACAACCTTTCTGTGGAGATCCAAGAGATCACGCATTGCTAGACACAAACTGCATCTTCCGAAACACGAGGGGGGAGTGGGACTACCTGACCTTCGTCTATACAACCTTTCATGCCTTCTTAGACAGGGCATGGACTGGTTATTACATAGATCCAACTACTCCAACTTTGCCTTACAGGCGGCCTTGGTTTCTCCCCTCTATCTATCAGCAGTGCTCCACTCTCCCCTCAAGGTCTTGCCATCTCATTTGAGAAGCAACTCCTTGATAAGAGACACTGTGGTGGCATGGAGAGAGGTATGTAAGCTTATGAAGGTACCTTATACTATCTCGAATCACCTCCCAATACAAGGTAATCCATTGTTCCCTGCAGGAATGACACATGAAGCATTCCTAACATGGTCTACCCTGGGCCTAACCTGTGCAGTCTCATTACTCTACCAAGGCACCTGCAACATCCAAACCTTCCAGGAGGTTTCAAAACAATAAAATCTACCCTCACACCATTCCTTCTACTACTTCCAACTGGTGGCCTTTGTCAAATCCCAACTGGGCCGAAAAAGTACTAACCTATTTCACCCAGTCGTTGATAAAGCGGTACAACAAAAACATTACTCTATCTCAATACTGTACTATACACTACGTCCTCCACAGGGCAATCCTTTGGGAAAGCTTGGTCCAAAGATCTTCCGGAGGACACTACACACATCCTGGAAGGATACAAGACAGTACGCAAGATCATAATCAATGAGCAATGGAGGGAGACTCATTTAAAATTATGCATAGGGCATTTATACCAGCCCTGCTGGATTGTACTAACCCACTCCTTGCGGTCTGTCCTTGGTGCAACGCTAGCAGACCGACATTCTTACACCGCTTTAAGACATGCACCTCAATTCAGGTTTTCTTGGAACAAATAATTCAATACATTCATGGCATCACATCTACAAAATTACCTTAAGATCCGCTCATTTGTCTGTTCAGCTACTCCCCACCTATGGTTGCCAACACCCTGAATGACGGAAAGCCAATACCCCTGACCCCATGGATACAGCTATGCCTCTTAACAGCCAGGAGGGCCCTCCTGCGGGCCTGGACCTCTACACACAGTCCATCGCTATCCACGGTAAAGAAAGATCTGAAAACACTCCTGTACCTGGAAAAAACTTGATGCTATGCTACAAGACCTTCGAACCACCAAGCGTTTCTTCACCCAATGGAAGGTCTTCATAGAATACTCTTTCACATTGCCGGAAATACACCAACTCATGGCCACATTCCAATATACCACCTGGTATGCCAGGGCAAATCTCACTAACTCTTCGGGCAAACTAAAGTTACCTGACTCTAACTCCAACATGGGCAATGAACCCCCTCACCCTAGCGGAGACATGCCTACATCCACCGTCTAAGGGGCTTCCCACTACCCCCTACTTTCTCTTTCTGGAACTGTTTCTACTAGTTATGAATCCGTATAGAAGTATACTGATTTGTTTAGCACTACGATGTAGCGAATCTAGCTAAAGATACCCATACCCACTTAAGTTTGCACTACTTTATTCTAATTGACCTGCATATATGTCAGCCTGTTATGTCATTTTTATTTCTGAACATTTATGTATTGTTTATATCTGAATAAAAATTTTGGAAAAAAAAAAAGGAAAAAATTGCTTAATGTGGTTGTAAAGAGGTTGTGAAGTAAAAAAAAAACTTCTGTGTGCTGCCCCACAGGCCCCTCTAATACTCACCTGAGCCCCCCCCCTTGATCCAGCAATGTGCACAAGAGCCTCTGCTGTTCCAGAACTCCCTCTCCTCATTGATTGAGACAGCAGGCTCCCGCTTCTGGCAATCACAGCCAATGAGTCTATGGGGAGAGAGTGAGGGTGGGGCGGAGCGGCAGCTTTATGTGTCTTATGGATGCATAGAGCAGGGCTCTGGAGCGAGCACTCACCAGTGCCCCCCCCATAGCAAGTGGCTTGCTATGGGGGGCACTGGTCAAGGGGAAGGAGCCAGGAGAGCCAGCAGCGAACCCAGGGGAAGAAGAGAATCAGGGGTTGCTCTGTGCAAAGCCATTACACAGAGCAGGTAAGTATGACATGGTGTTTTGTTTTTTTTTTTTGTTTTTTTAAAGCAGAACCTTTAATACCACTTTAAGAAAAGGGTTTTATATATATATATATATATATATATATATATATATATATATATATATATATATATATATATATATATATATATAATTGTGTCAGATTTGCCCTCCGCAATGTCGCAATCCCGCTAAACATTGCTGATCGCTGCCATTACTAGTAAAAAAAAAAAGAATCCCTAAATCTATCCTCTATTTGTAGGTGCTATAACTTTTGCGCAAACCAATCAATATACACTTATTGGGATTTTTTTTTACCAAAAATATCTAGCAGAATACATATTGGCCTAAATTTATGAAGAAATTAGATTTTTTACTTTTTTTTTTTATTGAAAATGTTTTATAGCAGAAAGTAAAAAAATATTGTTTTTTTTTTTTTCAAAATGGTTGGTCTTTTTTTGTTTATAGCGCAAAAAAAAAGAAAAAAACGCAGAGGTGATCATACAGCATCGCACGACTGCGCAATTATCTATTGAAAAAATGGCCTGGTCAGGAGGGGGGGGGGGGGGGGGGTAAACCTTTCGTATCTGAAGTGGCTAAGTTAAGTGGCGTTCCGAAGACAAAACCTCTATTTATGCAAATATTTCCCTTAGTTCGGTGTAATAAAAGGATAATTGAGACAGGAAGTCTTCATGAACTTATTTTAAGTTGGAAAAATCCTTGAAAATGTCGGAAATCCGAAAATATATGTCAATACAGAAGAGTTCTCATTCTGAATCAAAAGAAAATGTTCCACTTAGATCTGCATGTGATGTAAACCGGGCAGCGATCTCGGCTCCAGACATGCTTAGCACCTGTACCGGAGACGTGTTTAGAGCGGCGGATAATTAGCTTCCTGTTATAAGAAAAAAAAGATACTGATATGGAAAATGCCAACCTAAGGCACATTAATATTCATAATAGAACTGTATAAATCAAATTTACCATCCATAGATTATTAGCATAATTACCACGAAGGTTGACATACCAGTCGTCTTTCATCGCCATCATCTTGTCTTCGGAGCGAGAGACACGTGATAAGTGACATTTAAAGGGAGTCAAGGCAGACTTCAAAAAGAGCCAAATGCATTTTATCTATTCACTGAAAACTGTTTAGCTTTTTAGAAGAATGGGTAAGAGCAGGGATGTCTTTAACACGGGGCAAAAGGGACAGCTGCCCTGGGCCTAGTCAATGTTGTGGGGCCCCACAGCAGCTGCCCCTTGAGCCCACACCGTGTTGATAAGTGGATTCAGGAGAGTTACAGTTCGCTGCTACCTTTGGATACCCCAGGGGGGTCGTCACGGACAACGGTGCGCAATTCACCTGTCAGGAGTTTCAGAGTTTCCTGATTGGCCACAACATCAAGCACAAGTTGACCGCACCTTACCACCCGGCTACAAATGGTCAAGCAGAACGGTTTGTGCCGACTTTCAAATGTCATAGCTCCCAACTGTCCCTGATTTTGAGGGACTGTCCCTGATTTCGAGGGACTGTCCCTGATTTGGAACAAAGTCCCTCTTTCCCCCTTTCCTCCTCATTTGTCCCTCATTTTAGTCTCATCTATATAGTTGTATATAAAATGCACTTTTATCTTTTAAAAGGTGTTTCCCAGTGCTAAATTGCTGCATTTGTAAATTTCGAAAGCCAGTATAAAGGAATAGTAGTGGTAAAAAAAAAAACACTTGTGGGTTTAATTAATATTTTTTTTTGTTCAATTCTCCTTTAATGGGGTATGCCCTATACTTACATACCTTTGCTAATAGGTGTCCGTCGTTCCCATCTCAAAAAGTTGGGAGCAGTGCCGGCCCAAGACATTGTGCTGCCTGGTACCAAGAATGAAATGCTGCCCCCACCCCCCCCCCAAAAAAAAAAATCATGCCCAACAAAATGCCCCCACATTCATTATTTTATATCATGGTAACTAAAGTGGACCTGTCATGGCTCTATACATGTATATAGAAGTATAAAGAGGACCTGTCATGGCTCTATACATGTAAAGGAGTATAAAGAGGACCTGTAAAAATACAAACCGCGGAGGTGATCAAATACCACCAAAAAAGGACGTAAACTTTGTTTGTGTGCAACCTCGCACGACTGCGCAATTGTTAGTTAAAGCTATGCAGTGTCATATCGCAAAAAAAATGATTGAAGTGCAATATTTCCATTATTACATTGTTATATAAAATAAAATAGTTCAACTCGCCATAATGCAGAATCAGTGGGAGCCCTAAGCGTGTCACTTGCCAATGTCACCTGCCTTCAGATGCGGATTGTCACTTGCCACGACGTCACCTGCCTCACATTGCGGATTGTCACTTGCCACGACCCCACCTGCCTCACATTGCGGATTGTCACTTGCCACGACCCCACCTGCCTCACATTGCGGATTGTCACTTGCCACGACCCCACCTGCCTCACATTGCGGATTGTCACTTGCCACGACTCCACCTGCCTCACATTGCGGATTGGCACTTGCCACGACCCCACCTGCCTCACATTGCGGATTGTCACTTGCCACGACCCCACCTGCCTCACATTGCGGATTGTCACTTGCCACGACTCCACCTGCCTCACCTTGCGGATTGTCACTTGCCACGACTCCACCTTCCACACGTTGTGGATTGTCACTTGCCACGACTCCACCTTCCACACGTTGTGGATTGTCACTTGCCACGACCCCACCTGCCTCACATTGCGGATTGTCAATTGCCACGACTCCACCTTCCACACGTTGCGGATTGTCACTTGCCACATGCACCTGCCTCACCTTGCGGATTGTCACAACGCCACCTGCCACACATTGCAGATCGTCATTTGCCACGACGCCACCTGACACATTGCAGATTGCCACGACGCCACCTGCTTCACATTGCGGATTGTCACTTGCCACGACCCCACCTGCCACACGTACCGGATTGTCGCTTGCCATGTCACCAGGCACACATTGTGGATTGTCACTTGCCACGTCACCAGGCACACATTGTGGATTGTCACTTGCCACTGCTGCTGATCCCACTGTGAGGAGCCCGGTGTTCTGCTGGAAAAGGTCCCCCATCGCTTGCGCAGTACGGAGGACAAAGGAGACGCTGAAAGTCTCCGAACATCAACAGCGGTAGCATGTGGCACAATGTACTCTGAAGCGCAGGCACCATGTAGAGCTCATGAACAGCTGTTCATGTTCGGAGACTTTCGGCTTCTCCTTTGTCCCCTGTACTGAATGAATGAATGAATGAATGAATGAATGAATGATTTGTATAGCGCTGCAAATGCGAACTGAATCGCCTCAAGGCAAGTGCTGCACCTGCGCAGTACAGGGCGGACAGTATCCGATGGGGGACCTTTCTCGGCGGATCCTCCCAATGGGATCCGCAGCGGAGCAAGCGCAATGGGCTGGCTGGCGGGCGGCAATTTGCCGCCCCCTTGAATGTGCCGCCTGGAACCATGGCTCCATCGGGTCCCATGCTAGGGCCGGCCCTGGTTGGGAGGTATGCAAATGTTATTTCAAAGCTACAGTGGCTGAAAGTAAACAACAGTCCCTGTCACCCCAGCAGCTGGACTCCTTCCTTTCTGCTTATAGAACCACACCACATGCATCCACTGGGAAAATATCCACCCGATGTATGGCGCTACCTTTAGGATAAATGGGATGGTATAATGGGAGGGAGGTTTTATTGTGTAGTCCCTTGCTTTCCTGGCATAGGCTAAACTAGAAGCAATTTTTACCTCCAACTGTGCCCCTAGTGGTGGTACACTAGTAGTAATGACTTATTAGCAAAAACATACAGTACACCTTAAAGCAAATACCCAAATTAATTAATAATATAAACAGTAATCATAATCCTTAGTGTGCTAAATCATTGACATTCAGCAAACCCCAATACAACATAAACCTCCAAGTGCACCTTTACTCAATTAGTGCAAGTGTGTGCAAAGCAGTTGATAATTAATAGTCATAGTCCATATAGTAATAAGAGTCTTCAAATCCAATGTTCAAAATTATTTCCAAAGAAATTGTGACTGGGGTGCTCTCAGATGATATTGGTGACTTATTGTGCTCCCCCTCACGGGTCCCCACTCACCAAATCCCGCAACCCCAAAAGGGGCCACAAGCTCCTCTCCACCACGATCATCTGAGGTATCCAAATTGGTCTCTGCTCACCGTGTTGTGTTTAAGGTATGTTCCCAATGGCTCCCTTTCTATGTGTTTGTTTAGAGCAGCCATGGGAGACTGCAACCTACATTGAACAATTTGAAGTGAGAGCAAACTCAATCTGGTGGAGAGGAGCTTGTGGCCGTGATACCCTATGCTGTTTGCCCCTTTTGGGGTTGCGGGATTTGGTGAGTGGGGACCCGTGAGGGGGAGCACAATAAGTCACCAATATCATCTGAGAGCACCCCAGTCACAGTTTCTTTGGAAATAATTTTGAACATTGGATTTGAAGACTTTTATTACTATATGGACTATGACTATTAATTATCAACTGCTTTGCACACACTTGCACTAATTGAGTAAAGGTGCACTTGGAGGTTTATGTTGTATAGGGGTTTGCTGAATGTCAATGATTTAGCACACTAAGGATTATGATTACTGTTTATATTATTAATTAATTTGGGTATTTGCTTTAAGGTGTACTGTATGTTTTTGCTAATAAGTCATTACTACTAGTGTACCACCACTAGGGGCACAGTTGGAGGTAAAAATTGCTTCTAGTTTAGCCTATGCCAGGAAAGCAAGGGACTACACAATAAAACCTCCCTCCCATTATACCATCCAACTGTGCCCCTAGTGGTGGTACACTAGTAGTAATGACTTATTAGCAAAAACATACAGTACACCTTAAAGCAAATACCCAAATTAATTAATAATATAAACAGTAATCATAATCCTTAGTGTGCTAAATCATTGACATTCAGCAAACCCCTATACAACATAAACCTCCAAGTGCACCTTTACTCAATTAGTGCAAGTGTGTGCAAAGCAGTTGATAATTAATAGTCATAGTCCATATAGTAATAAAAGTCTTCAAATCCAATGTTCAAAATTATTTCCAAAGAAACTGTGACTGGGGTGCTCTCAGATGATATTGGTGACTTATTGTGCTCCCCCTCACGGGTCCCCACTCACCGAATCCCGCAACCCCAAAAGGGGCAAACAGCATAGGGTATCACGGCCACAAGCTCCTCTCCACCAGATTGAGTTTGCTCTCACTTCAAATTGTTCAATGTAGGTTGCAGTCTCCCATGGCTGCTCTAAACAAACACATAGAAAGGGAGCCATTGGGAACATACCTTAAACACAACACGGTGAGCAGAGACCAATTTGGATACCTCAGATGATCGTGGTGGAGAGGAGCTTGTGGCCCCTTTTGGGGTTGCGGGATTTGGTGAGTGGGGACCCGTGAGGGGGAGCACAATAAGTCATCAATATCATCTGAGAGCACCCCAGTCACAATTTCTTTGGAAATAATTTTGAACATTGGATTTGAAGACTCTTATTACTATATGGACTATGACTATTAATTATCAACTGCTTTGCACACACTTGCACTAATTGAGTAAAGGTGCACTTGGAGGTTTATGTTGTATTGGGGTTTGCTGAATGTCAATGATTTAGCACACTAAGGATTATGATTACTGTTTATATTATTAATTCATTTGGGTATTTGCTTTAAGGTGTACTGTATGTTTTTGCTAATAAGTCATTACTACTAGTGGTGGCTTGTTGGTGAAGATTTATCACAAAATAGGGGTTCAGCATATAACCCCCTCTTTTTTCTAGTGTGGTCACATGTATGATTTATGAATTTGGAACTGTTTAATTTTCTCACTGAAGACTGCACTGTTGCACTTCAGAACTCTCTTGCACATAATAGGGTTGGTGGTAATTTGTACCACCACTAGGGGCACAGTTGGAGGTAAAAATTGCTTCTAGTTTAGCCTATGCCAGGAAAGCAAGGGACTACACAATAAAACCTCCCTCCCATTATACCATCCCATTTATCCTAAAGGTAGCGCCATACCCCAGTATATATTTTAAACACTTTGTGGAGTCTCCTTAGGGAAGCTTCTTTAGGGGGGCTGCACACCTTACATTCTGTCCTAAGCGCAGCGGTTTCATACATACTTATCCACTGGGAAAACTCCAGCTGAACTCCTTCTGGGTCAGCAGCCATGGACTGTTTTGGACATGCCCTCCCTCAAACGGTCCAGGAACATGTACTGCAGTCCCAAGACAAGATGGTCAAACACGATGAGCTCCCCCAGGTTCACAACCCAACAAAAGGTATGGACCCGATCTGATGGGGATCCCAACACCCGTTGGCTTCATGCTATTGTTGCAGAGACTTTTTGGACCCAAGATGTATAAGGTCCACCTGGAAGATGGTTCTATTTGCAGATGGCAGGCAGACCAACTGTGTCCTCGTTCTCAGCTGTCCGAATCCCTGACACCGGCCGAACCACCAGTGTCTCAAGGGTCTGCGCCCAGCGGATCAGGATGCACCAGGACTGATGTTTGGGGGGACTCTGAACTTTTGGACTCAGCTCCAACAGAGCCCTCCAGCCATGGTTCCGGAGGTCTGTTCACACTCTGAGCTAGTGGAGCCCTTCTTGGCTCCCCTGGTGCCCATTCCGACCAGCCCTGTTTCCTCCAGCCCACGAGTCGCTTGGTGCTTGCCCTCAATGACACTGTCGCCCTCCTGACCGATTTCAGCTGCAAGACCACTTACAAGACTTTTGACGGGGCCGCCGAAAGTGATCCGATGCCATTTTTATCCCCGTAGCTGTTCCTGGAAGCCTGGTCTCACATCTGGACACAGGGGGAAATCCTGTAAATCTCATGTGTTTGGAGGACTGTTGTTGGACAGTTATTAGTTACTGTTTTGTGCCTGTTCTCGATTTTGTTGTGTTTTGTTTTTTTTAGGGATGGATGGAAGGTGTTATACCTGCAGGGTTCCACATGCACTGTCATGGGCTCCAACCAGAAGTGATGACAAGGGTCAAGGGGCATGGAAGCCCTCTTAGAGGACAGCGAGGAACCACATGTTGATGCAACATAATGTAAGGGAAGCACACTAAGATATACCTGTCCTGAGATGCATGTTGGAGTGTACAGTGAGTACTGAAATAGACATCAGTTGTTCCAGACCAGAGAGTCTTGTGTCTCTCACAACTCTCACAAGAATATAACAGGGAGGCACACAAGAAAAGGCAAAATAGCGCAGGTTACTTGGTTTGTATTATATTAAATGTTGCTGAAGACATGTCCTTTTGAGCAGTGCGCTCTCCGTGAGATGAAAACAGTCTATGAGCAGGGCAGCCTTTAGATGGGAGGTGAAGCCGCTCCAAGTATGCAAATGGAAAAACAACAAGAAAGGCGCCTCTTAGTAAACTGTACATTTAATGACGTATTAGCATTAAAATCACTCACATTTAAAACTTAGATAGTCCGGCATGGGGAACTCAGTATAGGCATACAGGATAGCGTCCTCCTCTGTCCCACAGTCTTTTTCCTCTCTTGCTGACGGCTGGTCTGTGTGGTATAGACTTCCGGGATCAGTGATTGTCCAGAACGAGGCTTGGACACCGCCGAGCAGTCAATTGGGAGGCTGGGACGCTGGAACGCACATCCAAAGTATGTGCTGTACTGCCGTAAAGCGACGCGTTTCGGAGCATGCGCACTCGGGCGCGCTCCTTTCTCAAGCTAGGGAGAATACAAAGAACTGCAGCCTATTTAAGTGCTCTAATGGCACCGCCACCTAATGGACATAGTAATAATTACATAAAAGTTACAGGCAGAAAAAGAGCAAATGGAATGTTTTGTACTTTGTGTTGAATAAAGAAGTTGAATGTTTATATAATGTACTTACATTAATATATATGTGGTGAATGATTGGACAATGTGTTTTTCATGTTGTTATGCATATCATTATCGCATGGATTAAATAAATAGATAGATTTAAATAAACTAAAACAATTGGTCAACTGGTGAACTATATATTTATATAGTTACCTACATGCACTAATGAACCATATATACTTGCCTAAATGTAATATGTAGGAATAAACAATGTTCTAGTGGGCATATATATGTGTACGTTGTGCAGGATGACACTATATAATACTAATAATTACAGATAAAAATAGATTTTAAAATTAAGGACTAGAATTAAAATATAATTAAAACATATATATATATATATACTAGAAACTTATATATATATATGTGTTAACATGAAACTCAACTACCACTAACAAAGTATATTTATCAGTAGTATATAACCAGAATATGGCAGAATTCTCCTTAACAAATGAATATTGAGCAGATGGTACACTCTGGGCCAATAATATTATTATAAAATGGTGGATATTTCTAATTCTTCGTTGATTCCACCAGGATTTAGGGCATCCAAGGAATAAATCCAGTAGGTTTCTCTTTCACATAATCTGTGAAATCTTTCAGCTATGGATAAATTTTTTGGTATTTGTTCAATAACCCATACCTCGAGACCTTCGGTGGATTTGGCATGGTATTCACAGAAATTGCGGGGGACACTGCGTTTGTCCCTCCCACCTTCTATTTTTCTTCTATGTTCCCCGAATCTTTGCCTTAGTGGGCGTATCGTGCGCCCCACGTAGATGAGATTACACGGGCAACTCAAGCCATAAACTACAAACTCCGAGCCACAATTGTAGAAATTGTCAAGCACGTAAGTTTTTCCTTTGGTGGTAAACTGTTTTTTTCCATGCTTGACAAAAATACAAGTTTTGCACATGGCTTTTTTACATTGGAACATGCCCTTGAGGGGAATCATGTGGGCCTGTGCTGGTGCGATTTCTTTAATGGGCTTTAATTTGCTGGGTGCTATTTTGTTTTTTATGTTGGGGGCTTTCCTGTAAGTTATTTTGGGATGAGGCAGTAAGACTTGTTTGAGATATGGATCCTCAAGAAGGATGGGCCAGTGTTTTCTAAATATTGCTTCCATTTTCGAAAATTTTGTGTGAAACCTAGTAATAAAACGTCCTGATGGGTTGGATGTGTTTTCATTTTGGTGTTGGTTAGAGGGTATAGGTTGTAAATACTGTTTTTGCGCCCAGCAAATTAAAGCCCATTAAAGAAATCGCACCAGCACAGGCCCACATGATTCCCCTCAAGGGCATGTTCCAATGTAAAAAAGCCATGTGCAAAACTTGTATTTTTGTCAAGCATGGAAAAAAACAGTTTACCACCAAAGGAAAAACTTACGTGCTTGACAATTTCTACAATTGTGGCTCGGAGTTTGTAGTTTATGGCTTGAGTTGCCCGTGTAATCTCATCTACGTGGGGCGCACGATACGCCCACTAAGGCAAAGATTCGGGGAACATAGAAGAAAAATAGAAGGTGGGAGGGACAAACACAGTGTCCCCCGCCATTTCTGTGAATACCATGCCAAATCCACCGAAGGTCTCGAGGTATGAGTTATTGAACAAATACCAAAAAATTTACCCATAGCTGAAAGATTTCACAGATTATGTGAAAGAGAAACCTACTGGATTTATTCCTTGGATGCCCTAAATCCTGGTGGAATCAACGAAGAATTAGAAATATCCACCATTTTATAATAATATTAATTGTTAATTGTTTTAGTTTATTTAAATCTATCTATTTATTTAATCCATGCGATAATGATATGCATAACAACATGAAAAACACATTGTCCAATCACCACATATATATTAATGTAAGTACACTATATAAACATTCAACTTCTTTATTCAACACAAAGTACAAAACATTCCATTTGCCCTTTTTCTGCCTGTAACTTTTATGTAATTATTACTATGTCCATTAGGTGGCGGTGCCATTAGAGCACTTAAATAGGCTGCAGTTCTTTGTATTCTCCCTAGCTTGAGAAAGGCGAGTGCGCATGCTCCGAAACGCGTCGCTTTACGGCAGTACAGCACATACTTTGGATGTGCGTTCCAGCGTCCCAGCCTCCCAATTGACTGCTCGGCGGTGTCCAAGCCTCGTTCTGGACAATCACTGATCCCGGAAGTCTATACCACACAGACCAGCCGTCAGCAAGAGAGGAAAAAGACTGTGGGACAGAGGAGGACGCTATCCTGTATGCCTATACTGAGTTCCCCATGCCGGACTATCTAAGTTTTAAATGTGAGTGATTTTAATGCTAATACGTCATTAAATGTACAGTTTACTAAGAGGCGCCTTTCTTGTTGTTTTTCCCTTTATATAACAGGGAGGGCCCAAGAACATTTTTGCCCAGGGTCCAATCAATATTAAAGACGGCCCTGGGTAAGAGCCATAACCTCAAGCTTTGATTGCTGTCCTTGCCAGCATTGGGGAGATTTTCTCTCACTTTAACGTTCCTTATGTAGCACCCTCCTAGATGGGTTCTAGGTTCGGTACATTTCGTTCTGCCTCACTGTATCCACTTGCTGACCAGGCCTTTTCCTGACAGTTGTTTTAGTAAAAATCTGTATTTTTTTTTTTGCTAGAAATTGATTATAACCCCCAAACATTATACATATTTATTTTTAGCAGAGACCCTAGAGAATAAAATGGCGGTCCTTCCAATTTTTTGTGTCACGCGGTTTTTGTGCAGCGGTTTGTTAAATGCAATTTTCTTTCACAAAAATACACTTTAACCGCTTAAAGGCTGCCTACCGCAGATATACTGCAGAGGGCGGCTCTATTGCGCAAAACGACGCACCTCTGATTGGCCAGAGGGGGAGCCAATCAGTGAGTCTGGTGGACGCGATGTCCCCCGAGACCTGCCGATTGCTGTTTTTTTTAAAGACAACAAAGTGTAAGACTTTGTTTACCCTTTTGTGTTTTATTTTTTTTTTTTTGCATCACTATAAATCTGATTTTTCAGAGGGACCACTGCTTTCACACAAAGAATAAGAGGTTCTTTTCTGCAGCATGCTGCCAGGGGACTGTTTTGTGTATTTAGCCACTTCAATACCAGGCACTTACCCCCCTTCCTGCCCAAGCCTATTTTCAGCTTTCAGCGCTGTTGCTTTTAAATGACAATTGCGCGGTCATGCTACACTGTATCCAAAGAAAATTTTTCCCATAAATAGAGCTTTCTTTTGGTGGTATTTGATCACCTCTGGGATTTTTTTTTCTGCTAAACAAATAAAAAATGACCGACAATTTGGAAAAAAATATGTTTTTCTTTCATTTCTGTTACAAAACTTTGTAAATAAGTACGTTTTCTCCTTCACTGATGGGCACCGATGAGGTGGCACAAAAAGGGAGAGGACGGGGATAAGAACACACTGTCAAAAATAAGGTGGCACTGATGGGCAACGGATGAGGTGGCATTGATGATGGGCACTAATATCCTGCACTGATGGGCACTGATAGGCGGCACTGATGGGCATTGGAAGGCGGCACTGATGGGCACGCATAGGTGGCACTGATGGGCACTGAAAGACAGAACTGATAGGTACTGATAGGTGGCACTGATGGGCACGGATGGGCACTGATAGGTGGCACTGATGGGCATCACTGATTGACAGGCACTGGCAGGCATTAGTGATGGGCACCAATTGGCATCAATTGTGGGCACTGATTAGCATCCCTGGTGGCCATAGGTGGCATACCTGGTGGTCACAAGTGGTGAGCGTTCCTGGTGGTGTCCCTGGTGGTCCTGGGTGGACATCCCAGGGGTGGGGGCTGTGCTGATAAACAATCAGCACAGACCCCCTCTGTCAGTAGAGCCGCCGATTGGCTCTCCTCTAATCACGTCTGACAGACGTGAGTGAGGAAAAGCCGATACACTGCTTTTCCTGTTTACATCGTGATCAGCTGATGAGCAGCAGTGATGGGCATTGATGGGCAGCAGTGATGGGCAGCACTGACTGTTATCACTAATGGCCACTGATTGCTGGCACTTGTGGGCACTGATTGCTGGCACTTGTGGGCACAGATTGGTAGCAATTGTGGGCGCTGATTGGCACTGATTGCTGGCAGTGGTAGGCACTAATTCTAATCAGGGCACTGATGATCAGTGCCCTGATTACATACCTAGCTGTCCCCTGTGAGGAGATGCCACAGATCGGCTCTCCTCTCCTCACACTCTGTCAGTGTGAGGTGAGGAGCGCCGATTACCGGCATCTCCTTGTTTACATGTGACCGCGGCTCTTTACACAGATCGGGGTCGCGCCGTGTCCTAGCAACATGTCGCAGCCCTGTTCGCTGCACGCCCTGGGGGTACACGCGAGAGTGGTCGTTCTGGGAGGCCGCCATATGACGTCCACCCAGAACGAGAGTCGATCCGCCCAGCCGTCATTTGACAGTGGGCAAGCGGCAAGTGGTTAAAGAAACCGGAAGTGACGTGGTTGGAGTTTCTGATGAGTTGGAGAAATTGACAGAACACCGGCAGACATCGAGCTCGCCCTACCTGCTGACTGGCTTCCACGCACGCCCACAAACTACACTTCCTGAGCTGACGTACATTGACAGCGATCCGTGGGAACATGCCTACCTGCCGCAGTACAATGACAGCGATCCCCGGGAACGTGCGACCTGCCGCAGTACAATGACAGCGATCCCTGGGAATGTGCCAACCTGCCGCAGTATGATGACAACGATCCCTGGGAACGTGCCGACCTGCTGCAGTACAATGACTGCGATCCCTGGGAATGTGCCGACCTGCCGCAGTATGATGACCGCGATCCCCGGGAACGTGCCGACCTGCTGCAGTACAATGACGGCGATCAGCGGAAACGTGCCAACCTGCCGCAGTACAATGACGCCGATCCCTGGGAACGTGCCGACCTGCCGCAGTATGATGACAGCGATCCCTGGGAACGTGTCGACCTGCTGCAGTACAATGACAGTGATCCCCGGGAACGTGCCAACCTGCTGCAGTACAATGACGGCAATCCGCAGGAACGTGCCGACTTGCCGCAGTACAATGACGGCAATCCGTGGGAACGTGCTAACCTTCCACAGTACGATGACGACGATCCGCTAGAACGTGCCGACCTGCCGCAGTACAATGACGGCGATCCGTGGTACATGCCGACCTGCCACAGTATGATGATGGCGATCCGTGGTACATGCCAACCTGACGCAGTACAATGATGGCGATCCGCAGGAACGTGCTGACCTGCCGCAGTACAATGACGGCGATCCGCGGGAACGTGCTGACCTTCCACAGTACGATGACAGCGATCCGCTGGAACGTGCCGACCTGCCGCAGTACAATGACGGCGATCCGCAGGAACGTGCTGAACTGCCGCAGTACAATGACCGCGATCCGCTGGAACGTGCCGACCTGCCGCAGTACAATGACGGCGATCTGCGGGAACGTGCTGACCTTCCACAGTACGATGACGGCGATCTGCTGGAACGTGCCGACCTGCCGCAGTATGATGACGGCGATCCGCTGGAACGTGCTGACCTTCCACAGTACGATGACGGCGATCCGCTGGAACGTGCCGACCTGCCGCAGTACAATGACGGCGATCCGCTGGAACGTGCCGACCTGCCGCAGTACAATGACGCCGATTCGCGGGAACGTGCTGACCTTCCACAGTACAATGACGGCGATCCGCTGGAACGTGCCTACCTGCCGCAGTACGATGACGGCGATCCGCTGGAATGTGCTGACCTGCCGCAGTACAATGACGCCGATTCGCGGGAACGTGCCGACCTGCTGCAGTACGATGGCGGCGATTCGTGGGAACGTGCCGACCTTCCACAGTACAATGACGGCGCTCTGCGGGAACGTGCTGACCTTCCACAGTACAATGACGGCGATCCGCTGGAACGCGCTGACCTGCCGCAGTACAATGACGCCGATTCGCGGGAACGTGCTGACCTTCCACAGTACAATGACGGTGATCCGCAGGAACGTGCTGACCTGCCTCTGTACAATGACGGCGATTTGCGGGAATGTGCCGACCTGGTGCAGTACAATGATGGCGATCCGCAGGAACGTGCTGACCTGCCGCAGTACGATGATGGCGATCCGCAGGAACGTGCTGACCTGCCGCAGTACGATGATGGCGATCCGCGGGAATGTGCCGACCTGCCGCAGTACGATGATGGCGATCCGTGGGAATGTGCCGACCTGCCGCAGTACGATGACGACGATCCGCGGGAACGTGCTGACCTGCCGCAGTACGATGACGGCGATTCGCGGGAATGTGCCGACCTGCCGCAAAACGATGACGACGATCCGCGGGAACGTGCTGACCTGCCGCAGTACGATGACGGCGATCCGCGGGAATGTGCCGACCTGCCGCAGTACAATGACGGCGATCTGCGGGAACGTGCTGACCTGCCGCAGTACAATGACGGCGATCTGCGGGAACGTGCTGACCTGCCACTGTACAATGACGGCGGCTGGTCGGCAGCAAGTAGTTGAGCTGTGGCTACTTTCTGAAGATGATGAACTGTACGACTTTGTTTTGCTATTGTTTTATTTTTTTAAGTTATAAATGTAACTCTGCAGAGAGATCACTGCTTCCACAGAGAGCCAGGGTCCTTCTCTGCACATTGCTGTCAGGGAATAGGCTTTTCTGCTTAGGCTGTGGCTGCTTTCTAAAGACGAGGAGCCGTAAGTCTTTGTATAACTTGCACAATGAATATATTTCAGCTGATTTGGGACCTGAAAGTTGAGTTGGGGCCTCAAAAAAATATGGATCTGGCTCCGTTCGTCTTCTGCCATAACGCAAAGCACGGATTACACACCAATAATTCCACGGGGAGCACTCCACATTCGTCGTGCGATATCCTCTCTATTGTCTTTGGAGACGATCCTGTCTTTTGCATTTATTTCATCCTAAACAAGTTTGTGACCAAACAGGCAGAGTGTCGAGGAAGATTAAAGAGGGAGTGAAATGATAAGTATACATCTTATGCTAATGGCCTGTATATCGCCTTGCCGGAGGGCGGCACATCCATTTTGCTTATAAAGTGCCTGTTAAGTGGCCATAATAAATATCAGTGCAGCTGTGTTGTTAGAATTGAAAATGACAAACAAGATTTATAGATTCGATTTGGGAGCCGTGGCACAATAAAACATATTGCATTAGTAAATCCGAGACTGCCCCGGAGATGTATACAATGGTGATATGCAAATCATTCCATTCTTTGGGGTCTTTCCCGCTTGCAGAGTATCTCAGGCGGATGGCGGAGGTCAGGCCACGGCCTGGTGGCGGTTTTCCATCTTGGTTCTCGAGGGACGAGTGAAAACACGAGCTGCAAGATTATTTTTAAGGTTTAGCTTTGTTTCTTCAACCAGCAGGAGATTTTTTTTGTTCTTATGTTAAGTTGTCTCTTAAAAGAGCTGCAGTTTATCCCTTTAAAACACATTCCCTGGAGCTATACTGTCTACATCAGTGGACTCCAAACTGTGGGCCGAATGCTGCCCTTTGCTTGCCTTTATCCGGCCCTTGAAACCTTATTCCTCCCACTGATAGAAGACACTGTTCCTCCTATGGACACCAATCATGGGGCATTATTCCTCCCATGACACCAATCATGGGGCATTATTCCTTCCATGACACCAATCATGGGGCATTATTCCTCACATGACACCAATTATGGGGCATTATTCCTTCCATTGACAAACAGTGGGACATTCCCATTTATGTATTAAAACTGGGGAGTGCAAAATCTGGTGCTGCTCTGCATAGAAACCAATCAGCTTCCACGTTTTATTGCCTAAGCTTAAAAGAAGCTGTGTTAGGAGCTCATTGGCCACCATGCACAGGTGCACCAGATTCTGTGTGCACTTGTTTTTGTAAATCTCCCCCATTATTCATCCCACTGACACAAATGACAAGGCAGTATTTCTTTCACTGGCACCAACAGTGGGGAATAATTCCTCCCAATGACACCAACGATGGGGCACTATTCCTCTCACTGATACCAATGATGGGGCACTATTCCTCCCATTGATACTAATGATGGGGCATTATTCCTCCCACTGATACCAATGATGGGGCACTATTCCTCCCACTGATACCAATGATGGGGCACTATTACTCTCACTGATAACAATGATGAGGTACTATTCCTCCCACTGATACCAATGATGGGGCACTATTCCTCTCACTGATACCAATGATGGGGCACTATTCCTCCCACTGATACCAATGATGGGGCACTATTCCTCCCACTAATACCAATGATGGGGCAGTATTCCTCCCACTAATACCAATAATGGGGCACAGTTCCTCCTACTGACACCAACTATGAGGCACAATTCTTTCCACCGACACCAAAGTTGGGGTGCTATTCTTCCCAATTAGGGATGGGCTTTATGTTTGGGTCGAACATGAGTTCGACTCGAATATTGGCTGTTCGCCCGTTCGACGAATAGCGAACAATTTGGGGTGTTCGCGGCAAATTAGAAAGCCGTGGAACACCCTTTAAAAGTCTATGGGAGAATTCTGAAGTGCTAATTTTAAAGGTTAATATGCAAGTTATTGTCATAAAAAGTGTTTGGGGACCCGGGTCCTGCCCCTGGGGACATGTATCCATGCAAAAAAAAAAGTTTTAAAAAAGAAAGTTTGTTCGGGAGCAGTGATTTTAATAAGGCTTACAGTGAAAAGTGTAATATTCCTTTAAATTTCGTACCTGGGGGGGTGTCTATAGTATGCCTGTAAAGTGGCGCATGTTTCCCGTGTTTAGAACAGTCTGACAGCAAAATGACATTTCTAAAGGAAAAAAAGTAATTTAAAACTACTCGCGGCTATAATGAATTGTCGGTCCGGCAATACACATAACAGTTAATTGATAAAAACGGCATGGGATTCCCCCACAGGGGATCCGTGCACCAAAATGTTTTAAAAAAATGCGTGGGGGTCCCCCCAAATTCCATACCAGGCCCTTCAGGTCTAGTATGGATATTAAGGGGAACCCTGCACCAAGATTTTTTAAAAAATGGCGCGGAGGTCCCCCTCTAAATCCATGCCAGACCCTTCAGGTCTGGTATGGATTTTAAGGGGAACCCCGTGCCAAAATTTTAAAAAAATGGCGTGGGGTCCCCCAAAAATCCATACCAGACCCTTATCCGAGCACACAACCTGGCAGGCCACAGGGGGGGGGACGAGAAAGCACCCCCCCTCCTGAACCATACCAGGCCACATGCCCTCAACATTGGGAGGGTGATTTGGGGTAGCCCCCCAAAGCACCTTGTCCCCATGTTGATGGGGAGAAGGGCCTCATCCCCACAACCCTTACCCAGTGGTTGTGGGGGTCTGCTGGCGGGGGGCTTATCGGAACCTGGAAGCCCCCTTTAACAAGGGGACCCCCAGATCCCGGCCCCCATGTGAATTGGTTATGGGGTACAAATGTACCCCTACCAATTCACAATAAAAGTGTCAAAAATGTTAAAAAAAGACAATAGACGGTTTTTGACAATTCCTTTATAAATGTCTTCTTGTTTCCCCGCTTCCTCTTCTATCTTCTTCTGTTCTTCCTTTGGTTTTCTTCTTCTTCCTCCATCTTGTTCTTCCCCTGCTTCTTCCTCTATCTTCCTCCGCTTCTTCCTCCGGTTTTCTAGTATGACATCTTCCTCCAGCTCCTTCTTCTCCGCTTCGTCCTCCGATCCGCCTCAATGGGAGTCTCCCTCTGTGTGACGCTTCTGTTTAGGTGACAGCTCTTATATAACGGAGGGCGGGGCCACCCGATGACCCCGCCCCACTCTGACGCACAGGGACTTCCCTATGGCTTTCTCTGTGTTGTTAGAGGGGAGCGGGGTCACCCATTTACGTAAACGGTGACCCCCCCCTCTGACAACACGGGGAAAGCGTCACACAGTGGGAGACTCCCATTGAGGCGGACCGGAGGACGAAGCGGAGAAGAAGGAGCCAGAGGAAGATGCCAGACGAGAAGACTGGAGGAAGAAGCGGAGGAAGATAGAGGAAGAAGCGGGGGAAGAACAAGATGGAGGAAGAAGAAGAACACCGAAGGAAGACCAGAAGAAGATGGAAGAAGAAGCGAGAAAAAAAGACATTATTAAAGGAATTGTCAAAAACCGTCTATTATCTTTTTTTTAACATTTTTGACACTTTTTTTGTGAAATTGTAGGGGTGCCCCATTACAAATTCACACAGGGGGGGCGGGATATATGGGTCCCCTTCCAGATTCTGATAAGCCCCCCGCCCGCAGACACCCACAACCACCGGGCAAGGGTTGTGGGGATGAGGCCCTTCAGGGTCTGGTATGGATTTTGAGGGGGGACCCCATGCCATTTTTTTTTTAATTTTGGCGCGGGGTTCCCCTTAATATCCAAACCAGACCTGAAGGGCCTGGTATGGAATTTGGAGGGACCCTAATGCATTTTTTTTTTCCTCTGTGGAGGAATCCCATGCCGTTTTTATCAATGAACTTTTATGTGTATTGCCTGACTTACAATTCATTAATAGCCACGAATAGTTTTAAATGACTTTTTTCCTTTACAAATGTAATTTTGCTGTCAGACTGTTCTAAACACGGGAAACATGCGCCAATTTACAGGAATACTATAGACACCCCCCAGGTAGGAAATTTAAAGGAATATTACACTTTTATTGTTTCACTTTAAGTATTATCAAAATCACTGCTCCAGAAAAAACATCCATTTTTAAAACTTTTTTTTGCATTGATACATGTCCCCTGGGGCAGGACCCGGGTCCCCAAACACTTCTTATGACAATAACTTGCATATAAGCCTTTAAAATTAGCACTTTTGATTTTTCATGTTCGTGTCCCATAGACTTTAATGGTGTTCGCGTGTTCTAACAAATTTTTTGCCTGTTCGCATGTTCTGGAGCAAACCGAATGGGGGGGGGGGGTGTTCGGCCCATCCCTACTCCCAATGACACCAATGATGGGACGCTGTTCCCATCACTACTAATAAACACTGACCACAAATGCTATATACAGTATTTTTTTTTACTGCCACCACCAAGACTGAGATAATGTTTACTCCCTTTGATGCCAGTGCATTTTCTAACCTCAGGAACAGTGAGTTCACTGTTCCTGTGGGCCTGGCTGCCTCTGCACTAACCTTGGAAAAGAGCTGGTTAAATTAGAGAGGCTTTTTTCAGGAGTAGCACTACAAAGATCGCCTTAGGCATACCCAGACACCTATCTTCTATATGTTTTTGGCATATACCCAATGCATGGAAGACTTCTGTGGTTGATATCACTGCCATAAAATACAAGATCACTTGCATCATGCTCATTGAGAAAATGGAAAACATATTACAAGATCTACAAATAAGGTTTGAGAAGGTTTGGAACCCATGGATTGGTTATCTACAGCTTTCTACTTAAGTTTAACATTTGGGAGGTGAATGGGTTGGGTATGATAGCTTGGGGTGTGCATTAGGTTATCATTTTTTGAGGAGATTTTAACTTTTTTTCTAAATAAAGAACTTATCAAACGTTGGAATTTCTTTATTTCTAGTTGAAGGGTTTCTCTTACAACTACCTTGTGTTTTTTGGTCTGTTTCCTGAATGTGTGCCTTGTGGTGGTTGTGGTATATAATGTATTCATTTAACTCTAATGCTGCGTACACACGAGCGGAATGTCCGTCAGAAAAAGTGTGATGGGAGCTTTTCATCGTATATTCCAACCGTGTATATGCCCCATCGGACTTTTTCCGTCAAAAATTCAGACGGACTTAGATAGAGAACATGTTCTAAATATTTCCGATGGAACCAATTACTATCGGGAAACCCGCTCGTCTGTATGCTGTTCCGACGTAACAAAAACGGCGCATGCTCTGAAGCAAGTACGAGACGGGAGCTATTGGCTACTGGCTATTGAACTTGCTTTTTCTAGTCCCGTCGTACGTGTTGTACTTTACCGCGTTCTGGACGGTCGGACTTTGGTGTGACCATGTGTATGCAAGACAGCTTGAGCGGAATTCCGTCGGAACTCCGTCGGAAAAACCTTCAGAGTTTATTCCGACGGAAAAAACGGTCGTGTGTACAGGGCATAACACATAAAATTAGTAGAAAAATTAGTAGAAAAAAAAACATATAAATATGTTTTTCTGAGACTTTTCATGGTGGTCACGTGACTTCTCTCTCCTATTTTCATGTCTGAGCTCAGAGGGCATGGGGCAGGGACCCCTATTGAGGTCATGATGCTGATCCCTTTGAAGTGTTCCGTACAGAAGCCACTGTCAATAGAAAAAAAAATGGGTGGACTGGCTGCCTGACTTAGGTCCTCTAGCAACATGTGCAAGTTTATACACGTAAATAAGACTTTACGGAATCAATAGAGGTAAAATAATGTTTGGGTTTGGGTTACCACTTTGAGTTAATAAACCAGCTCTTCTAAAAATACCTATGCTGAAACGCTCGAAAACAGTTGAATATTAATGAGCGCCGAGTCCCCTTCTGGATACAGGAAAGGAAAGGAAAGAAGTAGAAATTGATATTTCAGGTCTCTAATAGAGTTGCTATAATATGGATTTAAGTTAAAGTAATTTGCATAATCTCTGTGGGATTTGTCGAACCTCAAAGTAAAATGGCAAACTACTGTCTATCTTTTATTTTGCTCGAGGATGGGGGGGGGGGGGAGCGCATCCTGTGAAAAAAGATCACCGTTCTCGTTTTCACAGAGAAGAAGTCTCATCTGGGATTTAAAAGTTGTAGAATATCTATTACACAAACAAAAGCAGATGCACAAAAATAGCGACTTCGCTGCGGGTTCTGAGAGGTAGCCGCTCTTCTGATAAAACTTGTATTTGGAGGAACCTCTTGAGATAACTACAATATGTAAGAAAAAGAAAATCTCTCCAAGCCAATTATTAAACGCAAATGTATATAACTTTAGCATTTAAAACCACCCAATTCCAAACTTTTTTTTTAATGTAATAAATGTTATCCAGCCTGTGTAAAGAAAAAAGGCAGAGTATTGCCCTGTAGTAATCTCTGTTTGCCACAAGATGTCCTCAGTATTCTGGGTTGAATTACATCCAGTGTCTCAATCTGGAAGACTGAGGACATACTGTGAGGGCAAGGCATCATGAGCCTGCCTCTTGATGGGGCATTACCAATATGCCCTGTGTGCCCTTGGTAATAGAACAAATATAATAGAATAAATCATCATATGTCAGTGCTGTTGTCTGCATCATTGAATGCAGCCTAGTCCAGAGAAGAGTAAAAAAAGAACGAGGACCCTGCAGCAGCATGTGAATGGATTGAAGTCTTCTGGAAGAGGTGAGTCAAAAAAATATTACACAAAACACTGCCTGGACAACCTTCATAAGTGAAGGGGTAGGGGCATTGGGTTAGAAACTCACAAGCCTGGATTTGGGGTTTAAAAGGTGGTTTCATGAAAAATAAGGTCAACTAACTCCAAATATCCCAGCTACCCTTCTGGACCCTGCTGCACATGGTGGTTGTGGTGTCCTGTGCTGCCAGTGTGGTGGTCTGTACACAGCCCCCAAGTGAATATCCATCATACTGCTTGCAATGGCAAGCACTTCTTGTACAGCGCAACCAAAAAAAACGTGCTGACCATTGAGAAGCTCATCTGAGGCTTCTTCTTCTTAATAAGGTGTCCCAGAAGAAATGGGGTGGCAGGATCTGGAGTCAGGCTCATAGTCCAGTAGCTTTAACAGAAGAGAGGCTCCCACTGACCAGCAGGGCAGGTATAGAAGCAAGCCACCCTGAAGGATAATCAAGAGCAAGGTGTTATTGACATTCAATACTGCCCATCAGAGGAGATGACTGCTGGTGCACTCACCAAGCCTTTGTTGAAGGAACATCATAATTATATCCAGAAGAAGCTGAATGTAATGTGACAAAGCACATACTGTTGAGAAGGGGTGTTGGAAATACAACAGTAGATAGCTTTCTATATTGTGAACTATATACTGTACGCATTATATCTATCCAGCAGGTGGCACTGTAGTGTGTATCTATGGTAATGTAATCAGAGGAAGTGTATGTAGTTGTATGCTCATTGTTCCTGTTTCTATGCTGTAAGAAATGTTCTGCTATTCCTCCATGAAAGTAAAGTAATTCTTTGCATACAAGAAGCTTCCAGCGCATCATTTCAATACTCACCTAACAGCGTATGGGCCCAGGCACTCAGGCATTGCAGAGGATACCCCAGCAGCACCCAGGCACTGTATACAAGCTTCTGAAAGATGGCAAGTGGTTCAGATGTGAAGTTTGCAATTGCAAAGCTGAACAATGGCAATTACCAGCTGTGGAAGTTTAAATTAGAAATGTTTCTCAGCAAAGATGACTTGTGGCAAGTGCTGAACACAGACAGACCCACAAACGGAGAGATAGAGGACTGGGACAGGAAAGATAGACAGGTAAAAGCAACCATAAGCTTGCTAGTGGAAGATGACCAGCTTATCCACATAAGAACAGAGAAAACGGCCAAAGGTATGTGGACTTCATTACAAAAACGACATGAGCGTTCAAGCCTCAACAGTAAGTTGTTTCTACTAAGAAAGCTTTATAAGATGAGACTAGAAGAAGGCCAGCAAATGTGTGACCATATGAAAGCTGCGTGCCATCAGAGAGGACATCAAAGATAACCATATTGTTACCCTGCTCCTCTGCAGCCTTCCAGAGACATATACTGCTCTTATTAACGCTTTAGAAACCAGACCCGAGCAGGAGCTGACACTGGAATATGTCAAAGGCAAATTAATTGATGAATATGACAGAAGGAACACGCACCATGATGACAAAACTCTTAAGATGTCCAAAGGCTCAAAGCACAACAAAGAAAGCAGAGCCTGTTTTCGCTGTAAAAGGATCGGTCACTTAAAAAAAAGGACTGTTCTATCTGAAAAGCCGAGCAGCGAAAGCTGGAGCTATCCACAAAAGAAGGAGTCAAAGCAGCCACAGAGCAAACTGCAGACACATAATGCAGTGGCACCTTTAAAGTGACACAAAGCAACAAGCCACGTAGCTGGTGCATAGACTCAGGTGCGAAAAGCCACATGACTAGCGATAAAACCTTCATCACAAACATTGATTACAGTGTAAAAGACAAAGTTTTCCTAGCAAACAGTAAAAGCATCACTGCAGGGGGTAAAGGCCAGGGCTTCCTGAACTGCATTACACCGCAAGGCCAGCAAAGTATCCTTATAAAGAAAGTGCTGTATGTTCCAGAACTAGGAGGCAGCCTTCTATCAGTGAAAAGTCTTGCAAACAACGGTCTCACAGTTACGTTTCAGGGTGATGAATGTATAATTCACAATAATAAGCGTTTCCTCACAAAAGGAAAACTGGATGACCACCTATACAAGCTCATCACCACAGACCAGTAAGCCAATATAGTTTCTAATGACATACAGAGGAAATGTATTCACTTATGACACAGGCGGCTGGGGCACAGAAGTCCAGAATCTACCTACACAGGACATTATAAGGAGAGACTTATCAGAAGATTTGACAATAGCGCCTTGCAAAGTGACCATGAAATGAAAATGCTGTATTGAAGCTAAAGCCACACATGCTCCCCTTCCACAGGCGTCTCAAAGAAAAACCACTCACCCCCTGCAGCTCATACACAGTGATGTATGCGGTCCAATGAAAACCCCCACGCCAGGCGGAATACTGTATCTACTGAGTTTCATTGATGATTGTTCCAGGTACACAACTGTTTATCTGATGAAACACAAAAATGAAACATCAGAGAAACGTCAGGAGTTTGTTGCCATGTCTAGCAACAAAATCCAATGGAAACCAGGAATAATATGCACCGACAACGGGGGAGAATACATAAGCAAAGAAGTGGCCTCATACCTGAAGAGACAAGGAATAGTACACCAGACAACCACGCCATACACTCCTGAACAAAATGGTGTAGCAGAAAGGAAAAACTGCACTCTTATTGGAATGGCCAGGTGCATGTTGTTGGATGTCTGTCAACCTACCACACAAGTACTGGGGAGAAGAAGCCATGACTGCAACCTACCTACAGAAAAGACTACCCTCAAGAGCCATTAAAACTACTCCATTCAAAATGTGGCATGGATCAAAGCCTAGCATAGGGCACATCAGAGTGTTTGGATGTAAAGCATATGCCTATATTCCAAGTGAAAAGCGATCCAAGCTGCAGAACAGAGCCATGGGGGGGTTCTAGTAGGCTACAGTGAGCAGGATACTTGAACCAACATCCTGGGAAGACATAGAAAAACTGCCAAAATGTGAAGCCAATAAATGGAGAAAGACAGCAGAAGAAGAATTAAAATCACTTCAAGAAAATAAATACTGGACACTCACAGAGCTCCCTCCTAACTGCAAAACTATAGGAAGTAAGTGGACTTTCAAAGTAAAGTCAGATGCAGAAGGGAATATCCACAAATACAAAGCCAGACTAGTTGCCAAGGGTTATTCCCAGAAATTTGGTGAAGATTACGATGAAACATTCGCTTCCATCGTAAAACACTTCACCATCAGAGCGCTTCTTAGCATTGCAGCCGGGAAGGGCATGCAAGTTAAACACCTAGACATTAAAACTGCTTTCCTATACGGAGACATTAAAGAAGACTTCTACATGGAGCAACCACCAGGGTTTGAGCAAGGAGACAACCTTGTGTGTAAACTTCAGAAGCACATCTACGGTCTTAAGCAACCTGCAAGGATGTGGAATGAGAAAGTGAACAAAGTGAACCATAAGTTGGTCTAGTCGAAAGCAAGCAACTGTTGCTCTATCTTCAACTGAAGCAGAGTATATTGCAGCAGCATACGCTTGTCAAGAAGCGATATGGATTCGTCAACTTTTTGTGGACATTGGTGTAGACATGGCAAAACCAATTACCATTTTTGAAGACAACTAGGGATGTATAAAGCTTACGCAATCAGAAAGGGTCAATCCTAGTACCAAACAAATCGACGTCAAGTATCACCTACTGAGGGATAATCAAGAGCAAGGTTTTATTGACATTCAATACTGTCCATCAAAGGAGATGACTGCTGATGTACTCACCAAGCCTTTGTTGAATGAACGTCATAATTATATCCAGAAGAAACTGAATGTAATGTGACAAAGCACATGCTGTTGAGAAGGGGTGTTGGAAGAACAACAGCAGATAGCTTTCTATACTGTGAACTATATACTGTATGCATTAATACCTATCTATACAGCAGGTGGCACTGTAGTGTGTATCAATGGTAATGCATTCAGAGGAAGTATTATCTCTCTCAGTGTTTGTAGTTGTATGCTCCTTATTCCTGTTTCCATGCTGTAAGACATGTTCTGCTATTCCTCCATGAAAGTAAAGTAATTCTCTGCATACTAAAAGCTTCCAGCGCATTGTTTCAATACTCAGCTAACAAGGTGCAGGGTCTAAGTACTAACAGGTATTCACCAGAGCTCCTGATGGTGGAGATGGGTTTTGCTGCATGTTAATACCAGGTCACAGTCCTCAGGATCACTCCACCAGGAGACAAGCAAGATGGGGTCCAGTAGCAGATATAGCAGGTAGGGATCAAGCAGAAGCATAGTCAGTAAACAAGCTAAAGGTCAGTAACAAGCGGTTGCAGGTTGGGATAAAGCAGAAGCATAATTTAGCAACAAGCCAAAGGTCGGCAACGAGTCGTATTAAAGATACGGACAGCAACAGGAGTGACAAAAGCGAGATATTGGCTGGAGAGCACAATAATCTGGCAAACAGGAAGTGTAGAGACATGGTTTAAATCAGGAAGTTCATTGGAAGAGCAAAGGGTTCAAAGTTCCAAAAAGAGGGGGGTTTGGGACTTTAAATGAGGTGTGTGGGATCACACAGCTCTATCCCTATTTATATGCAAGAAAAAGAGGGTTTGGGACTTTAAATGAGGTAGATCTGGCATGGCTAAAAGATAAGTCATGGTAACAGGACATGTTTTATTCATTAAAAAACATGACATGGCAATATGAGTACATACATAGTAAAAGAGCATAACAATCACATATTATTGACCAGATATTCATAAAAACAATCATAGCAACTGGGATATGGCATATTGAGGTATCGGACAATTGTCCACAGTAAAGAATTGCTTGAAAAGCAACATGGTGGGGTAGCTTGGGAGTGGATGAAATAAAACCATCTAAAAAGATTCACAAACCATTTTTCGTACATCCAAGAAGAACTTCAGTCTTGGGAAAACACTGTAAAGAGGCTTTTGACTCCTGCCTTGATTCAGAACAAAGCCCCCCCATCCCCTCTTTCTCCATATGACAATAGGCATATTATTAAATTACACTTGTATTGGAGGAAGTCCATCAAGCCATAAAAGTTCTCAAATTGTCAACACAGCCAGAGTAAAGGCATCACTTTGCAAATGATCAAACCATTTTACGTACACCCAATAAGGACTGCAATCTTGGGCAAACACTGTACCAAGGCTTTTGTCTTGATTCAGAACAAAGCCCCCCCCCCCCCCCCCCCACAGTTTCTCTCCTTTTCCATATGACATGACCTAAACACATTATTAAATTACACTTGTATTGGAGGAAGTCTATCAAGCTTTAAAAGTTCTCAAATTGTCAACACAGCCAGAGTGAAGGCATCACTTTGCAAATTATCAAACCATTTTACGAGCACCCAATAAGGACTGCAATCTTGGCAAACACTGTACCAAGGCTTTTGACTCTTGTCTTGATTCAGAACGAAGCCCCCCCCCCCCCCCCCCACACACACACACACACACACACACACACTTTCCCTCCTTCTCCATATGACATGACCTAAACACATTATTAAATTACACTTGTATTGGAGGACGTCTATCAAGCCATAGAAGTTCTCAAATTGTCAACACGGCCAAAGTGAAGGCATCACTTTGCCGATTCACAAACCATTTTTCTTGCACCCAAGAACTTCAGTCTTGGGCAAACTCTGTACAGAGGCTTTTAACTCCTGCCTTGATTCAGAACGAAGCCCCCCTCCCCTCTTTCTCCATATGACATGTCCTAGGCATATTATCAAATTACTCTTGTATTGGAGGAAGTCCATCAAGCTATAAAAGTTCAACACGGCCAAAGAGAAGGCATCACTTTGCTAATTCTCAAACCATTTTATGTGCACCCAATGAAGACCTAAATCTTGAGCAAACACTGTACCGAGGCTTTTGACTCCTGCCTTGATTCAGAACGAAGACCCCCCCCCCCCCCCCTCCCCTCTGGGATGAAGTTCCCCCTTTGGCCAGCAGTATTCCACCAGGAAAAAATTTGATGGAGCAGGATGGAAAAATTTCCTTGGAAGATTGAAATTCTAATGCCGCGTACACGTGCTCGGACATTCCGACAACAAAATCCTGGATTTATTTCTGACGGATGTTGGCTCAAACTTGTCTTGCATACACACGGTCGCACAAATGTTGTCGGAAATTCCGAACGTCAAGAACGCGGTGACCTACAACACGTACGACGATCAGAGTAAAATGAAGTTCAATAGCCAGCGCGGCTCTTCCCGCTTGATTCCCAGCATGCGCGGAACTTTGTGCGTCGGAATTGTCTGCACACGCTCGGAATATACAACAGTGGATTTTGTTGTTGGAAAATTTGAGCACCAGCTCTCAAATTTTTGTTGGCGGAAATTCCGACAACAGGCTCACATCGAACATTTGTTGTCGGAAATTCCGAGCGTGTGTACGCAGCACTACCGTGATTGTGGTTCAGTCCAAGAGACTTCATACACAACGCAATAAAGCCCGTTTAATATATCTGGGATTCCATTAAAATAACAGGTCCGGACAAAAAATTTAAGAGCTTTCAAACTAAACTAGTTGGCTAAATGGTGACAGGAAAGAATGTTTTTATTGATGATATTTCTTCAAAAATTGAAAATTAAAGTCTAGCCGTGTACGCCTAGAGTTATTCATGGTAAAGGAGGAACACCCTCAGATCCAAGTACTCGCTACACCGAAAAATGTCCAATTTGCCGATTCACTTTTTTTAAAATTGTTTGCTCATTATCAAGATATTTTTTTCTGTTTTTTTGTTTTTGTTTCCAGCAAAGAAAATAAGAGCAGGTTACAGGAAAAAAAAAAAAAACCCAACCGTATCTCTATTGCAGCAAGCTAGCAGAAAATCGCATTGTTGACGGCATATTTAAATGGAGTGGAATGAGCAAGAAAAAAAAAAATACAGATATTTAAATTGCTATAATTGTTTATTACATCTACACGGGTTTACCTCTGCTGCGCTCCAGTGAATGTGCCACACAAAGCACAGTCTCCATGACATTATCTCTGTATAATGTCTATTGTGTGAGGCTTTGAGGCATTAGCTAATTAGGTGAAGCAAAGAATTAACAACATCCTTTTATAGCGTCTATATTTAACGGTACAGAATCCGTGTCACGGCCCGGAATGGCAACGTGTGAGCAGGTTTCCTACCCCATACTACGCAATGATGGAGCGCCAGTGATGTGAATGGCTTGAGAAGACCAAGGGGGTCGATTGACTGAAGCAAAATAGGCTCTTCATTTTGCTGGGGAAGTTGCACTTTGCGTGGGAAATTTCCATCAGAGCTTAATGAAGATGGGGAAATTTCACTTTAAAAAGAATACCCAATCACTAGCAAGAAGAAAAAAAAAAAAAAACTCATGTTTGCTTGCGATTGGATCTTGGAAGTCGGCAGAGCTTCACCACTGGGGAAAAATCCCCAATGCAAAGTACTACTTTCCTTGAAAAGTAAAAAGTCTTTTTGCCTTTACTAAAGCAAACCCTATAAGTCCAGTGGAGATAAAATACACTCAATTCAAATAAGTAAATTCTTCATTTAAAATTGATGTCCTCCAAAACGTACCCCCAGGTAGATTACACTGCGCTTTTTTGACATTCCAAAATACCAATAAGCCGCTGAATTCGTTCATTTTTAGTTTTCAATAATTTATTGCATGGCCATCTCTATTCATGTATTGCGGCTTCAGGGAAGAGCGTGGGCTTGTGGAGATGGGCAAAAGTAGCGTGCTTTCAGGGTGCAATCATTTGGCAACATGCTGTTTTGCGTTTCTTCTCATTACTTGCAAGTTAAAAAATTTTTAAAAAATGTCAATAATAATTAGAAATGCAAAGCAGAATAATAATATTATTTGTATTATTATTATTGTTTTGTTTTTATGCTTCTTTTCTAATTACTTGCATGTTAAAACTGAAAAAAAAAATAATAGTAAAAATAATAATATTTTTGCTTTTCTAATTTCTCGCATATTAAAAATTGAACAATTATAATAATAATTAGAAATGCTAATATTATTATTGTTGTTGTTGTTATTTGGCTGCTTTGCTTTTCTAATTATTGCATGTTAAACATTGGAAAAAAATAATGCTAATAATTATTATTATTGTTATTATTATCATCATCATCATCATCATTCTGCTTTGCATTTCTAATTACGTGTATGTTAAAAATTATAATACTTTGAAAGGCCAAGTATACTACTACTACTGCTACTATTACTACTACTACTGCTACTACTACTACTACTACTGCTACTGCTACTAATCATAATTTATATTATTATGATTATTATTATTATTATTCTGCTTTGAATTTCTACTTTCTTGCATGTTAAAAACTGAATAATAATAATAGTAATAATTTGTTGTTGTCATTTTTATTATTACTATTATTGTTTTTATGTTTCTTTGTTTTTCTAATTACTTGCATGTTAAAAAAAATAATAATAATAGTAAAAATAATAATAATTTGCTTTTCTAATTTCTCGCATATTAAAAATTGAACAATTATAATAATAATTATAAATGCTAATATTATTATTATTATTATTGTTGTTGTTATTTGGCTGCTTTGCTTTTCTAATTACTTGCATGTTAAACATTGGAAAAAAATAATACTAAAAATTAGTATTGGCATAAAACAAGTAAAAATTTGCGCTGAACTGAAAAAAGCAAGCGGCCAGCAAAGTTCGTAGATAACAAACAAAAAGTCACATGCATAAAAATTTTTGCGGCGCTGAAAAGTTCAAAAATGAAATTGAAGAGTGGGAGGAATCCAATCACCAAATATATTGTGCAGATGTAGAAAGAGTCACTCGTCACCACGTGGTAATGTAGTCTGCTTACCAGAAGGTGTTAAGGATTAGGCATAGATGATAAATTCTCAATAGCATCCAGCAAATCCAGCCCATTGGAACCCCTCATCAGACCACAACATCCGTGGGATTTCCTTCACATATAAACATCTCCCAATGGTCACTTTAGAATTAGGCATTCAGGCATGTAGTCATCATATATCCGAGAAAAGAAAATGAAGGACCCATAGTGAAGCCCGTAATGATAGATAAAAAAACTTTTATTGTAGTAACTTACAGTTGAAGCTTAAAACAGCATACATCAATGATAGTTTCATCGTAGTTTCATCGTAACAGATGTCTTCAGATGCCTCTGAAGACATCTGTTACAATGAAACATGTCAGGCAGGCTGACATCCGTACGCTGATTGCTGCAACCGTTTGTTCCTATCATTGATGCATGCTGTTTTAAGCTTCAACTGTAAGTTACTACAATAAAAGTTTTTTTATCTATCATTACGGGCTTCACTATGGGTCCTTCATTTTCTTTTCTCGGATATATGATGACTACATGCCTGAATGCCTAATTCTGAAGTGACCATTGGGAGATGTTTATATGTGAAGGAAATCCCACGGATGTTGTGGTCTGATGAGGGGTTCCAGTGGGCTGGATTTGCTGGATGCTATTGAGAATTTATCATCTATGCCTAATCCTTAACACCTTCTGATAAGCAGACTACATTACCACGTGGTGACGAGTGACTCTTTCTACATCTGCACAATATATTTGGTGATTGGATTCCTCCCACTCTTCAATTTCATTTTTGAACTTTTCAGCGCCGCAATAATTTTTATGCATGTAAAAATTATTATTATTGTTATTATTATCATCATCAGTCTGCTTTGCATTTCTAATTACTTGTATGTTAAAAATGATAATACTTTAAAAGGCAAAGTATACTACTACTACTGCTACTACTACTACTAATAATCATAATTTATATTATTATTATTATTATTCTGCTTTGAATTTTTACTTACTTGCATGAAATGAATAATAATAATAATAATAATAATAATAATAATAATAATAATACTTTGTTGTTATTATTATTGTTATTATTCCTTGCTTTTCTAATTACTTGCATGTTATAAATTGGAAATATTAATAATCATCATCCATCCATCCATTAATCATCCATCAGAATCCATCGTGCTTTGCATTTCTATTTGTTGTTGCTGTTGTTCAGTCATTTAGTCATGTCCGACTCTTCGTGACCTCATGGACCATAGCTTACCAGGCTTTTCTGTCCTCCACTGCCTCCCAGAGCTTGCTTATTTTCATGTTCATTGTTTCGATGATGCTATCTATCCATCTTGGTTTTTGTCATCCTCTTCTCCTTTTTCTTTCCATGTTTTCCCAGCATCAGGGTCTTTTCCAATGAGTCCTCTCTTCGCATTAGGTGGCCAAAGTATTTGAGTTTCAGCTTCAGGATCTGTCCTTCCAGTGAAGATTCAGGGTTGATTTCCTTCAGGATTGACTGGTTTGATCTTCTTACTGTCCAAGGGACTTTCATGAGTCTTCTCCACCACCATAGTCCAAAGGCATCAATTCTTCGGCGTTCAGTCCAGCTTTCACATCCATAGGTTACTACTGGGAATACCGTAGCTTTGACTATATGGCACTTTGTTGGTAGGGTGATGTCTCTGCTTTTTATAATGTTGTCTAGGTTTGCCATTGCTTTCCTCCCAAGAAGCAAGCATCTCCTAATTTCATTGCTACAGTCACCTAATTTAATGGCTGCAGTCACCGTCTGCCATGATCCTGGAGCCGAGGAAGATAAAACCTGTCACTGTTTCCATTTCTTCTCCTTCTATTTTCCATGGAAAGATGGGAACAGTTGCCACGATCTTAGTTTTCTTAATGTTCAATTTCAGGCCCGCTTTTGCACTCTTCTCTTTCATCTTCATTAAGAGAAGTTAGTTCTTCTTCACGTTCTGCCATTAGTGTGGTATCGTCTACGTATCTCAGGTTGTTGATATTTCTCCCTGCGATCCTAATTCCAGCTTGTGATTTGTCGATCAATATACATTCTTGCCGCACTCCTTTCTCAATTTTGAACCAGTCAGTTGTTCCATGTCGTGTCCTAATACCGCATACACAGGAGTGGAATGTCCGACAGAAAGAGTCCGATGGGAGCTTTTCATCGTATATTCCGATCGTGTGTATGCCCCATTGGACTTTTTCTGTTGAAAATTCAGATGGACTTAGATAGAGAACATGTTCTATATTTTTCCGATGGAACAAATTACTATCGTAAAAAACGCTCGTCTGTATGCTGTTCCGACGCACCAAAAACGACGCATGCTCTGAAGCAAGTATAAGACGGAAGCTATTGGCTACTGGCTATTGAACTTCTGTTTTCTAGTCCCGTCGTACGTGTTGTACGTCACCGCGTTCTGGACGGTCAGAATTTGGTGTGACCATGTGTATGCAAGACAGCTTGAGCGGAATTCCGTCTGAACTCCGCCAGAAAAACCTTCAGAGTTTATTCCGAAACCAAAACCGGTCGTGTGTACAGGGCATTACTGTTGCTTCTTGACTTGCATACAGGTTCTTCAGAAGACAGGTGAGATGCTCTGGTATTCCCATTTCGCTCAGTATTTGCCACATCTTGTTGTGATCCACACGATCGAAGGCTTTCCTGTAGTCAATAAAGCAGAAGTAGACATTCTACTGGAACACCCTTGCCCACTCCATGATCCAGTGAATGTTGGCAATTTGATCTCTAGTTCCTCTAGCTCTTCGAAATCCAGCTTGTACTTGTGGTAGCTCTCGGTTCACATGCTGCTGAAGCCTGGCTTGTAGAATTTTCAGCATAACCTTGCTAGCGTGTGAGATGAGTGCGATCGTACGGTAGTTTGCGTTTCTATTCACTTGCATGTTAAACATTGGAAAAATAATAAATATATTTACAGATAAATATTGTTATTATCATCATTATCATCATCATCATGCTGCTTTGCATTTCTAATTACTTGCATGTTACAAATTTTAAAATTATAATATAATAAAAATTATAATAAAAATTTGAAATGCAAAACATAATACTACTACTACTAGTAGTAATATTAACCATAATTTATATTATTATTATTATTATTATTATTATTATTATTATTATGATTTTGCTTTGAATTTCTGATTACTTGCATGATAAAAATTAAAAAAATATCATTGTTGTTATTATTATTATTATTATTATTATTATTATTATTATTGCCATTATCATGGAAATAATAATCATCATCATTATCATCATCCATCAATCAATCAATCATCATCCATCCATCATCATCATTCTGCTTTGCATTTCTAATTACTTGCGTGTTAAAAATGTAAAAAATTATAATAATAATTTGAAATGCAAAACATACTACTACTATTAATCATAATTTATATTATTATTATTATTATTATTATTATTATTATTCTGCTTTGAATTTCAAATTACTTGCATGACAAAAATTTAAAACTATCATTGCTGTTATTATTACTATTATTATTGTTATTATTGCCATTGTCAATATTATTGTTTTTGTCTTTGTCATTATTATCAATTGGAAATAATAATCATCATCATTATCATCATCCATCAATCAATCATCATCATCATTCTTCTTTGCATTTCTAATTACCTGCATGTTAAAAATTTAAAAATTATAATATCAATTTGAAATGCAAAACCTAATACTACTAGTAATATTAATCATAATTTATATTATTATTATTATTATTATTATTATTATTATTATTATTATTATTATTATTATTATTATTATTATTATTAATAATATTATTATTAATAATATTATTATTCTGCTTTGAATTTCTAATTACTTGCATGATAAAAATTTAAAAAAATATAATTGTTGTTGTTATTATTATTATTATTATTTTTATTATTATTAATAATATTATTAATAGTATTGCCATTGTCACTATTATTGTTATTGTCTTTGTCATTATTATCAATTGGAAATAATAATCATCATCATCATTATCATCCATCTATCAATCATCATCCATCCATCATCATCATTCTGCATTGCATTTCTAATTACTTGCATATTAAAAATGTGAAAATTATAACAACAATTTGAAATGCAAAACATAATACTACTAGTAATATTAATCATAATAATAATAATAATTATTATTATTATTATTATTATTATTATTATTAATAAAATATTATTATTCTGCTTTTAATTTCTAATTACTTGCATGATAAAAATTGAACAAAATATAATTGTTGTTATTATTATTATTATTGCCATTGTCATTATTATTGTTATTGTCTTTGTCATTATTATTAATTGGAAATAATCATCATCATTATCATCCATCAATCAATCAATCATAATCCATCCATCCACCATCCATCTTCATAATGCTTTTGCATTTCTAATTACTTAGAAGTTAAAAATTGAAAAAAAATATTTTGTTTGCATCAAAGTCCTCCTTGGGATTTAATATAAAAAAAAAAAAAAAAAAACAACAGACGCCCAGGAAGCCTTCGGATCATCTCCTTAACATCTGCCAACTGCTGCTATACCGCCCTCTAAAAAGTGATCCGCCACGCATTGCTCTTCAAAAGGCAGAAAGCACTCTCCAATGTGAGAGACCTAAATGGGAAAAAGGTGGTGGATCCTTGGACTCTCTATGAGCTGTGAAGAGCGAGAGCGGGAGCGGGGGGGGGGGGGGGGGCAGTGTTACCTCTGTGACCTCTCCTCCACCCATGTGTCCTGCAGTGGCCCCTCTAGCGGTATACACGTTCACTTCCTCCCGGGATGACATGTAGGAAACAATCTTTTTTTTTTTTCATGCAGACTTCTATCTGGAACACGGGTCCTCTGGGTCCGTTCTGAGGAAGTAGGTCTTCTAAGGACAGTGGACTTTGGCTTTAGGTCATTGAGCATTACTCCTATGCAGAGAAGTCCTATGTGCTCGGCATAGCCTGGAGACGACATATGCTTGGCTGAATATCCGGCGTGTAATAAGACTGATATAAATAACAGGAGACTTTGTAGCCACACGCCTGTCTGAGACGACCATATTCCCGAGCTTATTGTCACCGTCAATTCAAATCAAAACCTAGCAAGCCGTAGGATGGAGCTCAACCATTGAGACCGCCGTCCTCTTCCTCGTTAGCGCAGATACTTAAAGGCCTTGATTTATATTCCGAGCCTTAAGTTACCATCTATATCTTTCCAAATACATATCTGTCCAAGTGTGTCTACCTTCTAGACGCTCCGTAGCCGCGTCACTTTCAATAAAAATCTCATCTTTTCATTGCTTTAATGATCTGGATTGAACCATAAGGGAGCCGGTTGCATGACGTTTTCTGGATATTTTCATCGTATGGCAAATTTAACCACCTCAATACCGGGCACTTCCACCCCCCTTCCTGCCCAGGCCAATTTTCAGCTTTCAGCGCTGTCACATTTTGAATGACAATTGCGCGGTCATGCTACACTGTACCCATATGACCTTTTTATATATATATTTCTTTTTTTTTACACAAATAGAAATATTTGTGGTATTATTTAACTACTTGAAGGCATTTTCTGGCACTTCTTGTTTCCATGTAAAAAAAAAAAAAAAAGTGTGTTTTTTTTTCCACTAGAAAATTACTTAGAACACCCAAACATGTATATATATATATATACAGTGGGGGCAGAAAGTATTCAGACCCCCTTACATTTTTCACCCTTTGTTATATTGCAGCCATTTGCTAAAATCATTTAAATTCATTTTTTCCTCATTAATGTACACACAGCACCCCATATTGTACACACAGCACCCCATATTGTACACACAGCACCCCATATTGACAGAAAAACACAGAATTGTTAAAATTTTTGCAGATTTATTAAAAAAGAAAAACTGAAATATCACATGGTCCTAAGTATTCAGACCCTTTGCTGTGACACTCATATATATAACTCAGGTGCTGTACATTTCTTCTGATCATCCTTGAGATGGTTCTACACCTTCATTTGAGTCCAGCTGTGTTTGATTATACTGATTGGACTTGATTAGGAAAGCCGCACACCTGTCTATATAAGACCTTACAGCTCACAGTGCATGTCAGAGCAAATGAGAATCATGAGGTCAAAGGAACTGCCTGAAGAGCTCAGAGACAGAATTGTGGCAAGGCACAGATCTGGCCAAGGTTACAAAAAACCTGCTGCACTTAAGGTTCCTAAGAGCACAGTGGCCTCCATAATCCTTAAATGGAAGACGTTTGGGACGATCAGAACCCTTCCTAGAGCTGGCCGTCCGGCCAAACTGAGCTATCGGGGGAGAAGAGCCTTGGTGAGAGAGGTAAAGAAGAACCCAAAGATCACTGTGGCTGAGCTCCAGAGATGCAGTCAGGAGATGGAAGAAAGTTTTAGAAAGTCAACCATCACTGCAGCCCTCCACCAGTCGGGGCTTTATGGCAGAGTGGCCCGACGGAAGCCTCTCCTCAGTGCAAGACACATAAAAGCCCGCATGGAGTTTGCTAAAAAAACACCTGAAGGACTCCAAGATGGTGAGAAATAAGATTCTTTGGTCTGATGAGACCAAGATAGAACTTTTTGGCCTTAATTCTAAGCGGTATGTGTGGAGAAAACCAGGCACTGCTCATCACCTGTCCAATACAGTCCCAACAGTGAAGCATGGTGGTGGCAGCATCATGCTGTGGGGGTGTTTTTCAGCTGCAGGGACAGGACGACTGGTTGCAATCGAGGGAAAGATGAATGCGGCCAAGTACAGGGATATCCTGGACGAAAACCTTCTCCAGAGTGCTCAGGACCTCAGACTGGGCCGAAGGTTTACCTTCCAACAAGACAATGACCCTAAGCACACAGCTAAAATAATGAAGGAGTGGCTTCACAACAACTCCGTGACTGTTCTTGAATGGCCCAGGCAGAGTCCTGACTTAAACCCAATTGAGCATCTCTGAAGAGACCTAAAAATGTCCGTCCACCAACGTTTACCATCCAACCTGACAGAACTGGAGAGGATCTGCAAGGAGGAATGGCAGAGGATCCCCAAATCCAGGTGTGAAAAACTGAGCAAAGGGTCTGAATACTTAGGACCATGTGATATTTCAGTTTTTCTTTTTTAATAAATCTGCAAAAATGTCAACAATTCTGTGTTTTTCTGTCAATATGGGGTGCTGTGTGTACAATATGGGGTGCTGTGAGTACAATATGGGGTGCTGTGTGTACAATAAGGGGTGCTGTGTGTACATTAATGAGGAAAAAAATTAACCTAAATGATTTTAGCAAATGGCTGCAATATAACAAAGAGTGAAAAATTTAAGGGGGTCTGAATACTTTCCGTCCCCACTGTGTATATATATATATATATATATATATATATATATATATATATATATATATATATATATATTTATTTATTTTTTCTTTTAAAGCAGAGGCTTTAGAAAATAAATTGGTGGGTTTTGCCATTTTTATGTCCCACAGTATTTCCACAGCAATTTTTCAAATGCAGTTTTTCGGACAAAAATACACTTTTTTTAATCTTAATGTAAAAATACACAAAACATAACCCGCTTTTTTTTTGTAAAATATAAAAGATGATGTCATGGCGAGTAAATAGATACCAAACATGTCCCGCTTTAAGATTGCACATAATAGCGAAAAACAACGTCAATTTTACTATCCATAGGCAACGCTTTAAAAGCCTTTACAGGTCACCACTTTATATCTACAGAGGAGGTCTGGTGCTAGAATTACTGCCCATGATCCGACGTTATCCAGCGGTACCTCACATGTGTGGGAGGTACTGGGGAACAGGGGCACTTGATTTATTTTATTTTTTTTTATTAATAATTTATCTCATTTTATTTTTAGACTATTGCATTAATTTACCTTTTATTAATGTATTATTTTATTTTAAATGTATTAATTTATCTAATTTTATTTTTTAAAAAGAGAGGGGGGGGGTGCTGCGCTACCCAGAGGGTCTAAGCTTATTGGTATTATTAATAATTCCTAATGGTCATAGGGCAAGAGGTCTCAATAAAAAGTGGAATATAAAAACGTTCGTAAAAAAATCGCATGAATTGGAGTATTAAGTACGCATGAATAGGTGTGGTAACTCAAAATAGTTGCATATATGTTGATCCAACAGGTGATATAAATATAAATATAAACACTAATACATATATGTTGATCCAAGAGTGATAAATATAAGTAAAACCAATTCAGCATGTGTTTAAAATATCCAATAGTACAATATATCAAAGTGCTCGTGCTCTAGTGCCTTAAATAAAATAATCCAAACTAATGCATATACTGAAGTGCAAAAAATGAAGCAATAATATTACAAAAAAATCAATGTATCAAGTGAAGTAAACAAAAAAGGCATGGTCGCCTGATCCTAGTGTTGCGACCAGTGCAAAAGTGCAAACGTAGTGTGAGTGGTCACGTGAGTAAATAAATAAATAATTAACCCAATATACTTATTAGTGTCCAAAAAAATTAATTAATAGGTAATCAAGTGTCCAAAAAGTCCGTGCAGCCAGAAACAAAAATTAATAAATGGTGTACAGAAGAACAGTGCTCAAACACAGCAATCGAATGACAGTGGGGTGATGATATGCAGATCAAACACTCTATGTCCTCTTCATGCAGCATGCGCTAGTGTAGGTAATGGCCCCTTACCTAGCGGTGCTAGGTCAACCACATATAAGTTGTTAAATCCCAAGGTCCTGGGTCTCTCCTGCGTCTCTGTGTCCAGGCTTGCTGACTCTGCAGGATCCTATTGGGGGCTGGAGTATATCTAGTTGTGGTCCTAATTGGGGTCCTGGGACAGTGCGGCTCCTAGCTCCTCCTCCACATCATATAGACAATTCCATCATTAGTCCAGGAATAGTTTAAGAGCTCTTCTACATGCCAATGTAGAAGGCATGTAGAAGAGCTCTTAAACTATTCCTGGACTAATGATGGAATTGTCTATATGATGTGGAGGAGGAGCTAGGAGCCGCACTGTCCCAGGACCCCAATTAGGACCACAACTAGATATACTCCAGCCCCCAATAGGATCCTGCAGAGTCAGCAAGCCTGGACACAGAGACGCAGGAGAGACCCAGGACCTTGGGATTTAACAACTTATATGTGGTTGACCTAGCACCGCTAGGTAAGGGGCCATTACCTACACTAGCGCATGCTGCATGAAGAGGACATAGAGTGTTTGATCTGCATATCATCACCCCACTGTCATTCGATTGCTGTGTTTGAGCACTGTTCTTCTGTACACCATTTATTAATTTTTGTTTCTGGCTGCACGGACTTTTTGGACACTTGATTACCTATTAATTAATTTTTTTGGACACTAATAAGTATATTGGGTTAATTATTTATTTATTTACTCACGTGACCACTCACACTACGTTTGCACTTTTGCACTGGTCGCAACACTAGGATCAGGCGACCATGCCTTTTTTGTTTACTTCACTTGATACATTGATTTTTTTGTAATATTATTGCTTCATTTTTTGCACTTCAGTATATGCATTAGTTTGGATTATTTTATTTAAGGCACTAGAGCACGAGCACTTTGATATATTGTACTATTGGATATTTTAAACACATGCTGAATTGGTTTTACTTATATTTATCACTCTTGGATCAACATATATGTATTAGTGTTTATATTTATATTTATATCACCTGTTGGATCAACATATATGCAACTATTTTGAGTTACCACACCTATTCATGCGTACTTAATACTCCAATTCATGCGATTTTTTTACGAACGTTTTTATATTCCACTTTTTATTGAGACCTCTTGCCCTATGACCATTAGGAATTATTAATAATACCAATAAGCTTAGACCCTCTGGGTAGCGCAGCACCCCCCCCCCCCCCCCCTCTCTTTTTATATCATTCTATTCGGGCTTGTGTCTGGGCCCTTATTTCGGTGCATGCAGCTGTCCAGCGATATAGGTTTCATACAGGTTTAGAAGTTGAGTTTACGACTACTACATTTGTTCCAATTTGGTAGCGCAGGAATAGCTCCCGTTTTTAATTTTATTTTTTATTTTTACACTATTGCTTTAATTTACCATTTTTTTTTAATCACTTTTATTGCTGTCACAAGGAATGTAAACCTCCCTTGTAACAGCAATAGGCAATGACAGGTACTCTTTATGGAGGGATCGGGGGTCTATAAGGCCCCAAATCCCTTCTTTGCACTCAAAAGCATTCAAAAAGATGCCAAGATCTGACTTTTCGAATACTTTCGATTTTCAAAAAATGGCGCGGTTAAGATGCCGGTAGCTATTACTATACCGATTACTATAGCGAAGACCCGATTAAAGCCGATTTCAACTTTTTTCGGGTCTCCGACTAGCCCGGCGGACGTGCCGGCTATCAGCTCGGGTCTCCAAGTGAGAGGGGAGGACTGGAGCGAGCCGCGGAAGGCGGCGGAGGGCGGCCCCCTCCCACTGCTTGTATTAACAACCAAGCGGTTGGTTACTATTACAAGGGAGTCGACCGCTGGCTCTAATAAAACAGTACCGGGGTGATGCCTTCAGCAAATCATCCCGGTCTCTGTGAAGGATTCGCTGCAAGATCACTTTTATCGGCGACGGGAGAGGTGCCCCCCCCTCCCGCCGCTTCCCGGTGGTCTCCGCTGCTAACCGGAGCTGGCGGTAGTGGCGGAGACGATCGGGTCCTTTCCCCTGCCAGTATGGAGTCGAGAGAATGATGAGCCCCCACTCGGCTCCATACCATTGGATGACGGAAGTGACATCAAACGTCACTCCCACCCAATGGTCTTAAAGGGCAATTTTTTTGGTGTTAAAAAAAAAAAAAAAAGAATTATTATTTTTTTAAATTTTTTTTATTGCATTGAAGTGTAAATGTGAGATCTGAGGTCTTTTTGACCCCCAGATCTCACATTAAAGCGGTCCTGTCATGATTTTTTTTACAAGGGATGTTTACGTTCCTTGTAAAAGGAATAAAAGTGACCCAAAAAAATGTTATTAAAAGGACAGTGTAAAAATAAAAGAATAAAAAGTAAAATAAATAAGAACAAAATAATAATTTAATGCGTCCCGTCCCGCCGAGCTCGCGTGCAGAAGCGAACGCATACGTAAGTAGCGCCCGCATATAAAAACGGTGTTAAAACCACACATGTGAGGTATCGCCGCGACCGGTAGAACGAGAGCAATAATTCTAGGCCTAGACCTCCTCTGTATCTCAAAACTGGTAACCTGTAGAAATTTTTAAATGGCGCCTATGGACGTTTTTGAATGCCAAAGTTTGTCGCCATTCCACGAGCGGGCGCAATTTTGAAGCGTGACATGTTGGGTATCAGTTTACTCAGCATAACATTATCTTTCACAATATAGAAAAAAAATTGTGCTAACTTTAATGTTGTTTAATTTTTTAATTCAATAAAGTGTATTTTTTCCAAAAAAATTCTGCTTGTAAGACCACTGCGCAAATACGGTGTGACATAAAGTATTGCAACGCCCGCCATTTTATTCTCTAGGGTGTCTGAAAAAAAAAATTGTTTATACATATATACATACATATACATATATATATATATATATATATATATATATATATATATATATATATATATATATATATATATATATATAATATTTGGGGGTTCTAAATAATTTTATAGCAAAAAAAAAAATATTTTAACTTGTAAACAACAAGTTTGAAAAATAGGCCTGGTCCTTAAGTGGTTAATCACCACTGGGTTTTTTATTTTTCTGCTAAATAAACGGAAAAAAAAATTGAAATTTTGAAAAAAAAGAAAAAAAAACATGTTTTACTTTGTTTCAGTTTTACAAATTTGCAAATAAATAATCTTTCTTCAAAAATTTAGGCCAAAATATATTCTGCTACATTTCTTTGGTGAAAATAACCCAAATCAGTGTATATTATTTAGCCTGTAGGAAACTTTTTTTTTTTATTTAATTTCCTAATTTTTAAAATAATTGTGACAAAAAATTGCAACTTCAAAAAAATCGCCGTACGGCTTACTAAATACCTTGGACTGTCTACTTTCCAAAAAGGGGTATTTGTACTGTCCTGTCATGTTAGGGCCTTGATTTACTAAAGGCAAATAGACTGTGCCCTCTGCAAGTGCAGTTGCTCCAGAGCTTAGTAAATGAGGTAAGGCTTCACTTTGCAAAGAGTACCCAATCACATGCAAGGAAAATAAAAAAAAATGCATTTTTGCTTGAACATGATTGGATGATGGACAATAGCAGAGCTCCTGCTCATTTACTAAGCTTTGGAGCAACTGCACTTTGCAAAGTGCACAGTCTATTTGCCTTTAGTAAATCAACGCCATAGAGTCCACAAACTATGGGATATATATCTGAAAAGCGATCAATTCTGATGTGCCTGATGGCTGATCTCATTTCTAGAGGCCCTAACATGTCAGGAGTCAGGACAGTACAAATACCCCTTTTTGGAAAGTAGACAGTCCAAGGTATTTAGTAAGCGGCACAGCGATTTTTTGGAAGTTGCAATTTTTTGTCACAATTATTTTGAAAATTAGGAAATTAAATAAAAAAAAGTTTTTTTCAAATTTTTGTTTTTTTTATTTTACATGCTGTCACCAGTGCAGTACAGCGTTATCGTATAACTGATGTGGCAGTGATCAGGAACACTGACTGGTGACAGTATATTAGCTACTTTGTATCCAGACCAATTCTGACACTTCGCTCCTACATGTAAAAATCGACTTTATTTTTATTTTTTGCTAATCCCCAAACATTATATATATTTTTAGCAGAGACCCTAGAGAATAAAATGATGATCTTTGCAATTTTTTACGTCACATTGTATTTGCGCAGTGGTTTTTCAAACGAATTTTTTTTTAAGAAAAATACACTTTCGTGAATAAAAAAAAAAAAAAAAGCACATTATTTACCCCAATTTTTTTTATTGTATAATATAAAAGATGACGTTACACAGAGTAAATAGATACCTAACATGTCACGCTTTAAAATTGCGTCTGCTCGTGGAATGGCGGCAAACTACAGTGCTTAAAATTCTCCACAGGCAACGATTTAAACGCCTTTAAGGCTACATGCCCAGGGACGTTTTAAAAAACGAGCTGCAAAGCTAGTACCGATGATTTTATTTTTTGTCGCATTTTGCATTGGCGTCAATGCCCGTTTAGCCACGCTAGCGTGCAGCCGCGTTTCTCTGTCTCTATTCAAAATCAATGGTTCCCTATGGGAGCCCATTGATTTGAATAGAAGTCGGATCCAGATGATCCGACTTGCAGTGCGACTTGTGTGCTGAGAATTTTGAAGGGGAACCCTGACAAAATTTTGCGTGAGGTTCCCCCCAAGATCCATACCAGACCCTTATCCAAGCATGCAGCCCGGCAGGTCAGGAAAGGAGGGGGGGGACGAGCCAGAACATCCCCCCCGGACCATACCAGACCACATGCCCTCAACATGGGGGGTTGGTGTTTTGGGGCAGAGAGGGCCCCTGCATCCCCCCACCCCAAAGCACCTTGTCCCCATGTTGATGAGGACAAGGGCCTCTTCCCAAAAAACCCTTGCTACGATGTAACCTATACTCATTCACCTAGGGTGGGGGCCGTGATCTGGGGAGCCCCTTGTTAAAAGGGGCTTCCAGATCACGATAAGTCCCCGCCTGCAGACCCCGACAACCACAGGGCAAGGGTTGTCAGAAAGAGGCCCTTGTCCTCATCAACATGGGGACAAGGTGCTTTGTTGTGGGGGGACGCAGGGGTCCCCTCTGCCCCAAAGCACCAACCCCCCATGTTGAGGGCATGTGGCCTGGTATGGTCCAGCTGGGGGGGGGGGGGCGCACTCGCTCGTCCCTCCCCTTGCATGACCTGCTGGGCTGAGTGCTCAGATAAGGGTCTCGTATGGATCTTGGGGGGATCGTCACGCAAAATTTTGTCGGGCTCCCCTTCAAGAATCTCAGCAAGTCGGATCATCTGGATCCGACTTCTGGTGCGACTTCTATTCAAATCGCTAACCCATACTAATCCATATATGGGTTAACGTGGAGGGTCTCTCTTGGTAGCTCTGTCACTGGCCCGTGTTTCCACCCGCTACACCAATACAAGGCGTCCGAGACGATCATCCGCTCAGCGCAACCTCCGCCACCATATCCAAAAAGTAATCCAGCAGGTAATAAAGGTAAAAAAATGACCTTTATTAAAATATCTCTAAAAACAAGAGTAAAAAACTCTACAGCTTATGGTCAAATGTGGTAACAGGAAGAGCCGTCTCGCAGCGTGCGCTCCAACTGCATTCCAGGCTCCCTGTTTCCATAGCGGAATGATGTAAGTGCGTAGCCCCGCCTTACACGTTTCATCATTGACGATTTCAAAGGCGGCCTTTTTCCCGTTTTTCCTTTTTTCACTATTATTTAGATTATTTTTTTCAGTTTTTTTGGGATACTTTATAGTTGGACTTGTCATGATGCACATATTTTGATATATATATTTTTTGTTGGACTTGGTATGATGCACATATTTTGACATATGATTGGTGCAAATTTGAACTCACGGCAATTACTATTCATGAGTTGACATATCAGTGATTTTTACTATTTTCTATATATAATTTTTTAACCACCTAATGGGTACCTATAGCACTGTTAATGGATGTGTTTAGCCACTTATAATAGTAATACCTATATATCACTTATTGTTAGGATTGGATATAGTCATGTTATATAGGGGGCTAATGGCTATCATTAGTAGATTATCACTTTTTTATTATTTGTACCACTTTTTGTGCTTTTTTTCTTATGTAAGCACTGATGGTGTTTAAATAGAGATTTTTTTACCCCCCCCCCCCCCAACTAGGGAGCGCCATTTACCCCATTTTCTTTGATTTTATATATGTACTAGCCCCTTAGGGGGTCTATCAGGGGAGGCTGCATACAGTACCTTCTGTTGGTCCTAAGCCCAGAGTTTTTTGCTTGACTCTGCATTTAGCCTAAAGATTACCTGTTTAGTGTTACAGAGGAGGTCTAGCGCTAGAATTATTGCTCTCACTCTCACAGCTATACACATTTTTTTTTTTTTTATGAAACTGCTTGTAAATTCGTTCTGTGCAAATGAGGCTTACAGGATATATTCTCTGCAATGTGTAAGTGTGTGAAATACCGCATTATAGCCACTAGATGGTGCCAAGAAGCATACTTACTTTCTATGATAGTCAACACCATCTAGTGGCCGTAAAGTGTAATTTTCCCCATTTTTACCTTCAAACTGCAAAGAATATAGCCTGAGAATATTCAGTATTGCCCTGTTTTCACAGAACGCAGTGGATGAATAGCTATGCACTAGACATGTGCGTTTCGTTTCGTCAAATTCTCAGACAAATTTTTTTTTTGTCCAGTGAAGCGGAATGTAAATTCATTCTGTGCAAGCAGGGCTTCCAGGATATATTCCATGCAATAAATAAAATACTGCATTATGGCCACTGGATGGCACTGTGAAGCATACTTACTTATGATAGTCAGAGCCATCTAGTGGCCGTTGTGCAATATCTTCCCCTTTCTCACATTCAAACTGCAGAGATTATAGCCTGAGAACATTCAATTTTGTCCCATTTGTACAGAACGCAGTGGATGAATCGCTATGCAGATTTCTCATCCAGTGTATGAATGGTGATATTCTCTGCAATGTGTAATTGCAGAAAATACTGCATATTCTCTGCAGTTTGAATATGAGAAAGGGGAAAATACTGCATGATGGCTAACTAGATGGCTCTGATTTTCATAGGAAGTTAGTATGCTTTACAGCAGCATCTAGTGGCCATCATGCAGTATGTTCCCCTTTCTCACATTCAAACTGCAGAGAATGTACAGAGAACATTTGATTTTGTCTCATTTGTACAGAACGCAGTGGATGAATCGCTATGCAGATCTTTCATCCAATGTGTGAATGGTGATATTCTCTGCAATGTGTAATTGCAGAAAATACTGCATATTCTCTGCAGTTTGAATGTGAGAAAGGGGAAAATACTGCATGATGGCTAACTAGATGGCTCTGATTTTCATAGGAAGTTAGTATGCTTTACAGCAGCATCTAGTGGCCATCATGCAGTATGTTCCCCTTTCTCACATTCAAACTGCAGAGGATGTACAGAAAACATTTGATTTTGTCCCATTTGTACAGAACGCAGTGGATGAATTGCTATGCAGATCTTTCATCCAATGTGTGAATGGGGCTCTCAGGTTATATTCCCTGCAATATAAAATTGCTGAAAATGCTGTATGATGGACACTAGATGGTGCCATGAAGCATACTTACTTTCTATGATATTTAGAGCCATCTAGTGGCCACCATGCAGTATGGCCCCCTTTCTCACATTCGAACTGCAGAGATTATACCCTGACAACCTTCGATTTTGTCCCATTTGTACAGAACGCAGTGGATGGATCGCTATGCAGATTTCTCATCCAATGGGTGAATGGTTATATTCTCTGCAATATGAAATTGCAGAAAATACTGCATAATCTCTGCAGTTCGAACGTGAGATAGAGGACCATACTGCATGATGGCCACTAGATGGCTCTGATTTTCATATGAAATAAGTATGCTTCACGGCACCGCCTAGTGGCCATCATGCAGTATGTTCCCCTTTCTCACAATCTAACTGCAAAGAATGTATTATTATTACTATACGGGATTTATATAGCGCCAACCGCTCATGCAGCACTTTACAACCTGAGGGCAGACAGTACAGTTACAATACAATTCAATACAGGAGGAATCAGAGGGCCCTGCTCGTTAGAGCTTACAATCTATTTGATTTTGTCCCATTTGTACAGAACGCAGTGGATGAATCGCTATGCAGCTCTTTCATCCAATGTGTAAATGGGGCTCTCAGGTTATAGTCTCTGCGATATGTAATTGCAGAAAATACTGGATGATGGCCACTAGGTGGCACCGTGAAGCATACTTACTTCCTATGATAATCAGAGCCATCTAGTGGCCATCATGCAGTATTTTCCACTTTCTCACATTCGAACTGCAGAGATTATAGCCTGAGAACATTCAATTTTGTTTTAATTTGTACAGAACGCAGTTATGAAATTTGTATTTTTTATTTTATATATATATATATATATATATATATATATATATATATATATATATATATATAAAAACAAATGTGTGAGATAAGATCTGAAGGACACGTCCATCCGGTTGAACTGTCACTCTCTTTCGGTTTTTATGTTTTTCCAGGAATTCGTCCTGTACGATCGTAGCCTCTCTCTCTCCGGTAACTCGCTCCACGTGCTATAGATTTTCAATTTCTTATTATCACGACCCGGTCTGGAGGGAAGATTTAGCACAATAAATCCTGTTTTTTTTTTTGGATCATTAAAATGTGATTACATCGGTCCGCATCGGGCAATCAATCTCTCTTGTTTACACTTGTCACGGGGAGAGGAAATGAACAAACCTCGCACTGGATCATGCGGTCACAAGATAGATTTCTGTCTTTATAATCAACCCTTTAATGAATTAGTATTGTTCTGTAGCAAAGGGCGCCGCCGAGGAGCAGGACGGGCTGAATATAAATAGAGAAGACGCTGCCCTCTGCGCTTGTGGGCTGCAGACCTCTCTGTGCATGACACACATTGTCTAATGAAGGTAGCGGTGACCCCGGGGCCACGCTGTCAGTGCTAATGATGTTATCTCACTTCTCACTTGTAGAGTTCAGCTACTTTCCCCCTTATTCTACTCGCCCCGGCTGTTGGTTGATTGTTTGTGTGTATGTTCCTGCGCTTGCAGTGCCATGCATATTTTATGATTTGTATTCTTTTGCCATTCTGGTTTTAAAAATATATCGGCGGAAATTAACCTCTTAACCACTCGCCTACCGGGCCATTCCTGATGCCTCTCTCATATATTTATAAAAATCTGTGATTTTTTTTTTTTTTTTTGCTAGAAAATAACTTAGAACCCCCAAAACATATATATATATATATATATATATATATATATATATTTAGCAGAGCCCCCAGAGAATAAAATGGTGATCGCTGCAATTGTTTATCTCACACGGTTTTTGGGGAAGAAATACACTTTAATTAATTAAAAAAAATAAAATAAAAAAAACACAATATCTATCCCCAATATATAACCACGCGCCTAATGGGCCATTCCTGACGCCACTCTCATATATCTAAAAAAAATTTGTTTTTTGTTTACTAGGAAATTACTTAGAAATCCCAAACATTTATATATATATATATATATATATATATATATATATATATATATATATATATATATATATATATATATATATATATTTTTAGCAGAGACCCCAGAGAATAAAATGGTGATCACTGCAATTGTTTATGTCACATGGTTTTTGGGGAAAAAATACACTTTAATTAATTAATAAAAAAAAAAACACAATATATAACTCCATTTTTTTTAAAATATGAAAGATGATGTTACACCGAGTAAATAGATGCTTTAAACGTTTTTACAGGCTACTAGTTTAGAGTTACAGAGGAGGTCCAGCGCTGGAATTATTGCTCTCGCTCTGACGTTCGCGGCGACACCTCACATGTGTGGTTTCGAACACCGTTTACATATGTGGGTGTGACCTACATATGTGTTCACCACTACAGGGGTAACTTTAAAAAAATATATATATATTTCTATTATTAATTTTATTACATTTTTTTATTTTTAGACTTTCCCTTTAAACATTTTTTTTTTATCACTTTTTTTCCTATTACAAGAAATATAAACATCCCTTGTGATAGAAATAAGGCATGACATGTCCTCTTTATGGAGATATCTGGAGTCCATAAGACCCCAAATCTCTCCTCTACAATGTAAAGCATTAGATCAAAAAACAAAAGGCAAAAAAAAAAAACATTGATCTAGTGCTTAAAAAAAATGTCCCTGTTTACATTGGGCCGGAACCCGAAGTGACGTCATGGCGTTGCTTTAGTTCTCCTAGAAAACCTAGACCATGGAAATGAGTGGTGGCCATCTTTCCACCTCTCATCTCTGTTATGAGCAGCCGCAACGGCTGGATCGGTTCTTGGGCTTCCTGATCCTCCAGGTAAGCCTGGGAAACCACAGGGAAGTGGCGGGGGGGGGGGGGGGGGGTGAATTTGCCACTGGGATTACTTTTATTGGTTAGAGAATTGCCATGTGAAAAAAAATAAAACAATACCGGGGTTGTGGCATATTGCTGCAGCCATAACCCCGGTATTCCATTGGCGACTGAGGACATCATTTGTCTTGGTCAAGGAGCTTGCACCTCGGATTTAATTCCTTTGTGAGTCTCCTTTCTGAAGTGGAAGGTACAAGAATGTGACATCTGACAATAGTGCTGATGTGACAGCCCCTCCCCCCATCAACCAGCATATTACATTTTGCCTACAACTAAGGCCCATACATTATTCTTTTTTTTTTCATTCAACCAGTGGATTGAATGAAAAAAAAATAGCCTGATCTCCCCCCCCCCCCCCCATCCAGACGTTCAAAGGGGATGGGGGAATCCTTTCCACTGAGTTAATGAATCCCTTCTCACCAAAAAGAATAAAACTGATCAGTGCTGACGGCTATACCCAATCATCAGCACTGATCAATCATGGAAAACCCAAAAGGGTGATTATACAGAAGTTGATTGGCAGTAGAACCAGCCTGCCCCATACATGGATATAAAATGAATCCGTTCTCTGCGGAGCTGACTGAATCACGATCCATGTATGGCCGGCTTAAGACCCTTTTAACCACTTTTCAAATGATGGCGGGGTGGCGCGGCTCTCGTTCTGGGTGGACGTCATATGATGGCCCTCCAAAACGACCGCTCTCGCGCGCCCGCGGGGGCACACATCTCGGCGGGCAGTGGTGCGATGTGTCAGTATGACACACCGCTACACCAATCTCGGTGAAGAGCCTCTGACAGAGGCTCTTTACCGCGTGATAAGCTGTGTCCAAGTAGATGTAAACAGGAAGAGCCGTTGATCGGCTTTTCTCACTCACGTCTGACAGATGCAATTAGAGGAGAGCCAATCGGCTGCTCTCTTGACAGGGGGGTCTGTGCTGATTTTTTATCAGCTCAGCCCCCCCCTCGGATGCCACCACATTGGACCACCAGGTATGTTACCCTAGATCACCAGGGAAATGCCAATCAGTGCCCAGGCAGCTGCCAATCAGTGCCCATCCACAATGCCTGCCAGTGCCATCAGTGATGCCTATCAATGCCATCCATCAGTGCCGCAAATCAGTGCCCATCAGTGATGCCTATCAATGCCATTCATCAGTGCCGCATATCAGTGCCCATCAGTGCCGCCTATCAGTGCCCAGCACTGCCGCCTATCAGTGCCACCCATAAGGACCCATCAGTGCCCATCAGTGTCACCTATCAGTGCCCACCAGTGCCACCCATGAGTGCCCATCAGTGCTGCCTATCAATGCCCATCAGTGCTGCATATCAGTGCCGCCTACCAGTGCCCATCAGTGATGCCTATCAGTACCCATCATCAGTGCCCGTCAGTGCCCATTAGTGCCACCTCATTGGTGCCACCTCATTGGTGCCGCCTTATCAGTAGGCATCATTGCCGCCTTATCAGTCCCCGTCAGTGAAGGAGAAAATTTACTTGTTTACAAAATTTTATAACAGAAACAAAAGAAAAACTTTATTTTTTCCGAATTTTAGGCCTTTTTTATTTGTTTCGCAAAAAATAAAAAACGCAGAGGTGATCAAATACCACCAAAAGAAAGCTCTATTTGTGTAGAAAAAATGATAAAAATTCTGTTTGGATACAGTGTAGCATGACCGCGCAACTGTCATTTAAACAGCGACAGCTGAAAATTGGCCTGGGCAGGAAGGGGTGTAAGTGCCCGGTATTGAAGTAGTTAAAGTCGTTCCTGAAACTTTTTTGTGCTACTTTATAATGACAGGAGAACCAAGAAAATCACACTAAAGACGACGGAGGAATAATGAATAACACAACGCGAGGAGCTCTCCCCGATTCTTCTGGACTTAATGATTCATAGAAAAACATTTCTTATTGGAGATGAAATATTAGAAACGTTTTATTATAGAAAAACGTCTTATTCATCCGTGATTCATCATTGTGTGCAGGAGGCCGACATCCCCGCTGCCTGGCTGGATGAGTGAGGGGGATGAGTGGTGTGCTGCAGTGCTACCGATACAAAGGAGAGGCTATAATAAATAATATAGAAATCAAACCCATCTCTCCTTCCCCACCTTCCTTCCTCTTTTCCTCTACCATCTTTTCTTCAACTCTCCTTTCCTTCTTTTCTTCCCTATTTACTTCCTCTTATATATCTTCCCCCTTCCTCTCTTCCTTTTCTCTTCCCATCTTCCTTCCTTCCTCTTTTCCTCTTTTCTTTCCTTCCATCCTCCCTCCTTTCCTTCTTCCCTTCCCTTATTCCTTCCTTCCTGCCTTCCTTCCTTCTCTTCCTTCCTTATTCCTTTTTCCTTCCACTTTCCCCTCTTCCTTCCCTCATTCTTGCCACCCCTCTCTTTTTCCCTTTTCTTCCCCTTCCTTTTCCTCTCCTTTCTCTCCTTTCCCTCTTCCTCCCTTCTTTCTTACATCCTTTCCTTTCTCTTACTCCTTCATTCCTCTCTTCCTTTTCTCTTCCCCTCTTCCTTCCTTCCCCTCTTTCTCCTTCCTTCCTCCCTTCCTTCCTTCCTTCCTTCCTTCCTTCCTTCCTTCCTTCCCTCCTTCCCTCCTTCCTTCCTTCCTTCCTTCCTTCCTTCCTTCCTTCCTTCCTTCCTTCCTTCCTTCCTTCTTTCCTCTCTTCCCCTTATTTTCCCTCTCCCCACATACTTTCCCACTTCCCCTTCATTCCCCTCATAATTTTTTTGTCTCCCCCCCCTTTCCCTCTTCTTTCTTTCCACCCTCCCTCCTTAATTTGCTTCTTCCCTTCCCCTCTTCCTTCCATCCTGCCTTTCTTCTCTTCCTTCCTTATTCCCTTTTTCTTCCACCTTCCCCTCTTCCTTCCCCCTATTCGTCTCATCCCTTTATTTCCCCTTTCCTTTCCTTCCCCCTCCCTTTCATTTTCTCTAATTTCTCTCCTCTTCCTCCCTTCTTTCTTCCATCCTTTCCTTTCTCTTCCCTCTTCATTCTTCTGTTCCTTTTCTCTTCCTTCCTTCCTTCCCCTCTTTCTCCTTCCTTCCTTCCTTCCTTCCTTCCTTCCTTCCTTCCTTCCTTCCCTCCTTCCCTCCTTCCTTCCTTCCTTCCTTCCTTCCTTCCTTCCTTCCTTCCTTCCTTCCCCTTATTTCCCCTCTTCCCCCTTACTTCCCCACTTCCCCTTCCTTCCTCCTCATAATTTCTTTGTCCTCCCTCCTCTTTCCCCCTTTCCTTTCCTTCCCCCTCCCCTTTCATTTCCTCTCCTTTCTCTCCTTTTCCTCTTCCTCCCTCCTTTCTTCCATTCTTTCCCTTCTCTTCCCCCTTCATTCCTCTCTTCCTTTTCTCTTCCCCTCTTCCTTCCCCTCTTTCTCCTTTTTTTCCTTCCTTCCTTCCTTCCTTCCTTCCTTCCTTCCTTCCTTCCTTCCTTCCTTCCTTCCTTCCTTCCTTCCTTCCTTCCTTCCTTCCTTCCCCTTCCTTCCCCACTTCCCCTTCATTCCCCTCATAATTTCTTTGTCTTCCTTCCTTCCTCTTCCCCTCATCCTTCTTTTTCCCCTCATCCTTCCTCTTCCTTTTATTGTCTTCCTTCCTTCCTTCCTTCCTTCCTTCCTTCCTTCCTTCCTTCCTTCCTTCCTTCCTTCCTTCCTTCCTTCCTTCCTTCCTTCCCCTTCCTTCCCCACTTCCCCTTCATTCCCCTCATAATTTCTTTGTCTTCCTTCCTTCCTCTTCCCCTCATCCTTCTTTTTCCCCTCATCCTTCCTCTTCCTTTTATTGTCTTCCTTCATTCCTTCCTTCGTTCTTTCCTTCTTCTTCCCCTTCCTTATCCTTTCTTTGTCCTACTTCCTACCTTCCCCTCTCCTTTTCTCTTCCTTCCTTCATTTCCCTCTTCCTCCTTTCCTTCCTTTTTTTCTTCTTTCCATTCTTCCCCTCATCCTTTCCTCCCCTCTTCTTTCTATGTTCCTTTCTTTCTTGTTTCCTTCCTCCCTCCACGCCTTATTGTTATTGTTACTATTATTATTATTAATAACAACATTATGAATTCGTTTTTTTACATTTCAGTAGAATGAATCCCTGGTCGGCTCTTGGATGGCGGTGAGACTTCCATACGTTACACTGCAGACTCGGGCGTATTGCCGTGTACGGTGGTGCAGATTGTTAGGCGCGCAGCGGGAGGTTCAGGCGTCTCTTTCATCCCCGTCTGATTGAATAGGTTGAGCGTGTCGGGGGAGAGCGTATATAACGCAGGTGCGGGAAACCATTCTTCTCAGCAGACCATCTGTCCGCAGCTATTTAAAGAATACAACGCACAGCGCAACCACAGCATCCATCTCTGAATTTCTCACATTATGCTGAATTTTTCATGAATATGCTGAAGAAAAAAAAACAAATCTTTAAATGTAAATTAAAGTTTTGAAAAAAAAAAAAAAAGAGGAACAACTTCCTGGAGGTCATCTGTATACATGACAAGAATTTTAGTGAACATTATGGCAGATTATTACCTGCTTCTGCTCTGTAGAGCCTTCTAAACCCCTCCCACAACTCTGCTCTCTCTCCTTGTGCAGGGGTACTGGTCTTGTCTCCGCCCCCTTCTGTAGTGGGTGGGACCTGCCGGGGTCCTTCCCACAGCTCTGCTCTATTTCCTTGTGCAGGGTGACTGGTCTTGTCCCCGCCCCCTCCTGTAAGTTTCTGCAGGCAGCCTGTAGTGGGTGGAGCTTTCTAAACTCCTCCCACAGCTCTGCTCTCTCACCTTGTGCAGGGTGACTGGTCTTGTCCCCGCCCCCCTCCTGTAAGTTTCTGCAAACACCCTGTAGTGGGTGGAGCTTTCTAAACTCCTCCCACAGCTCTGCTCTCTCTCCTTGTGCAGGGTGACTGGTCTTGTCTCCGCCCCTCCTGTCTTTTTCTGTAGTGGGTGGAGCCTGCTGGTCCCCTCCCACAGCTCTGCTCTCTCTCCTTGTGCAGGGGGGCAGGTCTTGTCTCCACGCCACCTGTAGTTTTATGCAGTGGGTGGAGCCTGCTGGGCCCCTCCCACAGCTCTGCTCTCTATCCTTTTTGCAGGGACTGGTCTTATCTCCACCCCTCCTGTAGTTTTGTGTAGTGGGTGGAGCCTGCTGGGCTTTTTCTATTACAAGGGATGTCTACATTCCTTGTAATAGGAGTGAAAGTGACAATTTTCTTTTAAAACAGTGTAAAAATAAAAAATAAAAGGTAAAATAAATAAAAAAAAAAATTTAAACGCGCACTGTCCCGCCGATGTTCACATGCAGAAGCGAAAGGATACGTGAGTAGCGCCCGCATATGAAAACGGTGTTCAAACCACACATGTGATGTATCGCCGCGATTGGTAGAGGGAGAGAAATAATTCTAGCAATAGACCTCCTCTGTAACTCAAAACATGCAGCCTGTAGAATTTTTGAAACGTGGCCTATGGAGATTTTTAAGGATAAAAGTTTATCGTCATTCCACGAGTGGGCGCAATCTTGAAGCGTGACATGTTGGGTATCAATTTACTCGGCGTAACATTATCTTTCACAATATATATATATATATATATATATATATATATATATATATATATATATATATATATATATAAAATTGGGCAAACTTTACTGTTGTTTTATTTTTTTAATTTAAAAAAGTGTATTTTTCCAAAAAAGTGCACTTGTAAGACGGCTGCGCAAATACGGTGTGACAGAAAGTATTGCAACGACCGCCATTTTATTCTCTAGGGCAGTGGTTCTCAACCTTTCTAGTGCCGTGACCCCTTGATAAAATTTCACAAGTTGTGGGGACCCCTAACAGTAAAATTATTTTCGTAGCGTTGGTTGTCAGCTCCCAAGGCAAGACAAGTAATTTGCGCCCCTAACCCATGGACATTTAGCGCTCCCTGAGTCCCTTCCGCTCGTACAGTATTAAAACCTCTTATGGTACATTTTAGGATGTACCACTCTTTTGCCGCGTACACACGGTCGGACTTTTCGTCTACAAAAGTCCAACGGACGCTGACGGACTAAAGCTGGCTGGTAATCCGATCGTGTGTGGGCTTCTCCGGACTTTCAACGTACTTTTTTAGCCTCAAATCCGACGTACTTTAGATTTGAAACATGCTTCAAATCTTTACTTCGTAACTACGACGGACCCCGAAATCCGCTCGTCTGTGTGCTAGTCCGACGGACAAAAAGCCACGCTAGGGCACCTATTGGCTACTGGCTATGAACTTCCTTATTTTAGTCCGGTGTACGTCATCACGTACGAATCCATCGGACTTTTGTGTGGTCGTGTGTAGGCAAGTCCGTTCGTTAGAAAGTATGCCGCAAGTCCGCCGCAAGTCCGCCGAAAGTCTGCCGGAAGTCTGTCGGACAGGCTGTCTGACTTTTGTAGACGAAAAGTCCGACCGTGTGTACGCGGCATTTCTGTTTGTTCTCCTTTCTTTCCCTTTTATCTCTCTCTATCCTAATTTCTTGTCCGCCCCCCATCCCTCTCTCTAGTTGTCTTTCTTGTTCTTTCTCTTATTCCTTTCTCTTCCTTTTTCTTTGTTCCTCCCCCTCTTTTCCTCTCCCTTCCATGTATTCTCTATTTTTCTTCCTTCTCTTATGCCGCGTACACACGGTCGGACTTTTCGTCTACAAAAGTCCAACGGACGCTGACGGACTAAAGCTGGCTGGTAATCCGATCGTGTGTGGGCTTCTCCGGACTTTCAACTGACTTTTTTAGCCTCAAATCCGACGTACTTTAGATTTGAAACATGCTTCAAATCTTTACTTCGTAACTACGACGGACCCCGAAATCCGCTCGTCTGTGTGCTAGTCCGACGGACAAAAAGCCACGCTAGGGCACCTATTGGCTACTGGCTATGAACTTCCTTATTTTAGTCCGGTGTACGTCATCACGTACGAATCCATCGGACTTTTGTGTGGTCGTGTGTAGGCAAGTCCGTTCGTTAGAAAGTATGCCGCAAGTCCGCCGCAAGTCCGCCGAAAGTCTGCCGGAAGTCTGTCGGACAGGCTGTCTGACTTTTGTAGACGAAAAGTCCGACCGTGTGTACGCGGCATTACTCCTTGGTGGGGGGAATGGGATGAGTTTCAGCGCTGGCGGGGGTTCTGATCAGCCAATTTAGGTGCTCTTGATCAAAGTCATCTGCTGATCTGAGAACTGTAGCGGGGACTTTTAATGGCAACTATAATCACAGGAAGTGTTACTCACTGTGTCTCCGGCTTCACTGTGCCTCCAACTTTGTGGTGTCTCGCAGCAGTGACACCTATGCCGAAATCAGGAGATAGGGTCTCCTCCAGCCCCACCCACTTCATTCCTCACCAGTCAGCTGACCTCTAGTCTCTACCCACCAGCCATGCTGTGAACTGAATAGGCGGCTGCAAAGAGGTTGAGTGGGCGGCCACGGGCTCCAGGGACAGCCCTGCTGGGCGGCCATGAAAAGGCTGGGAGAACAGCGCGTGCTTCAGTAACAGCCCAGGATTTGGTGACCCCTGGCAAATTGTCATTTGACCCCTGAGGGGGTCCCGACCCCCAGGTTGAGAACCACTGCTCTAGGGTGTAAGAAAAAAAATGTATAATGTTTGGGGGTTCTAAGTAATTTTCTAGCAAAAAAAACCCTGTTTTTAACTTGTAAACAACAAATCTCAGAAAGAGGCTCGGTCCTTAAGTGGTTAAGATAAAAAGCCTTCTGTGGGCAGAAGCCCCCCTCAGCCCCCCCTTAACACTTACCTGAGGTCCCTCTCTGTCCAGCGATGTCCACGAGTGTCTCAGCCGCCCGATATTCTCCTTACTGATTGGCTGAGACACAGCAGCGGCGCCATTGGCACCCGCTGCTGTCAATCAAAGTCAGGGGAGAGAGAGGGGGCGGGTCCAGTTCGGGGGGCTCCCTGTCTTAATAGACACACGGAGCTGTGACTCGGCTCGGGTGCTCCCCATAGCAAGCTGCTTGCTGGGGGGGGGGGAGACACTGAATTGTTGGGAGGGGCCAGGATCACAGAAGAGGAACCCAAGAAGAGGAGGATCGGGGCTGCTCTGTTCAAATCCACTGCACAGAGCAAGTAAGTAGGACATTTAAGTATACATTTAAAAAGTAAAAGCGTTTTTTTTTTTTTTTCGGTGATTTTGTCTTGCAATGTGATGATTCCCTTTACATAGAGACATTTGCCTTTATTCACAGACTTGCTGCGTCTCATTAATAATCCTGAATGACATTTGCTTGTTCATTCACGGTGCGTTTTTTTTTTTGTTGTTTTTTTTTTTTCGGCGCTCGGCTCTTGCTGCCAGAATTTTTCTTTCCGCTCAAATCCTGGCTATTTCCTAAAAATAAAGTTGGACATCGACGTATGAGGAGCTGTTGGCGGGGAAAAGCATTGATTAGGAACTTGCCCGTAGCTGGCACCGTCGCCGACTGGCAGAGGCACCAACAATAATACATTATTTTTTGCTGAAATAATGAGCAGTCTGCCCGGTGCGTCCCCTTAATGTTCATGCGGCAAGGAAAGCAAATGAAAGCCTCGAACGTCGGCGTGTAAACAAAAGCCTGGAAAAACAACATCTGCCCTGGCGCGGGCGGGTGGCGGTTGAGATCTACAGCTGCACAGCCACCGGTCTTCACCCCCCCCTCCGAAACCGCATCGGAATATTAACAGGCCGCTACATGTGCCAGGTCACCCAGCCTGAGAGCAAAGAGTCCAAATACATTTAAGGTGGAATTTTATGGAAAAGATTTACATTTGCGAGCAGAAAGGTTTTTTCTTAATTTACTTTACCAGTGTTTTTCAACGAGGGTACTATGGGCAAGAATACAGTTTGCTCTGGATCAGCGTCATGCATTCACATGGCGCAAATGGGCTGACTGCCAGCACCATAACAACTGATGACGCTCTAGGGCCAGGAAGCATGGCATCGTTATTTGCATGGCAATGCATGACTCTGATCCAGGGCAGGCGACGTTCAGAAGACCAAAGTCCACCTCCTCTAGACCTCCTCCACCACCCACCCTCTGCTGCGCAACCAGAGCAAAAAAGTTAGGCTCTGATGTGCTGAGGGGACGCTGTGATGGGTGGACTATGTGACTGGGGGACTATGATGTGATTGGGGGAACCCACATAGGGGGGCCTCTGTTGTGATGGGGGGTCTCATGTATAGGGGGGCCTCTAATGTATAGGGGTCTGTGATGTGAAGTGGTGACTGTGACACGAAAAAGGCACTTGGGGGACCTCTGATGTAAAGGGAGGCCTTTTAATTTAGAGGGATGGCTCTGGTGTGAAGTAGGGACCCTGATGTGATGGGGAGACTTCTGATGTGACAGGGGACATCTGATGTGATGGGATGACCTGTGATGTAATGGGAGGATCTCTGATGTGATGGCAGGACTTCTAAAGTGATGGGGGGGACCTCTGATGTGATGGAAGGATATCTTATGTTATGGGGACCTCTGATGTGATGGAAGGACCTCTGATGTGATAGGGGGACCTCTGATGTGATGGGGGTCCTCTGATGTGATGGGAAGACCTCTGATGTGATAGGGGACCTCTGATGTGATGGGGGAGGTCTTCTGATGTGATGAGGTGACCACTGATGTGATGGGGACCTCTAATGTGATGTGGGACCTCTGATGTAATGGAAGGACCTCTGATGTGATGGGAGGACCTCTGATGTGATGGGGGCTCTGATGTGATGGGAGGGGGGCTCTGATGTGATGGGGTAACTCTGATGTGATGGGGGGACCTCTGATGTGATGGGGGACTTCTGATGTGATGGGGGGGGGTCTTCTGATGTGATGGTGGGACCTCTGATGTGATGGGGACTTTTGATGTATGGGGGACCTCTGATGTGATGGGGGGACCTCTGATGTTATGGAGGGACTTCTGATATTATAGGGGGCCTCTCACATGATGGGTGGACCTCTGATGTGATGGGGGGCCTCTGATGTGATGGGGGACCTCTGATGTGACGGGGGAGCTTTGATGTGATGGGAGGATCTCTGATGTGATGGGAAAACCTCTGATGTGATGGGGGCTCTGATGTGATGTGGGGACATCTGATGTGATGGGGGGACTTCTGATGTTATTTGGGACCTCTCATGTGATGGGAGGACCTCTGATGTGATGGGAGGCCTCTGATGGGATGGGGGCTCTGGTGTGATGGAGGGACCTTTGATATGATGGGAGGATCTCTGATGTGATGGGGGAACCTCTGATCTGATGGGTTACTTCTGATGTGATGGTGGGACCTCTGATGTGATGGGGTACTTCTGATGTATGGGGAGACCTTTGACACTAATGTGATGGGGGGCTTTTATGTAAAGGGATGACTCTGATGTGATGAGGAAAAACATGTACCAATAGAAGGAGCGCCAAACCAAAGGATAAAAGAGTCCAAATTAATTTATTAGTTTGAACTAAAAAGCAGCCAATGTGTTTCAGGGGCCAGAAAAAAAAACATAATTAGGGTTTTAGTTAGGATAGAAACCTTACATGGACTCAAGATAGAGTTTTCCCATGTGAATCTGTGCAGGGAAGCTAATTGATGAAACGGGAGATTTACTGGCCAGAAGTATCTGTGTGAGGTTGATAAATGCTGTTCTGTACTATGGGGTCCATGAATAACACATTTGCTGTGTGGATGTCTTAACCATCTGCATGGGCACCACGAATGTTTGCCATATTGTTTGTAATATGATTATTTCCTATGATTGTCAGCACCATCTAGTGGTCGTAGTCTTGCATTTTTTTTTTTATTTGATTAAGGTATTTGAGGAAAAATACCACATTATGGCTACTAGGTGAATGTGACAATCATAGGAGAATATTATTATACAAAGAATATGGCAAACATTTGTGGTGCCCCTGTGAAAGGTTAGGGCATTCTCACAGTGAATGCTTTATACATGGACCCCTTAAAGGACTCATACCTCCTACCCTTTAGGGTCCTTAAACATGTTACTGATGTATGAACACAGAAAATTCCTGCACAAAAAAAACATGAGTATGGTCCGTATAATGCATGTAAATACACACAGTTACACTCCCTGAATGGAGAATATGCAAATAATATAATCTACTTTTCGGGGGGGGATTTAAGTACATACTGTACATACATGCTCACATACAGTATAAAGTACTGATCAGTATAACAGATTTTTTGCCCTTTTACTGATCTAAACACGGAGCTAGTTTACAGATATGTACAAGCCTGTGTGTACAGACCCATTGAACTCTACAACACTAACTCCTCACCCTTGAACTTTGCGTCACTTACTCCTGACTCCTGAACTCTGCCTTACCTAATACTGATGTTGAACTCTGCTTCACTTACTACTGAACCCTAAACCTTGTGTCACTTACTCCTGACTCCAAACTCTGCGTCACTCCTGAACCCTAAACTCTGTGTTACTCCTAACCCATGAACTCTCTGTCACTTACTCCTGACCCCTGAACTCTGTGTCACTTACTACTGACCCCTGAACTTTGCTTCACTTACTACTGACCTTGAACTCTGCATCACTTACTGCTGAAACCTAAACTATGCTTCACTTACTCCTGACCCCAAACTCTGCCTTACTCCTGACCCCAAACTCTGCCTTACTCCTAAACCATGAACTCTGCATCCTTTACTCCTGACCCCTGAACTCTGCATCGCTTACTTCTGACTCCGAATGCTGCATCCCTTACTCCTGACCCTTGAACTCTGCCTCGCTTTCTTCTGACCCGTAACTCTGTGTCAATCCTGACACATAAACTCTATGTCACTTTCTCCTGGCCCTTGAACTCTGCGTTACTTGCTACTGACCCCAGGACTCTGCATCACTTACTACTGATCCTTTAACTCTGCATCACTTTCTCCTGACCCCTGAACTCTGCCTCGCTTACTCCTGACCCCTGAAATCCATCTCATTTACACTTGACCCCTGAACTCTGTCTCATTTACACTTGACCCCTGAACTCTGTCTCATTTACTCCTGACCCCTGAACTCTGTCTCACCTACTCCTGACCCCTGAACTCTGTCTCACCTACTCCTGACCCCTGAACTCTCTCTTATTTACATTTGACCCTTGAACTCTGTCTTGTTTACTCCTGACCCCTGAACTCTGTCTCACCTATTCCTGACCCCTGAACTCTGTCTCATTTAAACTTGACCCCTGAACTCTGTCTCACCTACTCCTGACCCCTGAACTCTGTCTTATTTACACTTGACCCCTGAACTCTGTCCCATTTACACTTGACCCCTGAACTCTGTCTCATTTACACTTGACCCCTGAACTCTGTCTCACCTACTCCTGACCCCTGAACTCTGTCTCATTTACTCCTGACCCCTGAACTCTGTCCCATTTACACTTGACCCCTGAACTCTGTCTCATTTACTCCTAACCGATGAACTCTTTCTCACCTACTCCTGACCCCTGAAGTTTGTCTTGATTACACTTGACCCGTGAACTCTGTCCCATTTACTCCTGACCCCTGAACTCCGTCTCAGCTACTCCTGACCCCTGAACTCTGTCTCATTTACACTTAACCCCTGAACTCTGTCTCACCTACTCCTGACCCCTGAACTCTGTCTCACCTACTCCCGGCCCCTGAACTCTGTCTTATTTACACTTGACCCCTGAACTCTGTCCCATTTACACTTGACCCCTGAACTCTGTCTCACCTACTCCTGACCCCTGAACTCTGTCTCATTTACACTTGACCCCTGAACTCTGTCCCATTTACACTTGACCCCTGAACTCTGTTCTATTTACACTTGACCCCTGAACTCTGTCTCACCTACTCCTGACCCCTGAACTCTGTCTCATTTACTCCTAACCCCTGAACTCTTTCTCACCTACTCCTGACCCCTGAAGTTTGTCTTATTTACACTTGACCCGTGAACTCTGTCTCACCTACTCCTGACCCCTGAACTCCGTCTCAGCTACTCCTGACCCCTGAACTCTGTCTCATTTACACTTGACCCCTGAACTCTGTCTCACCTACTCCTGACCCCTGAACTCTGTCTCACCTACTCCCGGCCCCTGAACTCTGTCTCATTTACTCCTGACCCCTGAACTCTGTCTCACCTACTCCTGACCCCTGAACTCTGTCTCACCTACTCCTGACCCCTGAACTCTCTTATTTACATTTGACCCTTGAACTCTGTCTTGTTTACTCCTGACCCCTGAACTCTGTCTCACCTATTCCTGACCCCTGAACTCTGTCTCATTTAAACTTGACCCCTGAACTCTGTCTCACCTACTCCTGACCCCTGAACTCTGTCTCATTTACTCCTGACCCCTGAACTCTGTCCCATTTACACTTGACCCCTGAACTCTGTCTCATTTACTCCTAACCCCTGAACTCTTTCTCACCTACTCCTGACCCCTGAAGTTTGTCTTATTTACACTTGACCCGTGAACTCTGTCCCATTTACTCCTGACCCCTGAACTCCGTCTCAGCTACTCCTGACCCCTGAACTCTGTCTCATTTACACTTAACCCCTGAACTCTGTCTCACCTACTCCTGACCCCTGAACTCTGTCTCACCTACTCCCGGCCCCTGAACTCTGTCTTATTTACACTTGACCCCTGAACTCTGTCCCATTTACACTTGACCCCTGAACTCTGTCTCACCTACTCCTGACCCCTGAACTCTGTCTCATTTACACTTGACCCCTGAACTCTGTCCCATTTACACTTGACCCCTGAACTCTGTCCTATTTACACTTGACCCCTGAACTCTGTCTCACCTACTCACGGCCCCTGAACTCTGTCTTATTTACACTTGACCCCTGAACTCTGTCCCATTTACACTTGACCCCTGAACTCTGTCCTATTTACGCTTGACCCCTGAACTCTGTCTCACCTACTGCTGACCCCTGAACTCTGTCTCATTTACACTTGACCCCTGAACTCTGTCCCATTTACACTTGACCTCTGAACTCTGTCCCACCTACTCCCGACCCCTGAACTCTGTCTCATTTACACTTGACTCCTGAACTCTGTCTCACCTACTCCTGACTCCTGAACTCTGTCTCATTTAAACCTGACCCCTGAACTCTGTCCCATTTACACTTGACCCCTGAACTCTGTCTCATTTACTCCTAACCCCTGAACTCTTTCTCACCTACTCCTGACCCCTCAACTCTGTCTTATTTACACTTGACCCGTGAACTCTGTCTCATTTACTCCTGACCCCTGAACTCCGTCTCATTTACATTTTACACTGCTTTTAACATACGGTTAGACAGGATAATTTGGTTGGTCAGCAGACTGGTTGGTGAGTTGAGCTATGGAATTGTCTTTTTCTTGCATGTATATGCCCTCCATGTGCTCCTTACTGTGAAGGCCAGTTATGGGTGTGGGCGGTGGCCATTATTTTGTTACTGTTAGTATATGTGGGTCGGGGACACACTGGACACCTTTGCTGCCATTGTGCTCATGCTGGGTGTCCAGTGTGCTCCTGTCCCTTTAAGGGGGCTAGGGCGGCCTCCTGGCTCACCTGTCTCACACCTATCCATTCAATGCATGTGCTTCCACTGTGGAGACACTTATAAATTTTGTAGTGTTAGGACTGCAAGTAATACAGGGTGCCTTGACGAGGCCTTGCAGCTTTCACATGCGTTTGCAAATGTGTGCTAACTAAACCCCTGCTTTTAACATACGGTTAGACAGGCTAATTTGGTTGGTCAGCAGACTGGTTAGTGAGTTGAGCTATGGAATTGTCTTTTTCTTTCATTTACACTTGACCCCTGAACTCTGTATCACCTACTCCTGACCCCTGAACTCTGTCTCACCTACTCCCGGCCCCTGAACTCTGTCATATTTACACTTGACCCCTGAACTCTGTCCCATTTACACTTGACCCCTGAACTCTGTCCCATTTACACTTGACCCCTGAACTCTGTCTCACCTACTCCCAACCCCTGAACTCTGTCCCATTTACACTTGACCCCTGAACTCTGTCCCATTTACACTTGACCCCTAAACTCTGTCTCATTTACACTTGACCCCTGAACTCTGTCCCATTTACACTTGACCCCTGAACTCTGTCCCACCTACTCCCGACCCCTGAACTCTGTCTCATGTACACTTGACCCCTGAACTCTGTCCCATTTACACTTGACCCCTGAACTCTGTCTTATTTACACTTGACCCCTGAACTCTGTCCCATTAAAACTTTACCCCTGAACTCTGTCTCATTTACACTTGACCCCTGAACTCTGTCTCACCTACTCCTAACCCCTGAACTCTGTCTCATTTACACTTGACCTCTGAACTCTGTCTCATCTACTCCTGACCCCTGAACTCTGTCTCACCTACTCCCGCCCCTGAACTCTGTCTTATTTACACTTGACCCCTGAACTCTGTCCCATTTAAACTTGACCCCTGAACTCTGTCCCATTTACACTTGACCCCTGAACTCTGTCTCATTTACTCCTAACCCCTGAACTCTTTCTCACCTACTCCTGACCCCTAAAGTTTGTCTTATTTACACTTGACCCGTGAACTCTGTCTCACCTACTCCTGACCCCTGAACTCCGTCTCAGCTACTCCTGACCCCTGAGCTCTGTCTCATTTACACTTGACCCCTGAACTCTGTCTCACCTACTCCTGACCCCTGAACTCTGTCTCACCTACTCCCGGCCCCTGAACTCTGTCTTATTAACACTTGACCCCTGAACTCTGTCCCATTTACACTTGACCCCTGAACTCTGTCTCACCTACTCCTGACCCCTAAACTCTGTCTCATTTACACTTGACCCCTGAACTCTATCTCATTTACACTTGACTCCTGAACTCTGTCTCTCCTACTCCTGACCCCTGAACTCTGTCTCGTTTACTCCTGACCCCTGAACTCTGTCTCATTTGCACCTGACCCCTGAACTCTGTCCCATTTACACTTGACCCCTGAACTCTGTCTAATTTACTCCTAACCCCTGAACTCTTTCTCACCTACTCCTGACCCCTGAACTTTGTCTTATTTACACTTGACCCGTGAACTCTGTCTCATTTACTCCTGACCCCTGAACTCCGTCTCATTTACACTTTTACACTGCTTTTAACATACGGTTAGACAGGCTAATTTGGTTGGTAAGCAGACTGGTTGGTGAGTTGAGCTATGGAATTGTCTTTTTCTTTCATTTACACTTGACCCCTGAACTCTGTCTCACCTACTCCCGACCCCTGAACTCTGTCTCATTTACACTTGACCCCTGAACTCTGTCCTATTTACACTTGACCCCTGAACTCTGTCCTATTTACACTTGACCCCTGAACTCTGTCCCATTTACACTTTACCCCTGAACTCTGTCTCATTTACACTTGACCCCTGAACTCTGTCTCACCTACTCTGACCCCTGAACTCTGTCTCATTTACTCCTGACCCCTGAACTCTGTCTCATTTACACCTTACCCCTGAACTCTGTCCCATTTACACTTGACCCCTGAACTCTGTCCCATTTACACTTGACGTCTGAACTCTGTCTCATTTACTCCTAACCCCTAAACTCTTCCTCACCCACTCCTGACCCCTGAATTCTGTCTCACCTACTCCCGGCCCCTGAACTCTGTCTTATTTACTCCTGACCCCTGAACTCTGTCTCACCTACTCCTGACCCCTGAACTCTGTCTTATTTACAATTGACCCCTGAACTCTGTCCCATTTACACTTGACCCCTGAACTCTGTCCCACCTACTCCCGACCCCTGAACTCTGTCTCATTTACACTTGACTCCTGAACTCTGTCTCACCTACTCCTGACCCCTCAACTCTGTCTTATTTACACTTGACCCATTAACTCTGTCTCATTTACTCCTGACCCCTGAACTCCGTCTCATTTACACTTTTACACTGCTTTTAACATACGGTTAGACAGGCTAATTTGGATGGTCAGCAGACTGGTTGGTGAGTTGAGCTATGGAATTGTCTTTTTCTTGCATGTATATGCCCTTCATGTGCTCCTTACTGTGAAGGCCAGTTATGGGTGTGGGCGGTGGCCATTATTTTGTTACTGTTAGTATATGTGGGCCGGGGACACACTGAACACCTTTGCTGCCATTGTGCTCATGCTGGGTGTCCAGTGTGCTCCTGTCCCTTTAAGGGGGCTAGGGCGGCCTCCTGGCTCACCTGTTTCACACCTATCCATTCGATGCATGTGCTTCCACTGTGGAGACACTTATAAATTTTGTAGTGTTAGGACTGCAAGTAATACAGGGTGCCTTGACGAGGCCTTGCAGCTCTCACATGCGTTTGCAAATGTGTGCTAACTAAACCCCTGCTTTTAACATACGGTTAGACAGGCTAATTTGGTTGGTCAGCAGACTGGTTGGTGAGTTGAGCTATCGAATTGTCTTTTTCTTTCATTTACACTTGACCCCTGAACTCTGTCTCACCTACTCCTGACCCCTGAACTCTGTCTCACCTACTCCCGGCCCCTGAACTCTGTCTTATTTACACTTGACCCCTGAACTCTGTCCCATTTACACTTGACCCCTGAACTCTGTCCCATTTACACTTGACCCCTGAACTCTGTCCTACCTATTCCTTACCCCTGAACTCTGTCCCATTTACACTTGACCCCTGAACTCTGTCCCATTTACACTTGACCCCTGAACTCTGTCTCATTTACACTTGACCCCTGAACTCTGTCCCATTTACACTTGACCCCTGAACTCTGTCCCATTTACACTTGACCCCTGAACTCTGTCTCATTTACTCCTAACCCCTAAACTCTTTCTTACCTACTCCTGACCCCTGAACTTTGTCTTATTTACACTTGACGCATAAACTCTGTCTCATATACTCCTGACCCCTGAACTCCGTCTCAGCTATTTCCGGCCCCTGAACTCTGTCTTATTTACACTTGACCTCTGAACTCTGTCTCACCTACTCCTTACCCCTGAACTCTGTCCCATTTACACTTGACCCCTGAACTCTGTCCCACCTACTCCCGACCCCTGAACTCTGTCTCATTTACACTTGACTCCTGAACTTTGTCTCACCTACTCCCGACCCCTGAACTCTGTCTCATTTACACTTGACTCCTGAACTCTGTCTCACCTACTCCTGACCCCTGAACTCTGTCTCACCTACTCCTGACCCCTGAACTCTGTCTTATTTACACTTGACCACTGAACTCTGTCCCATTTACGCTTGACCCCTGAACTCTGTCCCACCTACTCCCGACCCCTGAACTCTGTCTCATTTACACTTGACTCCTGAACTCTGTCTCACCTACTCCTGACCCCTGAACTCTGTCCCACCTACTCCCGACCCCTGAACTCTGTCTCATTTACACTTGACCCCTGAACTCTGTCTCATTTACACTTGACCCCTGAACTCTGTCTCATTTACACTTGACCCCTGAACTCTGTCCTATTTACACTTGACCCCTGAACTCTGTCTCATTTACACGTGACCCCTGAACTCTGTCCCATTTACACTTGACCCCTGAACTCTGTCCCACCTACTCCCGACCCCTGAACTCTGTCTCATTTACACTTGACCCCTGAACTCTGTCTCACCTACTCCCGACCCCTGAACTCTGTCTCATTTACACTTGACCCCTGAACTCTGTCTCATTTACTCCTAACCCCTAAACTCTTTCTCACCTACTCCTGACCCCTGAACTTTGTCTTATTTACACTTGACCCCTGAACTCCGTCTCAGCTACTCCTGACCCATGAACTCCGTCTCAGCTACTCCTGACCCCTGAACTCTGTCTCACCTACTCCTGACCCCTGAACTCTGTCCCATTTACACTTGACCCCTGAACTCTGTCCCACCTACTCCCGACCCCTAAACTCTGTCTCATTTACACTTGACTCCTGAACTCTCACCTACTCCTGACCCCTGAAATCTGTCTCACCTACTCCTGACCCCTGAACTCTGTCTTATTTACATTTGACCCCTGAACTCTGTCCCATTTACACTTGACCCCTGAACTCTGTCCCACCTACTCCCGACCCCTGAACTCTGTCTCATTTACACTTGACTCCTGAACTCTGTCTCACCTACTCCTGACCCCTGAACTCTGTCTTATTTACACTTGACCCCTGAACTCTGACTCACCTACTCTTGACCCCTGAACTCTGTCTCACCTACTCCTGACCCCTGAACTCTGTCTTATTTACACTTGACCCCTGAACTCTGACTCACCTACACTTGTCCCCTGAACTTTGACTCACCTACTCTTGACCCCTGAACTCTGTCCCATTTACACTGACCCCTGAACTCTGTCCCATTTACACTGACCCCTGAACTCTGTCTCATTTACTCCTGACCTCTGAACTCTGTCTCACTTACACTTGACCCCTGAACTCTGTCTCACCTACTCCTGAACTCTGTCTCACCTACTCCTGACCCCTAAACTCTGCCTCACTCCTGACCCCGAAAGCTGCCTCACTTACTCTTGACCCTTGACCTTTGCATCCCTTACTCCTTACCTCTGAACTCTGTCTCACTTTATTCTAAGACTTTATGTCACTTGCTAGGTGCTGCGTACACCTCCTTTCTTTTTCACAGGCAGGAGGGCCCGGCTTATGATCTTGCACACAGGCCCAATGCTTTCAGAAAAAATGCCCCTGTTGCCAACCTTACTGAGCATGTGCAAAGGGACATCACTTGTGGAGTTTGAGAGCGCTGAACCCCCCTCCCCATGAAAAAAAAACAAAAAAACAATCTGCAGCCCCATCACTTTTTACAGTGAAATCAGAAAAGATTAAAAGATTGCAAGGACTTGTGTGCGGTTCTGCATTGTTTCACACAGTCTTACCAGTCTCAGGTGTTTTCAAGCACTGGGTGCTGGGAGGGGTTCTTCAGGCATACAGGAAGGACCTTTAACAGAGCATTGATACCCCTTCATTGTCCAATGAGCATTCAGACAAGGTATAATGCTTCAAAACTCCAATGGGAACTTGCGGTTGAGCCCCCTGGCTGTGCTGTCTGGCAATGCATGTGAATTACAAGACCGACCGAACAAAATGACAGCTATTCTGGTGCCTCTAAATAGCTCTCTTATGCATTTTTATGAATAACATAAAAAAAATATGAAGTCGTAGTTTGGGTTTTTTTTGTAAAAAAATTACATTTTATTATTATAAAAGTAAAAAATATAGTTAAAAAATAAAATTACATTTTATTATTATAATTAAAAAATGTAATACTTTGGTAATTTTTTTGGTTAAAAAAATACATTTTATTATTATAGATTTTAAAAAAATTATCAAAAAAATAAAATTACGTTTGATTATTATAAATGTAAAAAATGTAGTTAAAAAATGAAATTACATTTTATTATTATAATTAAAAAATTTAATACTTTGGTAATTTTTTTGGTTAAAAAAAATACATTTTATTATTATAGATTTAAAAAAAAAAAAATCAAACAAATTAAATTACATTTGATTATTAGAAATTAAAAAAAGGTAGTACTTTGGTAATTTTATTTGTTTAAAAAAAATTAAATTTTATTATTATTATACATAAAAATGTAGTACTTTGTTACTCTAAGTAAAGATAAAGTTATTGATAAACGTTGTCGTTGATAACCATGTACACACGAGAGAGTATTTTAGGTAGTATTAAAAAAGGTAAAAAAAGAGAAAGAAAAAAAAACAGCTCTACTTTATGTATTTCAGGTGTAGCTCTTTGGCAAATGCTCGGTGTTAGAATGCAAAGCACCTCAATAAATAACTATTTTTTATCTGAAAGATACAGATTGCTCGCGGTATTTTCTATTCACGCCGGCGCGGCCGCTGACAAATTGCCGTACATTATAGAACTCCAGTCAATGATTCATCACTTGGCTCCCATCATTAGCCAGGCATAAAAAATACCCTTCTGTTTGCTGAATGAAAGTTGGGGCTGAAATTTAAATTAACTGAATAATAATAATAATAAAAAAAAGACACTATTATGCTCCATTAGACACAATAGTTCCAGGACGCCTAGTACGCTGACTGTAATGTCTCAACATGCAGAGGGGAGATACTGCCGAATGAGCAAGACAACTTCAATGGTTCCTCCTTCCCCCGTCATCATCATGCCAATAATATTTTTAAATATATACTTTTTATTATATATACCTTATTATAGACCCAGTGATGCTTCTCTATGCAATGCAGGCAGATCATGGCTGAAGGGACGGGCTAGCAGGATGCTGCGCAAAGTGTCAGGGCTGGGCTCAGCCCTTCCTTCTCAGAGCTGGCCGCTCAGCTATCGGCTAATTGCCAGCTCCTCTCTCTCCACAGTTACTCAGCTGTTGATGATATCCTGCTCGTCAGTCCTAAATACATAAAGCCGTTCAGCCCAGTGGATCTCGGCCTTCGCCTTGGTCGAAATCACAGAGACTATCTCCTGCATTCCTGTTTAAAGACTAGCTTTGCTGACATCCCTTCTGGCTCCATATCCCGCTTGCTGTTCCTACCATATTGATCCCTGACTTCTGGCTTGGCTGACTATCCGTTCCCGTTGCTGAACTTTGGCTATGTTTTGACTATGTTTGTTCTTTTTACTTTTATTATTAAACAAGTGTGATTTAACTGGACTTCTGTCTCGGTCTGATTTCGTGGTTTCTGACACAAAGTTTAAAAACCTCACAGCCCCCCCCCCCCCCCCCGCCTCACTCCTCCCTAGAGCCCCTATTCCTGATGCAAGCAGTGGGCTGGCTATTGGAAGGAAATATGCAAAAATATAAAAAAAATGCCTTGATTGGCGGGTGTCAGCCTGGAGGAGTGGATGTTCCTAGGCAAGCTGTATTTGCATGTGGACCAACCTAGGTCATGCCCACACGTGATGCTGAACCTCTATGATCGAAAGGACTCAAATCCAATGAATGAAAGGGTTGGACGGGGCCAGGGTACATTTTTTTTAAAAGGTAGTACTTTTTGTGTTTGTTTTTTGAATATATTGTTATAAATAATAATAAAAAAAAGTAGTACTTTGGTATTTTTTTGGTAAAAAAAATTTAATGTTGTGGTTATTAATTAAAAAAAAACATTTAGTAAAAAAATAAAATTGCATTTTATTATTATTTTAAATAAAAAAGTGTAGTATTTTTGGTATTTTTTTGATAAAAAAATTACCTATTATTATTATTATGAATACAAAAAGATAAATAAATGTAAAAAAAAGGTAGTACTTTTGTATGTTTTGTTAAAAAATTATATTTTATTATTAAATTTAAAAAAAATAATACTTTGTTATCCTAGGTCAGGGGTCTCCAAATTTCCTAAACAAAGAGCCATTTTATTGTCTTTCAGACTTTAGGGGGGCTGGACTGTGGCCAGCGGGAGTGGAGATTTTCCTGGCATCAGTGAAAGTAAACACCGCCACATTTGGTATTAGGGAGAGGAATAGGTCCCCGTCATTGGTGTCATTGGGAGGAATAGTGTCCCATCATTGGTCTTAGTGGGAGGAATAGTGTCCCATCATTGGTATCAGTGGGAGGAATAGGTCCCCATCATTGGTGTCAGAGGGAGGAATAGTGTCCCACCCATCATTGGAGCACAGGTGTGTCAGGAGGAGGCTGTCTCTCTGGAGCTGCTGCAGATCCGTGTGAGAGGGGACTGGTGAGGAAATCTATCCCAGCTCTCCTGGCTCCTTTCTGGGGAAGCCATGGAGGCCAGCAGGGCCTCTCCTGCTGGAAGCTCACAGCCATCTCCTGGGCCATCAGGTAACATACCTGCCCCTATACAACCCATGGTTGGTGATCTCTCTGCCCCTGGTGAAGATGAAGGTTCCGGGGCCATCCGGGAGCGAGTGGTGGCCGGGATTAAGGTCCTGAATAGAGAAAGAGACAAGCTGTACAAGCTCAGAGCGGAGCTGAAGCGCCTGAGAAGGCAACGTGAGGGCTTACATAGCCAGAAACGTGGATCCATGGATCCGGAGATCCAACTGGCCAAGGTTCGGGTGGAACACCAGGAGACCATTGTGGCCATGATGGAAGGCAGAGATGGGCCATTTAAAGAAAAGTTTTGTAATGAGAAAAGATTTGCGAGGATGACAAAGATGGAGGTGGAGGAGGAGACCCCCAGTTCTGACCCCCTGCCCCCTCAGGGAGAGGTAAGCAGGCCCATGCCTTCCCAGGACTCAGGAGGCATGCTCAGGGCCATCCAGGTAATGGAGTCTCCTATGCGGGGGGATCAGCTGGCATTTAATAATGAGGACATTACAGACAATGTGCCTGACAAGGTAAAGCCTGTCAAGTCCCATATTGTGGATAAAACAATTTTTGTGCCATTCAACACTGTGACTGATACAGACAATGTGCCCAGTGAGAGTCAGGCTGCTAGTCCTATCTGTAGTAATGCTGTGCCTGCTGATGCTGCAGTACAGCAAAGTTTGCCTTTAAAAAATGACATTCCTGCAGATGAACTACAAGATTCAGCAGAGCCTATTAACCCCCCTTTGGCTGAAGCTGTTTGCCCCACAGCTGCTGAGGACTCTACAGCACAGCTTCAGGAGACAGCTGATATTGCAGCAGAAACTGTGATTATTCCTGATGGGAATGTGAAGTTTTGTGTGACTGATAAAAATCATCCCAGTACCAGTGTGATGAACAATGGTCCCAGTTCAAGTGTGGACAGTCCTACCAACTCCGTTCAAGCAGTGAATAATAATAGTAATGTACAGACTGCTATGACTTCAGTGTGGGGCCTTGGCCCTGAAAAACTTACCTTTGCTCAGGTGGTACGCTCTGCTCCTGGTAGCTCTGCCCCCAAGCGGGGTTTTCCCCTACAGGCTACCACTTTGAGCACCCCAGGATCTGGTCTTGGGTCTCTGGCTTCTGCTGGGGGTCCCAGACGTAATGTTGTTATTCTGAAATGGGAAGGTGGTGCGATCCCTCCAGCACGGCGTGCAGTGGTGGACATGATTTTAGAGATGGGTTTTGGGGCAAATGATCTGTATGCCTTTATACATGTAGCTGGGACACGGGATTATACAGTTAGCTTCACCAGGCCAGAGGGTCTTGACCTGTTCTGGGAGAGATATGAGGCTCGGTGCAGGTCAAGACCTGAATGGGAAGGTCTGGCCCCAGTTGCAGTTTCTCAGAGGTCTACAGTAAAAAAAATCACAATTATCCTCACTAATGAGAGTGTCCCTGCCCGGGATCTAGAGGTTTGGTTAAGGAACTATGGGGAGGTTTTGACCAAGCCCAATAAAATCCTTGATGAGCGTAACATCTGGACTGGGGGTTGGTCAGTAACAGTCAGGTTGGCCAGGGATGGGAATGTTGTCCGTCACCTGCCCTCCTCAGCTTTTATAGGGAGGGATAGGATGACTGTTTTTTACCCTGGTCAGCCGAAGCTGTGTCACCGCTGTGGAGAAAAGGGGCATTTGAGTTCCTCCTGTTCAGCCTTGATATGTTCAGTGTGTCGGGGTCAGGGTCATATGGCTAAGGACTGCACCGAAATGATCAGGTGCAACCTGTGCCTGCGCCTTGGCCACCCCTACAGCAGATGTCCTGAAGCCTGGCACAATATGGAGAAGGAGGTAATTGATGACATGTCAAGGCTGGACAGGATGGAGGGTGAGGCCCCTGGTGTACCATCCTCCTCTGCGGTGACTGACTCCCCTGGTCCTGCTCAGGATCCCTCTCCAGTTCCTGTGGCCACCCCTCATGTGTCTGTAAGTATTCCTTCTGTATCTGTATCTGTCTCCCCCCAGCCTACTGTATCCCCTCCTCTTGTGTCAGAACCTTCCAAGTCTGTGCCCCCTGAGTCAGTTACCCCCCAGGAGTCTACCCCTCCTAAGTCTGATTCAAAGGGAGCACCCCCCCCACCAGCAGTGGTAGTGGGTACTAAAAAGGTTGCTTCTTCCTCTGTAAAGAAGTCTTCTGTAAAGACTTCACAGAAAAAAGTAAGAGATGAGGGCATCTCTGAAGCTGACCTGCAGTACCTGGAGGAGAGAAGGAAGGTTGGGAAGCGGAAGAAGCAGGTGGTGAGGACAGAACAGGCTCCAGTGCCTGTCTCCAACCGGTATAGGTCCTCTAATTGGGATATCTCTTCATCTGGAGCTTCTTCGGAGCGAAGTTCTGATTCCGAAATGGAGTTTGAGGCGGCCTCAAGAAAGAGAGAGGCTTCTGGTGATGAGCAGCAGAGGGGAGCTAAGAAGCAAACCACCCAATAACCCAAATGGCGGTTCCCCCTCCGTTAAAAGTGGTGACAATAAATGTCGCCAGCATTAAGTCAGTAAGAGCTCGTTCTATGGCCTTCTTTTTGTTCAGCCAATTAGATGCTGAAATTTTATTTTTGCAAGAGACTAGGCTCACCTCCTTGGCAGATATTCATATGGCCAAGAGAGAGTGGAGGTATGGTCCATCTTACTGGTCTCTTGCGGCCGAGCCTTACGGCGGTGTGGCGGTGTTGTTTAAAACCGGCATGGTAACTGTCCGGCGGGTTATTGAGGTGGAGATTGGGAGATGTATGGTCTTAGACATCCTTGTGGGAGGGCAGGACCTGCGCCTAATTAATGTTTATGGGCCGCACACAAAGTGGGACAGGAAATGCCTTTTTACAAGGATCAAGCCATTTCTTTTTACATCCCGGCAAGTGGTCTTTGGAGGTGACTTTAATACAGTAACTAGGCCCAAGGACAGGAAGGACTTCAAGGACAGGCTGGGATATGATAGCGTTTTTTTAAATAGTATGGTTAGGGATGCTGGTCTTGTGGATGTGCACATTAAGCACCTCCCGGATGACACTGGGTTCACCTTTCATCGAGGTAATAGTCAGAGTAGAATAGATAGGTTTTTTTTGAAGGAGACCTCTGCTTTCTCACCCCCAGTGGTGCAGGCAGTAGAGTTCTCTGATCACTGTATGCTATCTGTGGTCCTGAATGCTTCAGACGCCCCTCAGAGGGGCAAGGGCATCTGGAGATTGAATTCGACTCTACTCAAGGAAGAACATGTTAGACAATCCTTTGAGGAATTCTTTCAGGCACAGGTGACCATCCTGGACTTTTGTAGCAGCAAGGCTGAGTGGTGGGAGCTGACCAAAAAGAGGATTGCTGGATTCTTCAGGGGCCTAGCCAATAGAAAGCAGTTTAATAAATACATGACCTACCAACGTTTACGGAGGAAGCTGGATATTCTTGTCTCGAGAGGAGGAGATCCTGGGGCAATCTCCGAAGTGAAACTCCTTCTCAGGAAGTGTCAATATGACCGGCATGCCTCTTTGGTTCTGGAGAGGGACTATGGGAAGTACCACTCGCCTGACCCTTACCAGAACTGCAAACAAGGTGTAGCTGTTAAAACGGTCGTTGGCCTTAAGGACAGTACAGGTTCCTTGACAAAGTCCAGGTCAGGGATTCTGGAGGTCGTGAGGTCCTTTTATGCTGACCTTCTTGGGAGGAAAGAGCTTGACCGTGACAAGATGGAAAGCTTTTTGGACTCTACTCCAGGTCTAAATGATGAAGATGTCCCATTGATGAATTTGACAGAGGAGATCACAGTTGAAGAGGTGATAAGGGCAATTGAACAGCTTGCCATCAAAAAGTCACCTGGACCGGATGGCTTGACGGCTGAGTTTTACAAAGCTTTTAAGTCTATTCTGGCCCCACATTTGGTAGAGGTTTTTAACAGTTGCCTTGCTGAGGGGGTACTTCCCTCTTCCATGAGGCACTCAGCTGTGATTCTTCTTTCAAAGGGTAAAGATCCTTCGATGGTTGAGAATTGGCGCCCCATCAGCCTTCTTAATGTCGATAGAAAGATACTGGCAAAGATCATTTTCTGGCGCCTATCGTCAGTAGCAGAGTCTTTGCTTTCTCGCCATCAGCACTGTTCGGTCCAGGGTAGGTGCACCTTCACAGCAGTTTTAGCTGTCCGGGAGGCCTTGGAGCGGTGCAGGGCTGCAGGCTGGGGAAAGTATTTGCTGACATTGGATCAGGCAAAGGCTTTTGATCGTGTTAACCATGAGTACCTGTGGTTGCTCCTTAGTAAGTACGGTCTGCCGGGTGGTTTTGTCGATTGGTTAAAAGTCTTGTATGAGGGGGCAGAGAGCTTTCCTCTTGTTAATGGTTGGGTTGGGCAGTCCTTTGAGGTTGGCTCCGGGGTGCGCCAGGGTTGTCCCCTGAGTCCCCTGCTCTATGTGTTTGCAATCGACCCCTTCATCAGGAGGCTAGAGAGCGGCATGTTGTGTGGGGTGCCAGTGGGGCTTCCGGGTGAGCCGCCTTTGAGGGTTGTTGCCTATGCGGACGATGTGTCGGTGATTGTCACTGGGGCGGATGAAGCAGAGGAGGTGGTCTCTCTGACATCACGGTATTCTGAAGCATCAGGCTCCAAGATCAATCAGGAAAAGAGTGAAGTTTTCTGGATGGGAAAGGAAGGTGAGGGGTTTGATCTCCCGGACACCTTTCCAGTGCCCCAGGAAAGAATTAAGATTTTAGGCATTGAATTTGGACCTGGCGATTATGGCCTCAAAAACTGGGAAGGCAGACTGGAAATTGCCAATACTAAGGTGGTCAGCTGGAAGAGATGGAAGTTATCTATGAGGGAAAGGGTTGATCTGATTAAGACTTACCTGATTCCGATCTTCTTGTATGTCAGCTTTGTCTGCATCTTGCCAGTGTCTCTCTATGCTAGGGTCAGTAGTGTGTTCTTCCAGATGTTGTGGGGGAACAGACTGAACCCCATCAAGAGGAATGTCACCTATCTATCCAGGAGGGAGGGTGGCTTAGGTATGGTCAACCCAGTTCTTTTCTTTTCACTGCTTTTTCTCAAGTTTAATATTGGTAATATGCTTGCAGTGGAACCTCCTGGATGGGCAGGCATATTTAGATCTTGGTTTAGGCCTTTTCTACGACTTTGGGAAGAAGGTGGCCAAGTGAAGAATCTCAGGGGTCATCGTGGTCAGCTACCAGCCTATGTCGCTCCGTGCCTGAAGTTACTACGGCAGTGGCGATTGTCGGCTGAAGATCTCAGATCGGTTCCGAGGAAAGTCCTTATGAGTCGAGTCTTGAGCGAAGTCTTTCATGACCCACTGGCCTTAAGGGATTGCCCAGGCCCAGTTTTGAGGGCAGGGTTAAGACTTATTAATTTGGACAGAGTACCCCCTAAATTCAGGGATCTGGCCTGGTTGTGCTTCCATGGGAGACTCTATGTTAGGGGCAATTTGAAATTCCGCAGTGGGGTGGATCGTAGCTGTCCTCGGGAGGAGTGTGCAGGTGAGGAGGAGACTATGGACCATTTTCTGCTTCATTGCCCTTTTAACATAGAGGTGTACAAACAGGTGGGACGGGCCCTCGGTGTCCCTTTCCTCTCCAGGCTGGGTTATGCTGAGTGGGTGTATGGAGCATTCAATACTGGTGGGGTTTTTTGTTTAGATACACTTTTTCTAGTTAGCCTAGTAGTCCGTTATTTCACTTGGAATGCACGGTGTCAGGTCTGCATTCGGCGTAAAATCCTTCCTGTTCAGGTGGTGGTGTATGACATTCTGCATGAGGTGGAGAAGATTCGGGTACTTGAGAGAGACAAGCGGAGTCAGGGGGCTTGGTTGAAGGCGTGGAGGGGTTTCAAGCCTCCCTGACTGCCAGGAGTCTCTTTCCCGGGTGTGGCTGTCTGTCTCTTATCACCCTAGATTATTTTTTTTTTTGGATTAATTTTTGATAAATGGCTGCGTACATAGGTGATGGGTTGTGCCTCTTAGGCCCTCTCTGCTGCTTTATGTAAATAATTTTGGTAGTGGATTATGTATATATTGTATATATTCTGAACATGGATGTGTATTCCTTGGATTTCTGTTGAAGTTTTGTTCTATGGTTTTGTTTTTTACTTTTGTATAAAATTGGTTGCTTGATTCTTTTAATAAAAGATCAATAGTGTCCCATCATTGGTATCAGTGGGAGGAATAGTGCCCCATCATTGGTGTCAGTGGGAGCAATAGTGTCTCATCATTGGTATCAGTGGAGGGAATAGTGCCCCATCATTGGTGTCAGTGGGAGCAATTGTGTCCCATTATTGGTATCAGTGGGAAGAATAGTGCCCCATCATTGGTGTCAGTGGGAGGAATAGTGTCCCATCATTGGTATCAGTGGAGGGAATAGTGCCCCATCATTGGTGTCAGTGGGAGCAATAGTGTCCCATTATTGGTATCAGTGGGAAGAATAGTGCCCCATCATTGGTGTCAGTGGGAGCAATAGTGTCCCATCATCGGTGTCAGTGGGAAGAATAGTGTCACATCATTGGTATCAGTGGGAAGAATAGTGCCCCATCATTGGTGTCAGTGGGAGAAATAGTGTCCCATCATTGGTATCAGTGGGAGGAATAGTGCCCCATCATTGGTGTCAGTGGGACAATAGTGTCCCATCATTGGTGTCAGTGGGAGGAATAGTGTCCCGTCATTGGTATCAGTGGGAAGAATAGTGCCCCATCATTGGTGTCAGTGGGAGGAATAGTGTCCCATCATTGGTATCAGTGGGAAGAATAGTGTCCCATCATTGGTGTCAGTGGGAGGAATAGTGCCCCATCATTGGTATCAGTGGGAAGAATAATGTTCCAAGGACCAGATAAAGGCAAACAAAGGGCCGCATCCAGCCCCCGGGCCATAGTTTGGAGACCACTGCTCTAAGTGATGGTAAAGGTATTTATGAACCTAGAAGCCCATAGTAATGTTGTTGTCAATAAGGATAAGGTGCACACATTTGCTGGAGATGACGTATTTTAGGAAGTATTAAAAAGGTAAAAGAGAGAAAGAAAAAAACATTGAAGTGATAAGGAGATAAGGGGAAGGTTGCTGGGAAGGGCACCTAAATAAATGGTGATTGTTTTCAGAGCAGAGTTCCCTTTTAAACATTTTTATAGAGGAAGTCATCATCTCCATCCAATCCAATGTTTGCTCTGTATTATAAGTCCATCACTGCGAGACAACATGAGAAGAATGAAATTCAAATGAGGCCCCCCGGGCAGACATGAGCCCCCCCACCTGGGGACAGTGACATTTCAATCCGTGCCCCTCCGACAACGCTCCATCGACCTCCATTAATGGCTTCAACCTCCCGAAATAAGAGGCTGACATTTGCATCACCGGACGGCATTGTATGTCAATTTTACTACCTGAGCTCATGTTCTAATGTGAGAGCGGAAAATGTCACCAGCTGAATATATATTTACATTACAGGAGATGGCGGGGGAGTTCTACCGAGCCGAGACGTTCATTACCTTCCTCACCTGGACACAAGACGCCGATCGAGTGACTACTTGTGTCATTATCTATGATTATTATTATTAGTGAGAGTATTACACAGTACAATGCTATCTATCTATCTATCTATCTATCTATCTATCTATCTATCTATCTATCTATCTATCTATCTATCTATCTATCTATCTATCTATCTATCTATCTATCTATCTATCTATCTGTTTGCTACATGGATAAAGAGTTATATCTACACATCTGTTTCTATTTTCTATGTTCTTTCTTTCTTTCTGTTTATTGTCCACCAGACTTTTGGGGGGGTGGACTGTGGCCATTGGAAATAAAAATTGTCCTGGAATCAGTGGTAGTAAACAATGCATATTTGGTACTGAGGGGAGGAGTAGAGCCCCATTGTTGCTGCCAGTAGCAGGAATTATGCTCCATTGTTGGCATCAGTGGGAGGAATAGTGCCCCATCATTTGTATCAGTGGGAGGACTAGTGTCCCATCATTGGTGTCAGTGGGAGGAATAGTGCCCCATCATTTGTATCAGTGGGAGGACTAGTGTCCCATCATTGGTGTCAGTGGGAGGAATAGTGTCCCATCATTGGTATCAGTGGGGGGAATAGTGTCCCGTCATTGGTATCAGTGGGAGGAATAGTGTCCCATCATTGGTATCAGTGGGAGGAATAGTGCTCCATCATTGGTGTCAGTGGGAGGAATAGTGTCCCATCATTGGTGTCAGTGGGAGGAATAGTGTCCAATCATTGGTGTCAGTGAGAGGAATAGTGTCCCATCATTGGTATCAGTGGGAGGAATAGTGTCCAATCATTGGTGTCAGTGAGAGGAATAGTGTCCCATCATTGGTATCAGTGGGATAAATAGTGTCCCGTCATTGGTATCAGTGGGAGGAATAGTGTCCCATCATTGGTATCAGTGGGAGGAATAGTGCTCCATCATTGGTGTCAGTGGGAGGAATAGTGTCCCATCATTGGTGTCAGTGGGAGGAATAGTGGCTTGTATCAGTGGGACTATATATGGCCCCCCGGGCCACAGTTTTGAGACCACTGTCATTGACTATAGAAATAGATTGATGGAGAGAGAGTTATATCTATTCATTTATCTATCTATTTCTATGGTTTATGTACACTGTCTATCTATCTATCTGTATGGTTGGCTGGCTGGGCTGGAGATCGTCGTTCTCATTGCATTAAATAGGATTGCCGAAAAGGTTTATTCTTACATGATCATGGTGGGATCTGGTGATGACTAAGGCTTGACCACCTTAATTCAGGTCACAAGCTTCTGCTAACCCTCCCATTTGTAGAGGGTGGTATGATCCTTCCTTGTGTGTTCAGACATCTCCTATATATCTCTCCCTCTATCTAATTCTGTGTAATAAATCAATGCCCGTTGGTCTCTCTCTTAAAATCCCCATGGTCTATTTATCTACAATGCCTATCTATTTCTTTCTATTTTCATCTCTTTCTTTCCTTCTTTCTTCCTTCATTCCCTTCTTTCTTTCTTTCCTTCTTTCTTTCTTTCCTTCTTTCTTTCCTTCTTTCTTTCGTTTCTTTCTTTCTTTCTTTCTTTCTTTCTTTCTTTCTTTCTTTCTTTCTTTCTTTCTTTCTTTCTCTCTTTCTCTCTTTCTTCATCCTTTTTTTATTTCCTTCTTTCTTTCATTCCTTTTCTTTCTTTCTTTCTTTCTTTCTTTCTTTCTTTCTTTCTTTCTTTCTTTCTTTCTTTCTTTCTCTCTTTCTTTCTTTCTTTCTTTCTTTCTTTCTTTCTTTCTTTCTTTCTTTCTTTCTTTCTTTCTCTTTCTTTCTTTCTTTCTTTCTTTCTTGTCACAAGCTTCTGGTAAACCTCCCATTTGTAGAGGGTGGTGTGATCCTTCCTTGGGTGTTCAGACATCTCCTATATATCTCTCCCTCTAGCTAATTCTGTGTAATAAATCAATGCCCGTTGGTCTCTCTCTTAACATCCCCATGGTCTATTTATCTACAATGCCTCTCTATTTCTTTCTATTTTCTTCTCTTTCTTTCCTTCTTTCTTTCCTTCCTTCATTCCCTTCTTTCTTTCTTTCTTTCTTTCTTTCTTTCTTTCTTTCTTTCTTTCTTTCTCTCTTTCTTCATCCTTTTTTTTTATTTCCTTCTTTCTTTCTTTCTTTCTTTCTTTCTTTCTTTCTTTCTTTCTTTCTTTCTTTCTTTCTTTCTTTCATTCTTTCATTCTTTCTTTCTTTCTTTCTTTCTTTCTTTCTCTTTCTCTTTCTTTCTTTCTTTCTCTTTCTCTTTCTTTCTTTCTTTCTTTCTTTCTTTCTCTTTCTCTCTTTCTTCATTCCTTTCTTTCTTTCTTTCTTTCTTTCTTTCTTTCTCTTTCTCTCTTTCTTCATTCCTTTCTTTCTTTCTTTCTTTCTTTCTTTCTTTCTTTCCTTCTTTCTTTCTTTCTTTCTTTCCTTCTTTCTTTCTTTCCTTCTTTCTTTCGTTCCTTTCTTTCTTCTTTCTTTCTTTCCTTTCTTTCTTTCCTTTCTTTCTTTCCTTCTTTCTTTCGTTTCTTTCTTTCTTTTTCTTTCTTTCTTTCTTTCTTTCTTTCTTTCTTTCGTTCTTCTTTCTTTCTTTCTTTCTTTCTTTCTTTCTTTCTCTTTCTCTCTTTCTTCATTCCTTTCTTTATTTCCTTCTTTCTTTCATTCCTTTTCTTTCTTTCTTTCTTTCTTTCTTTCTTTCTTTCTTTCTTTCTTTCTTTCTTTCTTTCTTTCTTTCTTTCTTTCTTCTTCTTTCTTTCTTTCTTTCTTTTTTTCTCTCTTTCTTCATCCTTTTTTTTAATTTCCTTCTTTCTTTCATTCCCTTTCTTTCTTTCTTTCTTTCTTTCTTTCTTTCTTTCTTTCTTTCTTTCTTTCTTTCTTTCTTTCTTTCTTTCTTTCTTTTTCTTTCTTTCTTTCTTTCTTTCCTTCTTTCTTTCTTTCTTTCTTTTCTTTCTTTCTTTCTCTTTCTCTCTTTCTTCATTCCTTTCTTTATTTCATTCCTTTTCTTTCTTTCTTTCATTCCTTTTCGTTCTTTCTTTCTTTCTTTCTTTCTTTCTTTCTTTCTTTCTTCTTTTCTTTCTTTCTTTCTTTCTTTCTTTCTTGTCACAAGCTTCTGGTAACCCTCCCATTTGTAGAGGGTGGTATGATCCTTCCTTGGGTGTTCAGACATCTCCTATATATCTCTCCCTCTATCTAATTCTGTGTAATAAATCAATGCCCGTTGGTCTCTCTCTTAACATCCCCATGGTCTATTTATCTACAATGCCTATCTATTTCTTTCTATTTTCTTCTCTTTCTTTCCTTCTTTCTTTCCTTCCTTCATTCCCTTCTTTCTTTCTTTTGTTCTTTCTTTCTTTCTCTTTCTCTCTTTCTTCATTCCTTTCTTTCTTTCTTTCTTTCTTTCTGATGGACAAAGAGTTATATCTAGTCATTGATCTTTCTATTTCTATGGTTTATGTATAATATCTCTCTCTCTCTCTCTCTCTCTCTCTCTCTCTCTCTCTCTCTCTCTCTCTCTCTCTCTCTCTCTCTCTCTCTCTCTCTCTATCTATCTATCTATCTATCTATCTATCTATCTATCTATCTTCCTTGTGTCACACATCTCTCCTGCCGGGTTCCAGGTCGCGGTGTGACTCCGGGAACATCTGTTGTGCCTCTTATCAACAATGAGCTTCATTTTTCCTTGCAGCTGATGGGAATCAGAAATCAATGCTCAGAGTGGATGTGGTGATTTCCTGCACAGCAGTGGCTGCAGCTTGTCAGCGATTTCACATCGCAGGTAACGAGATTTCATCATGTCCAGAATATTATTAATTAACTCCGACCCGCCGTCCGTCCTCCATACAAATCTCTCCTCATTTTCTTCAGATTTTTTGCCCTTTTACTGTATCAGTTGTGAAGCTGAAAGACAGGCTCAGCCTTGAAGCCTACGCCACCCGTTTGGCGAATTGCGTCTCTCACCTCTCGCAGATGGCGACATTTGCGCTTTTGGTCAATTATTTAGCTCTTTGGGTGAGTCAAACATGACATAAATCCACCGGGCACGGCGCTCCTCGGGAGACCATTCATATTTAGTTATCGGATTGTTTGAGGTGCGTATTGTAAATATATATATTTAGGGGTGACTCCACTTTCGTGGGAATATAGCAAGAAAATGAATAAAAAATAAAATAAAAAATTGCTACACACGCCATGTCATAATTTAATGTTATTAAAAAGGACATTTCCTTTTCAACCTGCAGCCACTTTCATTTGTAAAATTCAATGCAATATGGAGGAGATCTGTATATTGTTAGTATACAGAAATCCTCCAAAAATGTCATTTCCTACTTCTGTGATTGTCCCGATGATTTCCCCAGAAGTCTGCACTAAGATGCAAGTCAGATTTTAGGCATCCAGATTTTAGGCATCCCCTGCAATAGGAATTTCAGTTTAGGTGAGATTCCCCAAGGGTTAAATACTTGTAAAGGGATGCAGACCCTGCAACTTTCCTCATGAGAACACTGAGAGTACACCTGGTGATTATAATGAGCCAGATCCTCCCATTCTGAGTCCAAGTCTGCCGTTGAAATACAAAGTAACATTGTTTATAAACATTGCTTAGGAGGGAGATAGAAAGATACAAAGTAACATTGTTTAAAAACAGTGTTCAGACAGGAGATAGAAAGATACAAAGTAACATTTTTATAAACATTGATCAGATGGGAGATATAGCGAAACAAAGTAACATTGTTTATAAACATTTATCAGATGGGAGATAGAGAGATACAAAGTAACATTGTTTATAAACATTGATCAGAGAGAGATAGATACTAAGTAACATTGTTTATAAACATTGATCAGAGGGAAGATAGAGAGATACACAGTAACATTGTTTATAAACATTAAACATGAGCGAGGTGGAAATATACAAAGTAACATTACCGATTTTGTCTATACTCTTTCATTCATCTGCAGGTTAGAAGGATGAACTTCAACCTGCAAACCCAGGTTTCTTTTCTTTTTTTTTACAAAATGTGTCTATTTAACCCCTTATTAACCCTTAATTTACCCTCATCATATAATATATATATATATATATATATATATATATATATATATATATATATATATATATATATATATATATTTATAATGTTTGGGGGATATAAGTGATTTTCTAGCAAAAAATACTGATTTAAATAAAAAGTGGCAGAAAAGGCCTGGTCTTCAAGTGGATAAGTAATCACAGTGGAACCTCGGATTACGAGCATAATCTGTTCCAGGAGAACGCTTGTAATCCAAAGCACTCGCATATCAAAGCGAGTTTCCCATTAGGAGTCAATGGATAAAAGATAATTCGTTCCACATTGACTTCTATTGTATGCAGTACCGCATTTAGCCAGAGGTGGGGGGGGCGCCGGAGAGACTCGGAAGTACTCGGAAACCCTCAGAGAGGTTCGGAAACACTCGGGAACTGAGTATTTCCGATTGTTTCCGAGTATTTCCGAGGGCATCCGAACAACTCCGAGTGTCACTGGCACCCCCCACCTCTGGCCAAATGCGGTACTGCACATCGCAGAGGCTTAAACCCTGCTCGTTTTGGGAGACAACACTCACAAACCGAGTCAGGATTTTAAAAAAAGTAATAACTTGTAATGCGAAACGCTTGTTAACAGCCTTACTCGCAATCCAAGGTATCTCTGTACATTGCGAGGATTATAACAACCTTTGTATAGCTCCCAACTGTCCCTGATTTGGAGTAATGTCCCTCTGTCCCTCATTCCACCTCATTTGTCCCTCATTTTGGTCTGATCTATATTGTTGTATATAAAATGCACTTTTCATCTTTCAAAAAGTGTTTCCCAGAGCTAAACCTTCCAATCCAAATTCTAAATTGCTGCATTTGTACATTTTAAAAGCCAATATAAAGGAATAGTAGTGGTAAAGTCCTTGTGGATTCAACTAACCTTTTTATTGGTTAATTCTCCTTTAAGGGGGTGTGCCAGGGGGTCGTGTCCTATGCCTACTTACATTTGTTAGTAGATGTCCCTCATTCCCATCTCAAAATGTTGGGAGGTATGCCTTTGTTGCAGATTCCGACCTTTTGTTATTCTGAAGAAATCCCTGTGTGTTTGTCTGTGCCTCTGTACTGAGTGGGTCAAATGGTAGTGGTTTCATAATTAACTGTCAGGTGTGCAGATGCAGAGCACTAATGAGGAAATCTGCTGGGCCTGCATCCCTTTAGACGTGTTCCTAAGTATCTCCCCAAAAATGAATTTTTTGTTGCAGGGGATGCCTGAAATCTGACTTGTATCTTAAGCCCCATACACACGATAGGACTTTGTACAAACTTTCCCTTGGATTTTTGTACAAAGGGAGTTGGCCAGAAGTTTGTCTTGCATACAGACAACAGGACTTTTCCAGCCAACTTTCACCATATCACATGGTTTTTCAGCTCTTTACCACCACCCTTTGGTCAACTTGTGTATTGTTGTCTGATATTGTGTCAATCTCGCCACTTTTATTGGCGAGATTGACACCTTGCGAGCCGGGTTGACACTGGTGCGGGGATCCGACTTGGATCCCCGCCAATGCCAGGCACTGTGTTTGGTATGAATCTTGAGGGGGAACTCCACGCCAAATTTTAAATAAAAAACCGGCATGGGTTCCCCTCCAGGGGCATACCAGGCCCTTAGGTCTGGTATGGATATTAAGAGGAACCCCCTACGCCGAAAAAACGGCGTGGGGGTCCCCCCCAATCCATACCAGACCCTTATCCGAGCACGCAGCCCGGACGGTCAGGAAAGGGGGTGGGGACGAGCGAGCGCCCCCTCCTGAGCCGTACCAGGCCGCATGCCCTCAACATGGGGGGGTGGGTGCTTTGGGGGAAGGGGGCGCCCTGCGGCCCCCCCACCCCAAAGCACCTTGTCCCCATGTTGATGAGGACAAGGGCCTCTTCCCGACAACCGGGGTCTGCGGGCGGGGCACTTAACGGAATCCGGGAGCCCCCTTTAATAAGGGGGCCCCCAGATCCCGGCCTCCCACCCTATGTGACAGGTTTTTAAAGTAATTTATTAGGCAGCTCCGGGGTCTTCTTCCGACTTCGAGGGTCCTCTTCCGACTTTGGGGGTCTCTCCGGCGTCTTCTCCCGATGTCCACATCTTCTGCCGGCTCCACCGCTATCTTCTGGCGCTCTTTTGCCAGCCGTGGTCCGGACCTCTGGATCGTCTTCTTCCCTCTTCTCTTCCAGAGATGTTGACACAACGCTCTCTCCAGCCAGAATGGTCTCTGTGCGCTCCGCAATGGACTTATATAGGCGGTGACCCCGCCCCCCTATTACATCACAGTCCCGGGGCATGCTGGGACTGTGAGGTCATAAGGGGGCGTGGTCATATGATGACATGGCCATGCCCCCTTATGTCGGAAGAAAACCCCCGAAGTTGGAACAGGACCCCCGAAGTTGGAAGAGGACCACAGCGCTGCCTAATAAATTACTTTAAAAACCTGTCTACTGTGTTTTTTATTGACACTTTTTTCCCTAGGTGAATGGGTAGGGGTACCATGTACCCCATTCTCATTCACATAGGGTGGGGGGCCGGGATCTGGGGGCCCCCTTTTCAAAGGGGGCTCCCGGATTCCGATAAGCCCCCCACCCGCAGACCCCGACAACCAACGGCCAGGGTTGTCGGGAAGAGGCCCTTGTCCTCATCAACATGGGGACAAGGTGCTTTGGGGTGGGGGGCACGCAGGGCACCCCCTCCCCCAAAGCACCCACCGCCATGTTGAGGGCATGCGGCCTGGTATGGCTCAGGGGGGGGGGGGGCACTCGCTCGTCCCCACTCCCTTTCCTGACCGGCCAGGCTGCGTGCTCAGGTAAGGGTCTGGTATGGATTTGGGGGGACCCCACGCCGTTTTTTCGGCGTAGGGGTTCCCCTTAAAATCCATACCAGACCGAAGGGCCTGGTATTCCCCAGAGGGGAATTCCCTCTCGCGCTCGCCGCAGTAGGAAAATTTGTTTTTCCTATTGCAGCTAGCGCGAGATGTACAGTACCCTGTCACCGAGATCGCGCTGGAAACATTCTCGCGGCTGCGTACTGTACTTTGTACAAAAGTCCGATGGCTTTGTGTACACACGATCGGACTTTGCTCCATTGGACTGTACCCAATGATAAAAATGTCATTTGGGTACAGTGTTGGATGACCGCGCAATTGTCGTTCAAAGAGTGAGAGCGCTGAAAGCTGAAAATTGGTCTGGGCAGGAGGGGGTTTAGATGCCCGGTAAGCAAGTGATTAACTTAGATGAAGAAATTGGGGGGGGGGGGGGTCGGCAGAAGTACTGGCTAATGTAATAAGAGCAAAGATAGGGGGGGGGATAAAATTTGCACCAGGGTCTTCAGCTGCTCTTCTAGTGAAAATCATAATCAGAGCGTCTCCTGATGAAATCTCGCACTGAACGCACAGATGTTTCTTTCACAACAACTCATTTTTAATAAACCGAGGTGACAATTACTAGCGGCAGACAGCCCTGGTATGGCTCAGGGGGGGGGGGGGCACTCGCTCGTCCCCACTCCCTTTCCTGACCGGCCAGGCTGCGTGCTCAGGTAAGGGTCTGGTATGGATTTGGGGGGACCCCACGCCGTTTTTTCGGCGTAGGGGTTCCCCTTAAAATCCATACCAGACCGAAGGGCCTGGTATTCCCCAGAGGGGAATTCCCTCTCGCGCTCGCCGCAGTAGGAAAATTTGTTTTTCCTATTGCAGCTAGCGCGAGATGTACAGTACCCTGTCACCGAGATCGCGCTGGAAACATTCTCGCGGCTGCGTACTGTACTTTGTACAAAAGTCCGATGGCTTTGTGTACACACGATCGGACTTTGCTCCATTGGACTTTTGTTGCCGGAAAGTTTGTCCGTTCGCACAGCCAACAAAAGTCCGATGGAAACTGAAAAAGTTTGTCCGATGGAGCGTACACACGGTCGGATGTTGCTCCAAAACAGCTCATTTGCATGTTTGTTGTCAAAAAGTCCGATCGTGTGTACGGCCCTTAAGTGCAGATTTCTGGGAAAATTAGTGAGCCAATCACACAAGTAGGAAATGATGTTTCTGGGGAGGGGTCAGTATACATTCCGTGTGCAGAACAACTCCATGTAGCCATATTGCATTTATAGAAAATTACAGCGGCTGCAGATTGAAAAGGAAAGGTCATATTTTTTAATAACATTCAATTACAAAATGATTAGTGTCGCAATTATATGTACTATATTATTTTTTCTTTAGTTGCTATTTTTTCCCCCCACGAAAGCGGAGTTACCCTTTAACCCCTTCAGATCCGTGCTACAGCCAAATGACGGCTACAGCGCGGACCTACTTTGCCGGGAGGCCGTCAATAGACGGCCTTCCCTTTGCACACCCCGCGCGCCCGTTACTGAGTGAGACTCGGGTGATCACAAATCGGAGTAAGGGGCCAATGACAGCTGATCACGTGATGTAAACAGAAGATCGGTAACCGTCTTTCTTTCCTTGTAAACAGAAGATCGGTAACCGTCTTTCTTTCCTCCTCGCGCTGATAGCAAGGGACATCAGTCCCGAAGAGGAAGAGGCACAGCCATCTCAACTGTGCCAACCAATGCCGCCTGCCAGTGCCCACAGTGCCACAAATCAGTGCCACCTATCAATGCCCACCAGTGGTGCCAATCAGTGCCACCTAGCAGTGCTGCCTACCAGTGTCACCTACCAGTGCTGATCAGTGCCCATAACTGCCACCCATCAGTGCCCATCACTGCTACCCATCAGTGCCCATCACTGCCACCAATCAGTGCCAGCTATCAGTGCCAGCTATCAGTGCCACCTATTAGCGCCCTTCAGTGCCACCTATCAATGCCCTTCAGTGCCGCCCATCAGTGCCACACATCAGTGCCACCTCTCAGTTCCCACCAATGCCACCTATCAGTGCCCACCAGTGCCACCTCATCAGTGCCCACCAGTGCTATCTTATCAGTGCCCATCAATGCCACCTATCAGTGCCCACCAGTGCCACCTCATCAGTGCCCACCAGTGCCACCTCATCAGTGCCCATCAATGCAGCCTATCAGTGCCCATCAGTGCCGCCTTATCAGTGTACATCAATGAAGGAGAAAAATTACCTGTTTGCAAAATTTAATAACAAAATATAAAACGGTTTTGTATTTTTTTTGAACGACAATTGCCCGGTCATACAACACTGTACCCAAATTAAATTTTTATAATTTTTTTTCCCACAAAAAGTTTTTTTTTCTTTTGGTGGTATTTGATCACCTCTGGGGGTTTTTTTTTTTTGTTAAAAAAATGTAAAAATAACGAAATTTTTTTAACAAAAAATAAAAAACCCCAGAGGTGATCAAATACCACCAAAAGAAAACTCTATTTTTATTTTTAAAAAAATGATAAAAATGTCATTTAGGTACAGTGTTGGATGACCGCGCAATTGTCGTTCAAAGAGTGAGAGCGCTGAAAGCTGAAAATTGGTCTGGGCAGGAGGGGGTTTAGATGCCCGGTAAGCAAGTGATTAACTTAGATGAAGAAATTGGGGGGGGGGGGGGTCGGCAGAAGTACTGGCTAATGTAATAAGAGCAAAGATAGGGGGGGGGATAAAATTTGCACCAGGGTCTTCAGCTGCTCTTCTAGTGAAAATCATAATCAGAGCGTCTCCTGATGAAATCTCGCACTGAACGCACAGATGTTTCTTTCACAACAACTCATTTTTAATAAACCGAGGTGACAATTACTAGCGGCAGACAGCCCCGCCCTGCGCGTGTTTAGTGCTTCCAATCTAATGGCTGCCTCGTGTGTGACTCAAGAAGTGCGCAGCCAGCGAGAGTCGAAGGGTCCGACTCTGACATGAGGTTAATGCAGAAATCAAATGCAAACGCGGAATCCTTCACCTTCAGAGGATTCATTATTCATTAAACGTTAATGAGCTCCGGATTAACACAAGTGAGTATCGCTCACTTGTTTTAATAAACAAGCAAAAAAAGAATGTTAATGATCTCAGCGCGCCGACATTGAGACTGAAATGGGTTCAAGTTCTAAAGAATTGAAAACTGATGCTAATATTTTGACTTCCATGGCTTCTGCCTCCCCATCAATATGCTAATGCAATTAAAGGGGTATGTTATCTTATTAAAGGGGTTGTAAAATCTTTGTTTTTTTTCACCTTAATGCATCTTATGCATTAAGGTGAAAAAACTTATGGCAGGGACCGCAACAGCCCCCCCCCCCCCGTTTTACTCACCTGAGCCCTGGAATTTCCCACGCCGGAGATGCACTCTTCCTCTCTGCCCCGGGGTTCTCGGCTCTTGATTGGATAGATTGATAGCAGCGCAACCATTGGCTCCCTCTGCTGTCAATCAAATCCAATGGCGCGGGCGCCGGGGGGCGGGGCCAAGTCATACATTCGGCGGCTATGGACGCTGAATGCTGGACTCGGGAGCACGCCTGCAAGGTAACCCCCCTTGGGAGAGCACTTCTCCGAGGGGGTTATCAGATGTGGGGAGGTGCCATGAGAGCCACCAGGGGGACCCCAGAAGACGAGGTTTGGGGCCACTCTGTGCAAAATGAAGCCAGGGGTGGGGGGGGGTGGCGGGGGCGAGTCCGGCATTCTGTGTCTATAGACGCAAATGCTGGACTCAGGAGCGCTCCCGCAAGATAACCCCCCCGGGAGAGCGCTTCTCCTAGGGGGTTATCTGATGTGGGAAGGAGCCGCGAGAGCTGCTGGGGGACCCCAGAAGACGGTGATCGGGGGCCACTCTGTGCAAAACGAACTGCACAGTGGAGGTAAGTATGATACGTTCTTTGAAAAAAAAAAGTGGAAAGTTCCCCACGGGGCTTTTTAGCAGCAAATAGGAGTCAAATATTTTGTAAAAAAATCACAGATTTTTTATTATTATTTCAAAGGATGGTTAGACACAAAACATATATAATAAATTAATCAAAATATGAGCTCTGGTATATACAAAATTAGGCTAGGAAAGGTTATACATCAAGAGTGATACATTGTTACACTTGAAATTGCACCCGATGTATGGAAATGCCCCAATGCATTTCGACCTCAAAGGCTATGGTCTTCTTCAGGGGGTCCTTAAGTTTCCTTTCCGCCAGGAAGGCTCACTTAACCAGAGACTTCTTTAAAAACCACATAATCCTCTCAAGTACGATCCCAGACCCACTAAGAGCCTGTCCATGCCCTCAACCCAAGAGGGCGACCCCGATCTGTGAGGCTTACAAGTGGCCACATGTTTAACGGTCCCCCAACGGGGAATCAAATGGGCAGGAGCACCTTATTGTGTTGTTGAAGTAATTGTGTTCAGATCAGAAGAGTATGAATACTGCATCCATCCATCTTGTGTGCTCTCCCCGGGCATCGTGACCACTTGTAAGCCTCACAGATCGGGGTCGCCCCCTTGGGTTGAGGGCATGGACAAGCTCTCAGTGGGTCTGGGATCGTACTTGAGAGGATTATCTGTTTTTTAACCACTTCCCGCCCGGCCCATAGCAGATGTGGTTCAGTTATCCTGACTGGGCGTCATATGACGTCCAGCAGGATAACATTCCGCCGCGCGCCCGCAGGGGCGCGCATCACGGCGATTGGTGGATCGGTGTGTCAGTCTGACACACCGCTACACCGATCTTGGTAAAGAGCCTCCGGCGGAGGCTCTTTACCACGTGATCAGCCGTGTCCAATCACGGCTTATCACGCTGTCAATAGGAAGAGCCGTTGATCGGCTCTTCCTCACTCGCATCTGACAGACGCGAGTGGAGGAGAGCCGATCGGCGGCTCTCCTGGCAGGGGGGGTCTGCGCTGATTGTTTATCAGTGCAGCCCCCCCTCAGATCACCACACTGGACCACCAGGGATCGCCACTAGGACCACCAGGGAAGGGCAACATGTGGATGGCCAGGTATGTACCCCATGGCCATCCACATGTGCCCAGTCAGTGCCCAATCTGTGCCAATCAGTGCCCACAAATGGGCACTGATTGGCACAATTATGTTGCAGTGATGCCCACCAATGCCACCCTTAGGGGCATCACTGCCATCAATAAGTATCATCAGTGCCACCCATCAGTGTCCATCGGTGCCACCTGTCAGTGCCCATCTGTGCCCATCTGTGCCCACCTATCAGTGCCCATCCGTGCCCATCTGTGCCAACTATCAGTGCCACCCATAACTACCCAATGCCACCTACGAGTGCCCATCAATGCCACCTACAAGTGCCCATCAGTGCCGCCTATCAGTGCCCATTGGTGCCATCTATCAGTGCCCATCAGTGCCACATACCAGTGCCACCTATCAGTGCCCATTAGTGCCACCTATCAGTGCGCATCAGTGCCGCCTATCAGTGCCCATCATCACTGCCCGTCAGTGCCACCTCATTGGTGCCACCTCATCGGTGCCCATCAGTGCCGCCGTATCAGTGCCCGTCAGTGCAGCCATATCAGTGCCCGTCATTGAAGAAGAAAACGTACTTATTTACAAAAATTTTAACAGAAACAAAGAAAAACGTGTTTTTTTTCAAAATTTTCGTTTTTTTTTTAATTTGTTGCGCAAAAAATAAAAACCGCAGAGGTGATCAAATACCACCAAAAGAAAGCTCTATTTGTGGGAACAAAATGATAAAAAATTTGTTTGGGTACAGTGTAGCATGACCGCACAATTGTCATTCAAATTGCGACAGCGCTGAAAGCTGAAAATTGGCCTGGGCGGGAAGGTGTCTAAGTGCCTGGTATTGAAGTGGTTAAAGAAGTCTCTGATTAAGCGAGCGTTCCTGACGGAAAGGAAATGTAAGGAAGCCCTGAAGAAGACCATAACCTTTGAGGTCGAAATGCATTGGGGCATTTCCATACATCGGATAGTGCAATTTCAAGTGTAACAATGTATCACTTTTGATGTATAACCTTTCCTAGCCTAATTTGTTTCGCCTTGTGTATATACCAGAGCTCATATTTTAATTAATTTTTTATATATGTTTTGTGTCTAACCATCCTTTGAAATGATAATACAAAATCTGTGATTTTTTACAAAATACTTGACTCCTATTTTCTGCTAAAAAGGCCCGTGGGGGTGCTCGTTCCGCTTGCAGGGGGCGCTCATTCTGCCTGCAGGGGGCGCTCGTTCCACTTGCAGGGGGTGCTCGTTACGCCTGCAGGGGGTGCTCATTCAGCTTGCAGAGGGGGCACTCATGCACTGCTTCCGCTGTGATTATTCACAGCAGGAGGCTGATCTGCGGATGCCGGGCGATCAATGTACACCGGCACCCGCCGATCATCGGGCAGAGACTCAGAACTTGGTTCATAGTTACATAGTAGGTGAGGATGAAAAAAGACACAAGTCCATCAAGTCCAACCTATGTGTGTGATTATGTGTCAGTATTACATTGTATATCCCTGTATGTTGTGGTCGTTCAGGTGCTTATCTAATAGTTTCTTTAAACTATCGACGCCCCCCCCCCCGCTGAGACCACCACCTGTGGAAGGGAATTCCACATCCTTACCGCTCTTACAGTAAAGAACCCTCTACATAGTTTAAGGTTAAACCTTTTTTCTTCTAATTTTAATGAGTGGCCACGAGTCTTGGTAAACTCCCTTCCGAGAAAAAGTTTTCTCCCTATTGTGGGGTCACCAGTACGGTATTTGTAAATTGAAATCATATCCCCTCTTAAGCGTTATGTAAACAAGGCAGATCTCCATTATGACAAGGGGGGATGGATTTTGTGTTCCTGTAAAGCAGGGAATAAAATCCATCACTTCCCCTAGTAAAAGCAGCACACCTAGTATATGAAAACACTTGCTAAGCACGCAGTTAAAGGAGTTGTAAACCCTCGCCGTTTTTCACCTTAATGCATTCTATGTATTAAGGTGAAAAACATTTTTTGATGCAGCAGCGCCCCCGAGCCCCCCTTATACTTGCCTGATCCCCGAAATTGGCGCGACGGGAACGAGCACACCAGCTCCGGCCGGCGTCTCGCATCCTGATTGGACAGATTGATAGCAGAGCACCTGTTGGCTCCCGCTACTGTCAATCAAAATCCAATGATGCGGGGGCGGGGCCGAGTCATATATTCGGAGGCTATGGACGCCGAATGCTGGACTCGGGAGCGCGTCCGCAAGGTAGCCCACCTCGGAAGAGCGCTTCTCCGAGGGGGTTATCAGATGTGGGGAGGAGCCACGAGAGCCACCGGGGGACCCCAGAAGACGAGGTTTGGGGCCACTCTGTGCAAAACGAACTGCACAGTGGAGGTAAGTATGATATGTTTGTTATTTGAAAAAAAAAAAAAAAAACGACCCCTTACAATCACTTCAAGGCCCGTACACACGATACGAAAATTGGAAGTAAAATTTTCGTCCAGCGAACGATCTGCCGGTTTTCGGATTGTTTAGTATAGTGCTTTCGACAGCCAATTCCGTTTTTTTCGTCAGACAAAAGCTGGATGTGCAGACTATAACATTTCTGTCGGATGTGAACTCATCTTCCGATTTTCCGATCATAAGTACAGTTTTCGCACAAAAAAAATCGTTATGGGGCGTACACACGGTCGGACTTTTCGGCTACAAAAGTCAGACGGACGCCGACGGACCAAATCCGGCGGACAATCCGATCGTGTGTGGGCTTCCCCGGACCTTCAGCGGACTTTTCCCAGTCGCAAATCTGACGGACTTTAGATTTGGAACTTGCTTCAAATCTTTACATCGTAAATCCGCCGGACCCAGAAATCCGCTCGTCTGTGTGCTGGTCCAGCGGACAAAAATCCACGCTAGGGCAGCTATTGGCTACTGGCTATCAACTTCCTTATTTTAGTCCGGTGTACGTCATCACGTACGAATCCGTCGGACTTTGGTGTGTAGGCAAGTCCGGTCGTTAGAAAGTCCGCCAAAAGTCCGTCGAAAGTCTGTTGAAAGTCTGTCGGATGGGCTGTCGGACTTTTGTACCTGAAAAGTCTGACCGTGTGCATGCCCCATAAGACTAAGCATGCTCAGAAACGAAAGAACACATACAAAGCTATTCAACACATGACGTCACTTCTGCCGTTGTATTCAGTCGTTCGAGAATTTTCGTATGGTGAGTAACCTCTTCACTTTCGACATTAAAACTAGCATGCAATAAAAAAAACGGACGTTCAGTTATCTGAAAATCTGATCAGGTCCGCCTGCCAGTTTTTCAGACAGACCAAATAAAATTGATGACTTTTTTGCCACAAATAGAGCTTTCTTTTGGTGATATTTGATCTCCTTTGTGTTTTTTTATTTTTTGCGCTATAAAAAAAAAGACAAATTTGATAAAAATAAAATTTAAAAAAACAATGTTTTTTACTTTCTGCTCTAAAACATATCCAATACATTTATTATTATTATTTTTTTTTTTTTTGAAGGTCCCTTTCACACGGGCGCCTCCGCTAAGTGGAAAGCGGAATCTGCTTGCTCAGCGGGAGGAGGGGGGATCTCTCCGCTGATCCCCGCTGAGCAGGCGGAAGACAGGTCCGTGTCCGCTCTGCTATGCAGAGCAGACACAGACACAATCCCGCTATCCTCTATGGGGCAATCATGTCTGTTTCCATCTGATGCCAACCAATCCGATCTGCCGGATGGATGGGGAATAGGACCACCATCCATCTGTTTTTGGCAGAGATCGGATGGCGGCGGGTGTCCTGCTATAAGTCACCAATCGCTGCCATTACAATTATATAAAAAAAATATTCCAGTATATAAAATATAATTTGTAGACGCCATAACATTCACGTAAACACTTATTGTGATTTTTTTTTTTACCAAAAATATGAAGCAGAATACATATTGTTCTAAATTCATGAAGAAATTTGATTTTATAAAAAAAAATATATTGGATATGTTTTATAGCAGAAAATAAAAAATAGTTTTTTTTTTTTTTAAAAATGTCAGTCTCGGAGCAGCATGTGGGTTGCTCCACAGCACCCAGATAAAAATCCTGACGAATGGGTTGCAGGAAAGAAAATTGCTCGATTCCCCCTGAATCCAACACCTAACACTGACTGTGGAGGTGTCATGTTCACCAGGCTGGGGGGACGTGGGGAGAAGTCCCTGCTGGGAGAACAGTGATTTACAGAAGATAGGGTTCAGGTCCGGCCCGTCCATTAGGGTCGCCCAGGCACCGCCCCCTCTCCACAGGACACCCCCCTATATGCATAATGGATAGATTCATACTTATATCATGAATCTATCCATGGCCGCCGCGGCCACCCCCTATTCATGCATCCGGCCCCTTTCGGGGGCACCGGGCGCATGAATTACATCAGCAGGGGATTTTTTTTGAAGCACCTGGTTAGAGCCAGAGGCTCTTATAAGCTTCAAAATAGGGTGTGCTTGGGTCGCAGAGCATGCGACCTGGAGCCCACCCAGGAATGTTACAACAGCGAATGAATATTCGCTGTTGAAACACTGATCCTCAATTCAGCCAATCAGAAGTGAGACCCGTTTTCCGATTGGCCCGAAAAGAGAAGACTCCCGATTGGCCGCCGAGGAGGAGGAGGGAGTAAACGGAAGCCGCCGATGTGGAGAGCAGGGGAACGGGACGCCGCCGGTGATGGAGAGCAGGAGAACGGTAGGCCGCTGCCGCTGCCGCTGCCGCCACCGCCACCGCCGAGCAGGGGTGTTGGAATTCAACATGAATATCGTATTTGTACATATATTTCATTACTATACCTCAGAGAAGAAAACTCACATGGTTTTTGAAAAGGCTGAAAGTGTCACACTTCCGGGAGGACAGGATGTGGCCTCCCAGGTTGGAATGTGGCCTGTTTAGCTCCCATTGCGCATGACAATGCTGGCTCCGACCTGTCTATGGGAATTTCCTGATTAACTACTATCCACACAGGCTTCAAAGGCAGATAAACTGACAGGGATGATGGATGAGGTGAGATATAGGAAATCAAGGGCCCAGGTGTGTGTGAAATCTGACATCGGTCGGACGATGGCAATTCATGGGCCAACACTGCCCCCCAGAGGACTGCGATGACAGGGCGGACCATATGATGGCCTGTTGAGGGAACGCCCCAGAGACATTGTGATTCGTCCAAAGGCAAAGTTGGGCAGGAAAAAGGGGGGGGGGGGTCTGGATGAGGTATGTTTGTTAAAAGGAATGTTTGCTAAAGAAACAGTCTCTTTAAGACCCGAGGACCAGCCGAGGAGGATGTGCTAAGTATCAATCTTGTATTGTGTTATGATTGTAGGCCTTGTAATATTGCAATTTCTTGTAGTATCTTTATGTTAGTTTTCCTAATTATGCTGTTTTAAAACATTCCTATTTTTATTGGGAAACAAATGTAACTTGTTTTACTAGCAACACCGTGTGTTTGGTTTCATAGCTAGCCTGGTATTATTGTGATATTAACAATAGCATGTGCTCAGAGTTTAATAGGCCAACTAATTATAGGGACTAGACAAATTAATACACAGATATAATATTAATAATTATATCGATTACTACAAGGGAGATGGGGTAAGTGCCGACTGACCAACCGACGGGGACATACTGTTTTTTTTCCACCAGCCGCCACTGATAGGACGGGTCTTAAACAGGAAGGGGTGTGACCTTGACAGGAAGGGGTGGGTGAAATTGAAATTCCGAGTGCAAGAGTTTAGTCAGGCCTAGGGCAGCAAAGTGCAAAAATAATACCACGCTGCGCCCTAAGATAAAGCAGCTAACACAGCAAACAGACAATTGCAATATTAATCATAAAAGTAAAAAGTGCAGCGCTAAAGCTTGAAGTGAACACGGATGATTAGATGGATCTCACAATAATAGATACAAACAATGTGAAGTGCTAATGAGATAAATACTCAGTAATTTTGTATGAAGAAATAAAAAAGGAAACAAACTGATTAAATAAACATTGAGTCCATAGGTGAAGTGAAAAACGTGGTGAAACCGGATGGCCCTTAGAGGGACATTCGCCAAGTGTTCATAACATCATTAAGACATCCAAAATTGGTGAATGAACAATATGTGAAAATAGTCCACCACCGATAGGATGAAGGCCTACCAGATAGTTTGACTCATAGGACGTATGTCCTTTTGGGCTCAAACAGGCTTGTATTGGCAAATGCCAAAATTGGAGACATCTGATTTGGAGACCTGTGACACGGCAGCCAGATCCTCACACAGTTGGGGTAGTGATCTCCATAGAAGGTCTTCCCATACAGAAAAAATGGATATTTTCTCCCATATGTTCATATTTATGTCAAGAAAAGGAGAACAAAAGAGGGCCACATAGCGTAATTCCGTATAACAAATAAAAATATAATGAGGTTAAAATACTCACATTTGAGAAGAGTAAACAGCGCTTGTAAAATATGTATGGCGGCAGTGGAGCCTGACCCGATGCGTTTCATCTTAGACATTATCTGGGGAGGGTCTTAAACAGGAAGGGGTGTGACCTTGACAGGAAGGGGTGGTTCATATATAAATTAGGGGTGCATGAGTTTAGTCAGGCCTAGGGCAGCAAAAAAAAAACAAACAAAACCCCTCCTTGGGTCCTAGGTCATTTACTCTTCTGCGCCATAACTTTAACCCTTGCTCAACAACTCGCAACTAATATCTAAGAGTCAGCCTTTTCCAACACTCAGAAAGATAGTTCAGAATTTATCCCTGTGGATTACGATTACAAAGGGGTAATAAAGTATAATGAACATTCCCTAATTCAGTCATTTGCATGACAATTGTGCTGCAGGAATGTTTTCCTAAAGTTATAATAAAATAAAACGTAACTGTGAATTAAAATGAACATTACAGCTTCGGGAGTCATAAATTCTCCAATGCTAAACATTAGAACCCAAAATATCCGACGTACGCCATATACGTCAGATAATAAAAAATAATCATCAGCAGAGTTAGGCCAAAGGAATCTGGAACAATCCATCACTCTTAAAATCTGAAAACATACAAATCATTCATTAGGTATATAATTGTAACCACAATCTAATTATAGAAGGGAGAAGTGATGGGCCCGGCTTTATCTCTTGTATTGTCGAAGAGACATGAATAATAAATGAGGTATTTGAAGCTCCAACAATTGATAGCTGCCCTATTAGAATGATGCTGCGTCCCTATAGGACATGCAAATTGGGAATATAATGGTGGGATTTTGAAGGCACCAAAAAAGATTTCACAACCATTAAAATACAAAGGGTTTATTATACATCATATTTAAAAACAGGTACAAACATAAAAAAAACAAGTTCCTTGTGCGAATTGATCACATGCATGAGTATATATATATATATATATATATATATATATATATATATATATATACCCCAGAGAGCCACATTGAAATGATAGATGTGGGGGTGTACACCAGATGTACCCCAACGCGTTTCAACTTTTGTTGTCTTCTTCAGGAGGTAATACAAAAAGGGCAGATCAAAATTTTAACAGAGTTTATCATACATAATATTTAAAAACAGGTACAAATATAAAAAAATAAGTCCCTTGTGTGAATTGATCACATGCATGAGTATATATATATATATATATATATATATATATATATATATATATATATATATATATATATATATATATATCCCAGAGAGGCACATTGAAATTATAGATGTGGGGATGTATACCGGATGTAGCCCAACGCATTTCAACTTTTTTTTGTCTTTCTCAGGAGGTAATTCAAAAAGGACAGATCAAAATTTTAACAAGTAGTCTATATGTGCATGGAAAAAAAATAGTTTTGGTCGTTTTGTTTCGATTCATTAATCTAGTTATTTTGTTTAATTTAGGTTGATTCGTTTAATTCGGGATTCGTATTCAGAATTTGTTTCATGTCTTTTTCGAATTTACAGATTTTTTTTTTCGATTCAAAACATTCAAATTGGTACATGTTGAATCGGTCGAATCGAAAACCTTTGATTTTTTTTTTTCAATTCGAATGTGGCAAAGTGAACAAACAAAAGAAAAATATTCATCAAATGATTGCAATCACTCTTTAAATAACCTTTAGCTTAACAAAAAACAGCATTATTTCAAAATGGTACTCTAATAACACACACATTCTTTGATTTCAGCAATATGTGTAGTTAGAATTTCAACTGGAGTTCGATGTAAAATTTTACTAGAATTTCAGTTTGAATTTCCCGAAATTCGGACAAATTTTGTTTGTTATTCAGAGCATTCGGTAAAATTTGTTTATATTGTAACTCGGTATTCAGATATATCCGAATCTCTGAATATTGAAAAATTTGTCAGAATATAAATTCGGAACAAAACAAACTGCATATGGCTACAAAGTAGTATATATACTATATTAACAAAAGTATTGGGACGCCTGCCTTTACATGCACATGAACTTTAATGACATCCCAGTCTTAGTCCGTAGGGTTCAATATTGAGTTGGCTCACCCTTTGCAGCTATAACAGCTTCAAATCTTCTGGGAAGGCTGTCCATAAGGTTTAGGAGTGTGTCTATGGGAATGTTTGACCATTCTTCCAGAAGCACATTTGTGAGTTCAGGCACTGATGTTGGATGAGAAGGCCTGGCTCGCAGTCTCCGCGCTAATTTACCCCAAAGGTATTATGTCGGGTTGAGGTAAGGACTCTGTGCAGGCCAGTCAAGTTCCTCCACCCCAAACTCGCTCATCCATGTCTTTATGGACCTTGCTTTGTGCCCTGGTCCAAATCATTTGGTGGAGGGGGGATTATGGTGTGGGGGTTGTTTTTCAGGGGTTGGGCTTGGCCCCTTAGTTCCAGTGAAGGAAACTCTTAAGGCGTCAGCATGCCAAGACATTTTGGACAATTTTATGCTCCCAACTTTGTGGCAACAGTTTGGGGATGGCCCCTTCCTGTTCTAACATGACTGCACACCAGTGCACAAAGCAAGGTCCAAAAAGACATGGTTGAGCAAGTTTGGGTGGAGGAACTTGACTGGCCTGCACAGAGTCCTGACCTTAACCCAACAGAACACCTTTGGGATGAATTAGAGCGGAGACTGCGAGCCAGGCCTTCTCGTCCAACATCAGTGCCTGAACTCACAAATGCGTTTCTGGAAGAATGGTCAAACATTCCCATAGACACACTCCTAAACCTTGTGGACGGTCTTCCCAGAGTTGAAGCTGTTAGAGCTGCAAAGGGTGGGCCAACTCAATATTGAACCCTACGGATTATGGTGCGGTGTTGTTTTTCAGGGGCTGGGCTTGGCCCCTTAGTTCCAGTGAAGGGAACTCTTAAGGCGTCAGCATACCAAGACATTTTGGATAATTTCATGCTCCCAACTTTGTGGGAACAGTTTGGGGATGACCCCTTCCTGTTCCAACATGACTGCGCACCAGTGTACAAAGCAAATTCCCACCAGTAATAAATTTGCGCTTACTCCAAATAATCGAAAAGTAATAAGCTGCTAACACCGCAACTAGAATAATTGCCCAACAAATGGATAATAAACAAAAAAGTGTAGCGCTAAGTGGACCAGGCGCCTTAAAACTACTAGATTTAAAAGACCTTTGCCTTATACATAATACATATGAATGTTTCACATTTAGAAGACTCAAAATGGAAGTAAAAGTGATTAAAATGAACAGTCAATGAGCTGAAATAGAATGGGTCACCACCCAAAAGCGAAGTAAGGAGCACCTTCACCAGTATCCAACATAAAGTCTTTAAAGATGATGGTGTGTAGTCACTCAGGAAAGTCCCACATCACTATAATGAATAATGCATATATGGACCAACTTCAGATGTCACACCCAAGTGTCTTCACAAACAAGCAGTGCACTCAGATGGTACAGATGGGGGCTTACCGGAGGGTTTGAACCCAAAACAGCGTATACTGTGAGGGTCAAACCGGCTTTTATTGCTCCCTGGCAATGGTGAGAAGACCTTGGCAGCCTGAAGACATTGAGGGGGGGTTTTCTGAGGGCGTATCTTCTCCAAACATAATAATGGATCTCACCGCGTATGGTTCATAAAGGGTACAGAAAGGACTTACTCTTGTGACAGCTGAATCTCCTCGGAGCAGCTGAATGTCTTCAGGCTGCCAAGGTCTTCTCACCATTGCCAGGGAGCAATAAAAGCCGGTTTGACCCTCACAGTATACGCTGTTTTGGGTTCAAACCCTCCGATAAGCCCCCATCTGTACCATCTGAGTGCACTGCTTGTTTGTGAAGACACTTGGGTGTGACATCTGAAGTTGGTCCATATATGCATTATTCATTATAGTGATGTGGGACTTCCCTGAGTGACTACACACCATCATCTTTAAAGACTTTATGTTGGATACTGGTGAAGGTGCTCCTTACTTCGCTTTTGGGTTGTGACCCATTCTATTTCAGCTCATTGACTGTTCATTTTAATCACTTTTACTTCCATTTTGAGTCTTCTAAATGTGAAACATTCATATGTATTATGTATAAGGCAAAGGTCTTTTAAATCTAGTAGTTTTAAGGCGCCTGGTCCACTTAGCGCTACACTTTTTAGTGTACAAAGCAAGGTCCATAAAGACAAGGATGAGCGAGTTTGAGGTGGAGGAACTTGACTGGCCTGCACCCACTTCTGGAAGAATGGTCAAACATTCCCATAGACACACTCCTAAATATTATGGACAGCCTTCCCAGAAGAGGTGAAGCTGTTATAGCTGCAGAGGGTGGGCCAACTCAATATTGAACCCTACGGACTAAGACTGGGATGCCATTAAAGTTCATGGACATGTAAAGGCAGGTGTCCCAATACTTTTGGTAATATAATGTAGATGGGTTTTTTTTTGTTTTGTTTTGTTTTTTTAAGACCACCCTGATGTTTTTCCTTATCAAGGGTTCCACTTCTATTGCTTTCAGTTTTTTTTCTAAAAGTAAGATTTTATAAAGGCATTGAAAACTGTTATAGGGCGTACACACGGTCGGACTTTGTTCAGACATTCCGACAACAAAATCCTAGGATTTTTTCCGACGGATGTTGGCTCAAACTTGTCTTGCATGCACACGGTCACACAAAGTTGTCGGAAAATCCGATCATTCTGAACGCGGTGACGTAAAACATGTACGTCGGGACTATAAACGGGGAAGTGGCCAATAGCTTTCATCTCTTTATTTATTCTGAGCATGCGTGGCACTTTGTCCCTCGGATTTATGTACACACGATCGGAATTTCCGACAACGGATTTTGTTGTCGGAAAATTTTATCTCCTGCTCTCCAACTTTGTGTGTCGGAAAATCCAATAGAAAATGTCCGATGGAGCCCACACACGGTCGGAATTTCCGACAACACGCTCCGATCGGACATTTTCCATCGGAAAATCCGACCGTGTGTACGGGGCATAAGTGTGCATTAGGAACATGGTGGGAAAAGATCTCGGGTCAAATGTCCATGATATGCATAAATCATGCAATTATTTCTATTACAAATGTATTTCGCATAAAAAAAAAAAAAAGTATCCAAAATGCCTTGAGCCACAACAATCGTTATCCCAACTGCCGTCGGGCGCGGTATTATTATTGATGAGGGTAAACAAGTCCCCGTGAGCTCAGTCTAATGACCGGTATTAAACCACTCTAAAATTCCATTGTGTAGCGGAGAAAGGAACGGAACAATAACACAATACTGCAATGCAAGATTTCCTCGGACATAATAGCAATCATCAATCAGCAGCAACTTGCTAGAATTAGAACATGCTTAGATGTGTAAAAGCTTGATGAGCAAAAGGAGGTGAGCAACATAGGCAGGCTATCAAAATCTATCTATCTATCTATCTATCTATCTATCTATCTATCTATCTATCTATCTATCTATCTATCTATCTATCTATCTATCTATCTATCATCTATCATTCGTCAATAAATTTGTTTTGTGTCCGAAATTGGATTCGTACAAATTTTCGTTAACTTTTCGTAACAATTACAAACGTTCATTATGATGAATTTAAAAAGAAAAAAATACCTTTCTCAATATGGCAGTCGTCGGACTGATTATGCTCATTATGAGGGGCCCCCACCATCCCTGTGCTCTGCTCATTATGAGGGGCCCCCACCATCCCTGTGCTGTACTCATTATGAGGGGCCCCCACCATCCCTGTGCTCTGCTCATTATGAGGGGCCCCCACCATCCCTGTGCTGTGCTCATTATGAGGGGCCCCCACCATCCCTGTGCTGTGCTCATTATGAGGGGCTCCCACCATCCCTGTGCTGTGCTCATTATGAGGGGCCCCCACCATCCCTGTGCTATGCTCATTATGAGGGGCCCCCACCATCCCTGTGCTGTGCTCATTATGAGGGGCTCCCGCCATCCCTGTGCTGTACTCATTATGAGGGGCTCCCACCATCCCTGTGCTGTGCTCATTATGAGGGGCTCCCACCATCCCTGTGCTGTGCTCATTATGAGGGGCTCCCACCATCCCTGTGCTGTACTCATTATGAGGGGCTCCCACCATCCCTGTGCTGTACTCATTATGAGGGGCTCCCACCATCCCTGTGCTGTGCTCATTATGAGGGGCTCCCCCATCCCTGTGCTGTGCTCATTATGAGGGGCTCCCACCATCGCTGTGCTGTGCTCATTATGAGGGGCTCCCACCATCCCTGTGCTGTGCTCATTATGAGGGGCTCCCACCATCCCTGTGCTGTGCTCATTATGAGGGGCTCCCACCATCGCTGTGCTGTGCTCATTATGAGGGGCTCCCACCATCCCTGTGCTGTGCTCATTATGAGGGGCTCCCACCATCCCTGTGCTGTGTTCATTATAAAGGGACTCCCACCATCCCTGTGCTGTGCTCATTATGAGGGGCTCCCACCATCCCTGTGCTGTACTCATTATGAGGGGCTCCCACCATCCCTGTGCTGTGCTCATTATGAGGGGCTCCCCCCATCCCTGTGCTGTACTCATTATGAGGAGCTCCCACCATCCCTGTGCTCATTATGAGGGGGCTCCCACCATCCCTGTGCTGTACTCATTATGAGGAGCTCCCACCATCCCTGTGCTCATTATGAGGGGCTCCCACCATCCCTGTGCTGTGCTCATTATGAGGAGCTCCCACCATCCCTGTGCTGTGCTCATTATGAGGAGCTCCCACCATCCCTGTGCTCATTATGAGGGGCTCCCACCATCCCTGTGCTGTGCTCATTATGAGGGGCTCCCGCCATCCCTGTGCTGTGCTCATTATGATGAGCTCCCACCATCCCTGTGCTGTACTCATTATGAGGGGCTCCCACCATCCCTGTGCTGTGCTCATTATGAGGGGCTCCCGCCATCCCTGTGCTGTGCTCATTATGAGGGGCTCCCACCATCCCTGTGCTCATTATGAGGGGCTCCCGCCATCCCTGTGCTGTACTCATTATGATGAGCTCCCACCATCCCTGTGCTGTACTCATTATGAGGAGCTCCCACCATCCCTGTGCTCATTATGAGGGGCTCCCCCCATCCCTGTGCTCATTATGAGGGGCTCCCACCATCCCTGTGCTGTGCTCATTATGAGGGGCTCCCACCATCCCTGTGCTGTACTCATTATGAGGGGCTCCCACCATCCCTGTGCTGTACTCATTATGAGGAGCTCCCACCATCCCTGTGCTGTACTCATTATGAGGGGCTCCCACCATCCCTGTGCTGTGCTCATTATGAGGGGCTCCCACCATCCCTGTGCTGTGCTCATTATGAGGGGCTCCCACCATCCCTGTGCTGTGCTCATTATGAGGGGCTCCCACCATCCCTGTGCTGTGCTCATTATGAGGGGCTCCCACCATCCCTGTGCTGTGCTCATTATGAGGGGCTCCCACCATCCCTGTGCTGTGCTGACTTCCTGGGTTTTTAACTTCATCATAATGAACAATCGTAATTATTATGACAATAATAAAACTATATTAACGAACATTCTTATTTTGTCCGATTCTGAACCTCCCATCAAATACCTGTACCAGTCTCCCACTCCCATATTAAAAAAGGTCATTTTCCCAACCCTCACTCAGCAGCAGAAGAAAACCTCTGATTGGTCGACAAAACACCAGTCACGTTTCCGTTGTAACGGAATTTGGATCCGAAATTCGTCAACGAAATTCCGTATTTTATAAAAAATTCGGAAGCATAGCAATTTGTATTTTGGATGCTTCCGAATGTACGGGTTTTCAGTAATTTGTACGAATTTTCAATTTGTACGAAACGAATCGCACATGTCTAGAGGGCAGAGAGCTCTGAGAGTTGATTGGAGGGAAAGGGGCACACCCCCCCTTCATGAAGGAACAGAGCTGAGGCTGTCAATCACAGGCTGTGTGCTGGAGCTGCCTCGTATACCTGGTCAGAGCCTGAAGTGCTGAGAGGGCTTCCCACGCGGGCGGAGTGCAGGGCACCCCTGAAGGTGGTGACAGGGAGTGCTATGCCCAAAGAAGTGGGGGTTGCCAGCTGCAACAGGCAGAGTGATGAGATGTCCGCTGAATGGCGGCTGGACAAGCAGGACTGCTGGCAGTGGCGTCTGGTGCTCCATTGAGGGGGGCAGCAGATGGACCTGACCATGAACCCCTCCCCGTTGCTCCAGCCCGCATCATGCACCATACCCACATGCCCCCCCCCCCCCCGGTCACCAGCTCACTCACCCTGTGCTGCCCCCGGACTGACATGTAGAGGCGGCGGTGGCTTCCCTCCTCAGTCTCCCCCGTGTCCCGGCTCCATCAGTCGGGCTTCTCCTCTGCATCACGGCAGCTGTATGTCTCCTCCCTCCTCTTTCCTCCTCATTGGCCAATAGGATGGCTTCTCCTTTTGGCCAATCAGGAAACGGGTCTCACAACCGACTTCCTGGTTGGCCGGGAGGAGTATCAGTGTGACAATAGTGAATATTCATTCGCTATTGTCACATAACTGGGTGGGCTTGGAGCACAGTGCTCTACACCCCAAGCTCACCCTTCTTTGAAGCCAATTAGAGCCTCTGACTTTAATCACATGCTTATAAAAAAAAACACTCATTAGAATCAATGTATCCGGCGCCCTGCATGTAGATGATGCATTGATAGGGGGGCGGAGCACCTAATGGACGGGCCGCCACTGACTGCTGGGCAGGAGTCCCTTAAAAGTACCAGATGAGACTTGGCAGGAGTAGGGTCAAGAGCCAGGCCAGTAGTCAGGCAGAAGCGGGGGGACAATGGAGCAAGCCGAGGGTCAAAGCCAGGAATGGAGAAAAGACAAGTCAAAGGCAAGCCGGGTCGGTAACAGAAAATCCAGTAATATCAGGAACACAGGAACACACGGGGGGAGCTGAAGATCATCCACCAACTAATGGATCAAGCTGCTGGCTTTAAATAGACCACTGGGCACCAGAATCTGTCACGCATTGCGTGCGCCCTCTGGCTCACGCGCAGTGGCGTCTCCAGCTTTCATATTTAGGGGGGGCACATGGGGGAACAGGGACAAAAGTAGGGGGGCAACCATAAAATGCAATTTATATATATATATATATATATATATATATATATATATATATATATATATATATATCCTGGGGCCCTTTACTATGATCCCACAACGGGCCCTTTCACATGTTCTGCAGTGAGCTCCCTTCCTACTGAATTGGGGCCCCCCCCCAGGGTGGCAGAAAACAAGAGATATATGTCACCAGCATACCAAGAAAATATAAGGGTCCAAAGCAGTGGGAGAACTATCAGGGTTGCAAAGGTTGTCTTGCCACCGGGCCCTGGTGTTCTGCCACTGTGGGGTTAGGGTGCCCACGTGTCCCGGATTGGCGGGGACATTCCCGCAATTGGCAGGTCTGTCCCGGGTCCCGGGCACCTTCATTCCGGGACAATACAGTGTCCCGGAATGGAATTGACAGAACGAGCAAACCCCGCTATAGCGCTGGTGCTCGCTCTGCCTCCAGCTCCACCTGATACTCTGCTCACTGGTTGCTATAGCCGCCTGGCGGCTAGCAACCAGTGACCTCACAGACTGCCCAGCATGCAAAGCGGAGGAGAAGTTAACTTTCTCCTCCGCGCCTAATGCTCTCCACCATGCCGGACGAGGCTGTCAGCGGGGCAGCCTCAAAGACACTAATCCACTGAGCACTGTCTGTTACCTGGATGTCTCTCCCTGCCTCGTACCGCAGAGCAGACTGAAGCCGCCTCCCCCTTCTCGGCTATTTACAAGTATGCGGAGAGGGAAGAGGGACACCGCTGTGGATTCCTGGCGCTGATCTGAGGTCTGTTCTAAGCTTATATTATGCTTATGTAGATGGACAGAGAAGGGGCATGGATAGTGATCAGGAAAAGGGTAAAAAGTGCCCCCCCCCAGCATGTTTCTGACACCCACCTCTCCACTAGCACAAGTGGAAGGGGGGGTCTGTACTGTCGGGGGTTCTCTACTTAGTGGGGGTCTGTACTTAGTGGGGGGTTCTGTACCTAGAGGGGTCTATAATGAGGGAGGGGGTCTATTCTGATGGAGAAGGGGTCTGTATTTGCATACTGTATACTGAGGTGGGGAAGTCTATACTGAGGGAGGGGAGTTTATACTTGATGGAGGGGGGTCTTTACTGAGGGGGTATATACTTAGTGGAGAGGAGGGTCCGTACTGAGGGAGGGGGCCTATAGTTAGTGGAGGGGGGCCCGTACTGAGGGAGGGGGCCTATAGTTAGTGGAGGGGGGCCCGTACTGAGGGAGGGGGCCTAAAGTTAGTGGAGGTGGGCCCGTACTGAGGGAGGGGGCCTATAGTTAGTGGGGGGATGGTCTGTACTGAGGGAGGGGGCTTATACTTAGTGGAGAGGGGGCCGTACTGAGGGAGGGGGTCTATAGTTAGTAGAGGGGGGGATCTGTACTGAGGGAGGGGGTCTATAGTTAGTGGGGGGGTCTGTACTGAGGGAGGGGGCCTATACCTAGTGGAGAGGTGGGTCCATATTGAGGGAGGGGGGTCTATAGTTAGTGTGGGGGGTCCGTACTGAGGGAGGGGGCCTATAGTTAGTGGGGGGGGGTCCGTACTGAGGGAGAAAGCTTATACTTAGTGGAGACGGGCCGGACTGAGGGAGGGGGCTATAGTTAGTAGAAGGGGGTCCCTACTGAGGGAGGGGGGTCTATACTGAGGGAAGGGGGTCTGTACTAAGGGAGGGGGGTCTATTATTACAATGTAACAATAGAAATACATCTCAAGCATGGTATTGGGATAATATAAGTGCTAAAACCAGCCATTCACCCGACAAATCACTCGTCGCCGAAATCTCGCCAACCCCGAAACTACATTTAACCCCCCCCTCCAAAATTGTCCCTGAATGGCAGTTTGGAAATGTGGTAACCCTATGTGGGGTTCCCCAGCCTCCTCTTGCTGTTCTGCCCCTGCTATTGACAGCTCTGGTCTGGCATCTCTTGGAATTTACAGGCTGGTCCTCCTGTCCTAAGTATGGCAGAAATCAGTCTGTTTTTTCAGTAACTTAGAGTCCTGGTGGAGTCCTTCCTGCAACTCGCTCTTCTCCCTGCCAATGAGGATGCAGGGAAAAACAAGGAAGAGGGGCGCCACTGAATATGTATCAGATTAAATTTATTATTAAAAAACAATATCCACTCACATGTAAAACTGAAGTGTAGATCTCAGGTACATCTCATGACAAAAGAAGGAGCGGAGGACTACAAGTGGCAGCAAGTCCGAATGCACTAACATCACCTCTTATAGGCTGAAGATGAGCTGCACTGAGCCAATTTTGTAGTCCATAAACACACCACAAGCAGGAGAGCAGGGGAGCCGTCTAGGGTGGTGTGGGTTCCAGGAAAAGAGGGTGAGGGCGTCCAGGCTGGTACCAAAGTGTAGAGCGGTGTGTCCCAAGGTCTCGTCCGGCATCCGTGATGGAAGTAAAAGCACGGCCGTGTGATCGGAGCCAGAACGAGGCTTGGATCGCAAACACTGTGGCGCCGAGCTGTGACGTCACTCCTGTGCGACGCGTTTCCGAGATAGCTCGCTATTGATGGAGGAGATAGCGGCACTCCTTTGTCAAGCATCTTGCATCACAGACGCGGGACGAGACCTTGGGACACACCGCTCTACACTTTGGTACCAGCCTGGACGCCCTCACCCTCTTTTCCTGGAACCCACACCACCCTAGACGGCTCCCCTGCTCTCCTGCTTGTGGTGTGTTTATGGACTACAAAATTGGCTCAGTGCAGCTCATCTTCAGCCTATGAGAGGTGATGTTAGTGCATTCGGACTTGCTGCCACTTGTAGTCCTCCTCTCCTTCTTGTGTCATGAGATGTACCTGAGATCTACACTTCAGTTTTACATGTGAGTGGATATTGTTTTTTAATAATAAATTTAATCTGATACATATTCAGTGGCGCCCCTCTTCCTTGTTTTTCTCTAGCATATTGGACCTGGCTTTTTGGTTCCTTCTGGCGGCTGCCTTGAATGACTCTTACTCCACCCATATATATGTCATATATATGTTTGTATGGATCCTGCCCTTGTGTGTATAGGCAATGGTATATAAGGTATTTTGTATTGCGCCTTCTTTTACTTGTCTTAATGAGGATGCAGGGGAAGGAGCAGATCGGGCGGCCGTGGTTGTGTGAGCGCTCGCATTATGCAGTGTCAGCGAGCAGAGGGAGGGGGAGGAATCACCCGCAGGACCTGACTTGGGACGCTCTCCCTCTTAGACATTGCCTTTTTGTAAAAAAAAAAAAAAAATTTATGGGGGGGGGTTACATGGTGGGGCACAGCATAATGTTGGGGGGGGTCAGGGCCCCCTCTGCCCCCCCCCCCGGGACGCCATTGCTCATGCAATTTGCATTGGCGAATGCCTAGATGCCCACAATCTGCCACTCCGCTGGGCATTAGCAGATGTAGATTGTGGACAAGGAAAACGTTACTCCTGCGCTTGTGAGGGTCTGATTTGGTTTTGAGAAGAGTAGTATTGTGAACTGTAGCAAAGCTAGAAGAGATGGTGTTGCTTGTCCCGCTGCCCAGAGAATGACCCCGGGGTGGTCAGGTAAGGCTAAGTGGAGAGTGATGGATGAAGGGCGCGTGATCAAGCTCACATCAAAACATATAAAATTTATTTCAGAGGAAATAAAGAGCAAATAAAAACAGTTGAATAATACCAATACTACGTATCATGCAAACAGGTGACAAAATGTAAAAGACATGAAAAAATAATAAAAATGGGTTAAAAGTATCATGAGCCCATGTTAAGGCAGGTATTTAGAGTTGGCTAACGCGTTTCGAGGATGACCTCTTCATCAGAGCCTGTTTGAGAACCAGGGTGCAGTCTCTATATGCCAGTAGGCCAAAGTATGTACATCAACATGATGGCTAGTAGGAAAAAACGGCCTGAAATGGAAGATGTGATTTTCTGTGTTCCATACCAGTCCACGTTCAAGCGTTCTATGTGATAGTAGATGGTGTGTGGGTTCTACTTTAAGTATGTAGAGAAATGGTTATGGGGTGGTATGAACCTGTCACTGGCTGGGTGGAGGGGAAATCTTTTGACTTGTAATCTCTTGGGAAGGTGCTGTCCAGTAATTGGAGGATGGAGGGGGGTGGAAGTCTCACGAGAGAGTGCTGCAGCCGTGTGTGTCACCTGAGACAGAGTGACTGCTGCGGACACACACGGCTGCAGCACTCTCTCGTGAGACTTCCACCCCCCTCCATCCTCCAATTACTGGACAGCACCTTCCCAAGAGATTACAAGTCAAAAGATTTCCCCTCCACCCAGCCAGTGACAGGTTCATACCACCCCATAACCATTTCTCTACATACTTAAAGGAGAACCCACACACCATCTACTATCACATAGAACGCTTGAACGTGGACTGGTATGGAACACAGAAAATCGCATCTTCCATTTCAGGCCGTTTTTTCCTACTAGCCATCATGTTGATGTACATACTTTGGCCTACTGGCATATAGAGACTGCACCCTGGTTCTCAAACAGGCTCTGATGAAGAGGTCATCCTCGAAACGCGTTAGCCAACTCTAAATACCTGCCTTAACATGGGCTCATGATACTTTTAACCCATTTTTATTATTTTTTCATGTCTTTTACATTTTGTCACCTGTTTGCATGATACGTAGTATTGGTATTATTCAACTGTTTTTATTTGCTCTTTATTTCCTCTGAAATAAATTTTATATGTTTTGATGTGAGCTTGATCACGCGCCCTTCATCCATCACTCTCCACTTAGCATTAGCAGATGTGCCAGTTTCTACGGCGAACAGTTCTCTGACACCCTGTCACCTTTTTATTTCTTGGTGTCAGGAAAACTAGTTAGAAGTGACCTGGTCCTGAAGTTAAAATGCTGAGAGGGTTCTCCTTGCGGCTCTGTGTCTCTGAAGGTGGAATCAGGGAACACTATGCCCAAAGAAGCAGGGATTGCTGGCTGTGCCACAGATGAGAGATATAGGTGGGGAGATCTCTCTGCGGGTGGATACCAGATGTTCTGAGCAGTAGGACCCAGGAGAGATGATGGATGTGAGGGCTGCACACAGCAGGAAGGTTGTGGTGGTAAGTGCAGCAGGCTGGATACAGAAGGTAAGTACTGCAGGTAAGTCCTGCGGGCTGGATACATCAGGTAAGTACTGCAGGTAAGTACTGCAGGCTGGATACATCAGGTAAGTACTGCAGGTAAGTAATGCAGGCTAGATACATCAGGTAAGTACTGCAGGTAAGTACTGCAGGCTGGATACAGCAGGTAAGTACTGCAGGTAAGTACTGCAGGCTGGATACCTCAGGTAAGTACTGCGGGTAAGTAATGCAGGCTGGATACATCAGGTAAGTACTGCAGGCTGGAGCTGTTACATCAGGTGGATAGCACCTTAGAGGTGACTCTGCCATATTATCTGCAATTTTGTGCATAGCCATAAAGACGGTCTCCAGCCAAAACTCTTGCTTTAGTCTTGGATGGGGGGTGGGGGGGGGGGTGGGTTAATGCCTTGGTCATGTTTTTATTTGCATCCGTATTCCTGAGATTTCCTCTTTACTTCCTTTTTTAAGCACAGTGGATACTTAAAAAAAAATTTAACCACTTGCCTACTGGTCACTTTTACCCCCCTTCCTGGCCGCTTCAATTTTCAGCTTTCAGCGCTGTCACACTTTGAATGACAATTGCGCGGTCATACAACACTGTACACATGTGAAATTTTTTATCATTTTTCCCCCACAAATAGAGCTTTCTTTTGGTAGTATTTAATCACCGCTGTTTTTTTTTGTTTTTTTGCTGAATACATGAAAAAACATGTTTTTCAAAGTTTTGCAAACAGTAATTTTTCTCCTTCACTGATGGGAGCTGATGAGGAGGCACTCATGAGACTACACTGATAGGTGGCACTGATGGGCACTGATAGGCGGCACTGATGGATATTGATGGGTTCTGATAGGTGGCACTGATGGGCACTGATAGGCGGCACTGATGGATATTGATGGGTTCTGATAGGTGGCACTGATGGGTGACACTGATGGGCACTAATAAGCAGCACTGATGGATATTGATGGGTTCTGATAGGTGGCACTGACACACACTGATAGGTGGCACTGATGGGTATTGATGGGTACTGATGGGTGGCACTTATGGGCACTGATAGGTGGCACTGGGCATTGATGGGTACTGATAGGTGGCACTGATGGGCACTGATAGGTGGCACTGATAGATATTGATGGGTTCTGATAGGTGGCACTGATGCGCACTGATAGGCGGCACTGATGCGTATTGATGGGTACTGATAAATGGCACAGATCAGTGGCAATGATGGGCACTGTTAGATGGCACTGCTGGGTATTGATGGGTACTGATACCCTGTTTCCCCCAAAATAAGGCCTAGCGTGATTGTCGGAGATGGCTGCAATATAAGCCCCACCCCCCAAATAAGCCCTAGTTAAAGTCCTTGTAGGTCTTATTTTCAGGGTAGGGCTTATTTTCGGGGAAACAGGGTAGGGCTTATTTGGGGGGTAGGGCTTATATTGCAGCCATCACTGACAATCACGCTAGGTCTTATTTTCGGGGAAACAGGGTATGCGGCACTGATGGGCACTGATAGAGGGCACTGGTGGGCATTGATAGGCGGCACTGATGGGCACTAGTAAGTGGCACTGATGAGGAGGCACTGATGGGCATTGATAGGCAGCACTGGTGGGCACTGATTGGCAGCACTAATAATCAGGACACTGATAAGCAGTGCCCTGATTATAAGTGAAGATGTCCCTTTTACAAAAGCCAGTTATCGTCTCTCTTCTCCTCTCCTTATGTTGTCAGCGTGAGGAAAGGAATGCTGATAACCGGCTTGTGTTTACATCTGTGATCAGCTGTGATTTGACAAAGTTGATCACAAGAGCCCTTTACCGCAATCTTTGATCAGCAGTGTCCGGAGGAGCAGCGGGTGTGATCATGGGCCGTCTGTGCTGTAGCCATCATTCAGCTATAGCGCGGTCGGCAATTGGTTAAAATGAGTGTAGCGCCTTCTCCTGTAGAAGCCGCTGGAAAATTGCTGAGGTTCTTCTCTATTGGATTGCCCCGGAGTCATCCGGACACAATTTTAGCCACACTTTTCCTCAAAAAAGAGTCTAGGGGTGTTGGTTTTTTTGTTGTTTTTATTTTTGTAGAATGTGGATGGGGTTGAGGGAATGGAGTGGGATACTCCAAAAAAACAGAAACTATGTACAGTTTGAGGACAATGAATGCCTTTCTGTAAAGCTGAGGCATATAGGACTTGGCTTGCAGTAGAACCAGTAATGCCGTGTACACACGGCCGGACTTCCCGACAGAAGAAGTCCGATGGGAGCTTTCGGTCGGAAATTCCGATCGTGTGTATGCCCCATCAGACTTTTTCTGTCGGCATTTCTTACAGACTCAGATATAGAACATGTTCTAAATCTTTCCGTCGGAAATGCCGACTGAGTTTAGCCCGTTGGCAAGTCCGGCCGTGTGTACGCGGCATGAGAAGCTGACTTCTTTCTTTAGAGCACCAAGAGCAGAATCCCTTCACAAAGAACTAGGTGGACTGAGCTCTTCTGTAGCAGGAGCACCACCTACTGCCCGCACCCGCCCGCCGTCATTATACCGCACTACTTTGACATAGAATACCGGGGTTATGGCAATAGATAGCTGCCATAACCAAGGTATTTTCTGAGACAGCGGGAGAGGTTGGCTTTCAGATAAAAAGTGGTCCCCGGGGCAGATTCGCTGCAAGATGACTTTTATCGGCGCCTCACTCCGGATGTCTCCGCCGCTTACCGGAGCCATCGGTCGCGGCGGAGATGATCCGATCTCTTTCCCTGAGAGGCTGGAAGTCGAATGAGGGAACGATGAGCCCCCCACTTGGCTCCATACCATTGGATGGCGGAAGCAACATCAAACGTCACTTCCGCCCAATGGTCCTAAATGGAAATTATTATTTTTTTTTATTAATAGGACAATAAAAATATGTGGCGCTTACTAAATAATAGAGGCACTAAGAGAAAGCTAAATAAAATATGTAAAACTACCAATCATACCAGGAGAATACAAGACAGGAACTCCAAGTAATAACTAGAAAATGCATTTCCTGGGGAAAATGCGTGGGAATGCTGAATAGCTAAATTGCTAAAACGGCCGCCATCAAAACTGCCCCATCATACTGCCATCAAAACTGCCCCATCAGAATTGCCCCATCAAAATTGTCCCCATTAAAACTGCCCCATCATATTGCCACCATCAAAACTGCCCCATCAGAATTGCTCCATCAAAATTGTCCCATCATATTGCCACCATCAGAATTGCCCCATCAGAATTGCCCCATCATATTACCACCATCAAAACTGCCCCATCATATTGCCACCATCAAAACTGCCCCCATCATATTGCCATCAAAACTGCCCCATTAGAATTGCCCCATCAAAATTGTCCCCATCAAAACTGCCCCATCAGAATTGCCCCATCAAAACTAAAAGTATTTTTTTTTTTCAAAAGTAATTTTTTTTTCAAAAATTATTTTTTTTTTTCAAAAATATATATATATTTTTTTCAAAAATATATATATATTTTTTCAAAAATAATTGTTTTTTTCAAAAATATATTTTTTTTTCAAAAATATATATATATATTTTTCAAAAATGATTTTTTTTTCAAAAATGATTTTTTTTTTTTCAAAAATAATTTTTTTTTTTCAAAAATAATTTTTTTTTTTTCAAAAATAATTTTTTTTTTCAAAAATTTTTTTTTTCAAAAATATATATTTTTTTTTTCAAAAATATATATTTTTTTCAAAAATATATATTTTTTTTTTCAAAAATAATTTTTTTTTTTTTCAAAAATAATTGCTGAATAGCTAAATTGCTAAAACGGCCGCCATCAAAACTGCCCCATCATACTGCCATCAAAACTGCCCCATCAGAATTGCCCCATCAAAATTGTCCCCATTAAAACTGCCCCATCATATTGCCACCATCAAAACTGCCCCATCAGAATTGCTCCATCAAAATTGTCCCATCATATTGCCACCATCAGAATTGCCCCATCAGAATTGCCCCATCATATTACCACCATCAAAACTGCCCCATCATATTGCCACCATCAAAACTGCCCCCATCATATTGCCATCAAAACTGCCCCATTAGAATTGCCCCATCAAAATTGTCCCCATCAAAACTGCCCCATCAGAATTGCCCCATCAAAACTAAAAGTATTTTTTTTTTTTCAAAAGTAATTTTTTTTTCAAAAATGATTTTTTTTTTCAAAAATATATATATTTTTTTTCAAAAATATATATATTTTTTTTCAAAAATATTTTTTTTTTTTCAAAAATATTTTTTTTTTCAAAAATATATATATATATTTTTCAAAAATGATTTTTTTTTTCAAAAATGGTTTTTTTTTCAAAAATATTTTTTTTTTTTTCAAAAATAATTTTTTTTTTTCAAAAATAATTTTTTTTTTTCAAAAAAAATTTTTTTTTTCAAAAATATATATTTTTTTTTCAAAAATATATATTTTTTTTCAAAAATATATTTTTTTTTTCAAAAATAATTTTTTTTTTTTTCAAAAATAATTGCTGAATAGCTAAATTGCTAAAACGGCCGCCATCAAAACTGCCCCATCATACTGCCATCAAAACTGCCCCATCAGAATTTCCCCATCAAAATTGTCCCCATTAAAACTGCCCCATCATATTGCCACCATCAAAACTGCCCCATCATAATTGCTCCATCAAAATTGTCCCATCATATTGCCACCATCAGAATTGCCCCATCAGAATTGCCCCATCATATTACCACCATCAAAACTGCCCCATCATATTGCCACCATCAAAACTGCCCCCATCATATTGCCATCAAAACTGCCCCATTAGAATTGCCCCATCAAAATTGTCCCCATCAAAACTGCCCCATCAGAATTGCCCCATCAAAACTAAAAGTATTTTTTTTTCAAAAGTAATTTTTTTTTCAAAAATGATTTTTTTTTTCAAAAATATATATATTTTTTTTTCAAAAATATATATATTTTTTTTCAAAAATATATATATTTTTTTTTCAAAAATATTTTTTTTTTCAAAAATATATATATATTTTTCAAAAATGATTTTTTTTTTCAAAAATGATTTTTTTTTTTCAAAAATATTATTTTTTTTTTCAAAAATAATTTTTTTTTTTCAAAAAAATTTTTTTTCAAAAATATATATTTTTTTTTTCAAAAATATATATATTTTTTCAAAAATATATATATTTTTTTCAAAAATAATTTTTTTTTTTTTTCAAAAATAATTGCTGAATAGCTAAATTGCTAAAACGGCCGCCATCAAAACTGCCCCATCATACTGCCATCAAAACTGCCCCATCAGAATTGCCCCATCAAAATTGTCCCCATTAAAACTGCCCCATCATATTGCCACCATCAAAACTGCCCCATCAGAATTGCTCCATCAAAATTGTCCCATTATATTGCCACCATCAGAATTGCCCCATCATATTGCCACCATCAAAACTGCCCCCATCAAAACTGCCCCATCAGAATTGCCCCATCAAAACTGCCCCATCATATTCCTCTATTATAAATCAGTACATGGTGTGTCTGTCCCCTCCCCTGGGCTCTGTAATCAGAGCTGAGATGCTCCAGCCACCCCCCCCGTGTATAACAGAAGCTTTGGTAACCATGGCAACAAAACAAACACAGTACACTCTGATTAATGGCTAAAATTTCCTGAAATGACCTCTAAACAAAAAGCTTTTTCTCAAAAACTGTAAAAGATATCAAACTGAAAAGATATAGCCAGATAGCTGAATATTTTGTGAACATTTTAAAGTTTGTTTGGTGTCTCTAGGTAAAAGTATGAAGGAGCTGAAACTTTTGGGAGCGGAAGAAGAATTTAAGGATTTCAAGCATGCTCCCATTGACTTCAATGTTAAAATAAAGTGTTAAAAACCCTAATATTTTAAAAAGTATAAATGGTAGAAAAAAAGTTGAAAAGAGCACACCTCAGCTAAAAGAGACGAACATTTTAATAGTTGAATGGTTTTAATAGCTGAAAGTATGCAGAAGTTACGCAGAACCAAAAAACATACGGAACTAGAAAATGCATTTCCTGGGGAAAATGCGTGGGCATGCTGAATAGCTAAATTGCTAAAATGGCCGCCATCAAAACTGCGCCATCAAAACTGCCACATCAGAATTGCCCCATCAAAATTGTCCCCATTAAAACTGCCCCATCATATTGCCACCATCAAAACTGCCCCATCGGAATTGCCCCATCAAAACTGCCCCATCATATTGCCACCATCAAAACTGCCACCATCAAAACTGCCCCATCATATTGCCACCTTTAAAACTGCTCCATTAAAATTGCCACCATCAAAACTGCCCCATCAGAATTGTCCCATCAAAACTGCCCCATCATATTGCCACCATCAAAACTGCCCCATCAGAATTATCCCATCAAAACTGCCCCATCAGAATTATCCCATCAAAACTGCCCCATCATATTGCCACCATCAAAACTGACCCATCATAATTGCCACCAATAAAACTGCCCCATCATAATTGCCCCATCAAAACTGCCCCATCAGAATTGCCCCATCAAAACTGCCCCATCAGAATTGCCCTATCAAAACTGCCCCATCATATTCCTCTATTATAAATCAGTACATGGTGTGCCTGTCCCCTCCCCCGGGATCTGTATTCAGAGCTGAGATGCTCCAGCCACCTTCCCCCCTGTGTATAACAGAAGCTTTGGTAACCATGGCAACAAAACAAACAGTACACTCTGATTAATGGCTAAAATTTCTTGAAATGACCTCTAAACAAAAAGCTTTTTCTCAAAAACTGTAAAAGATATCAAACTGAAAAGATATAGCCAGATAGCTGAATATTTTGTGAACATTTTAAAGTTTGTTTGGTGTCTCTAGGTGAAAGTATGAAGGAGCTGAAACTTTTGGGAGCGGAAGAAAAATTTAAGGATTTCAAGCATGCTCCCATTGACTTCAATGTTAAAAAAAAGTGATAAAAAGCTTAATATTTTAAAAAGTATAAATGGTAGAAAAAAAGTTGAAAAAGAGCACACCTCAGCTAAAAGAGACGAACATTTTGATAGTTGAATGGTTTTAATAGCTGAAAGTATGCAGAAGTTACGCATTACCGAAAAACGTACGGAATAATAATAAGAAAAACTAGAAAATGCATTTCCTGGGGAAAATGCGTGGGAATGCTGAATAGCTAAATTGCTAAAATGGCCGCCATCAAAACTGCCCTATCATACTGCCATCAAAACTGCCCCATCAGAATTGCCCCATCAAAATTGTCCCCATTAAAACTGCCCCATCATATTGCCACCATCAAAAGTGCCCCATCAGAATTGCCCCATCAAAACTGCCCCATCATATTGCCACCATCAAAACTGCCCCATCATATTGCCACCTTTAAAACTGCTCCATTAAAATTGCCACCATCAAAACTGCCCCATCAGAATTGTCCCATCAAAACTGCCCCATCATATTGCCACCATCAAAACTGCCCCATCAGAATTATCCCATCAAAACTGCCCCATCATATTGCCACCATCAAAACTGACCCATCATAATTGCCACCAATAAAACTGCCCCATCATAATTGCCCCATCAAAACTGCCCCATCAGAATTGCCCCATCAAAACTGCCCCATCAGAATTGCCCTATCAAAACTGCCCCATCATATTCCTCTATTATAAATCAGTACATGGTGTGCCTGTCCCCTCCCCCGGGCTCTGTATTCAGAGCTGAGATGCTCCAGCCACCTTCCCCCCCGTGTATAACAGAAGCTTTGGTAACCATGGCAACAAAACAAACACAGTACACTCTGATTAATGGCTAAAATTTCCTGAAATGACCTCTAAACAAAAAGCTTTTTCTCAAAAACTGTAAAAGATATCAAACTGAAAAGATATAGCCAGATAGCTGAATATTTTGTGAACATTTTAAAGTTTGTTTGGTGTCTCTAGGTAAAAGTATGAAGGAGCTGAAACTTTTGGGAGCGGAAGAAGAATTTAAGGATTTCAAGCATGCTCCCATTGACTTCAATGTTAAAATAAAGTGTTAAAAACCCTAATATTTTAAAAAGTATAAATGGTAGAAAAAAAGTTGAAAAGAGCACACCTCAGCTAAAAGAGACGAACATTTTAATAGTTGAATGGTTTTAATAGCTGAAAGTATGCAGAAGTTACGCAGAACCAAAAAACATACGGAACTAGAAAATGCATTTCCTGGGGAAAATGCGTGGGCATGCTGAATAGCTAAATTGCTAAAATGGCCGCCATCAAAACTGCGCCATCAAAACTGCCACATCAGAATTGCCCCATCAAAATTGTCCCCATTAAAACTGCCCCATCATATTGCCACCATCAAAACTGCCCCATCGGAATTGCCCCATCAAAACTGCCCCATCATATTGCCACCATCAAAACTGCCACCATCAAAACTGCCCCATCATATTGCCACCTTTAAAACTGCTCCATTAAAATTGCCACCATCAAAACTGCCCCATCAGAATTGTCCCATCAAAACTGCCCCATCATATTGCCACCATCAAAACTGCCCCATCAGAATTATCCCATCAAAACTGCCCCATCAGAATTATCCCATCAAAACTGCCCCATCATATTGCCACCATCAAAACTGACCCATCATAATTGCCACCAATAAAACTGCCCCATCATAATTGCCCCATCAAAACTGCCCCATCAGAATTGCCCCATCAAAACTGCCCCATCAGAATTGCCCTATCAAAACTGCCCCATCATATTCCTCTATTATAAATCAGTACATGGTGTGCCTGTCCCCTCCCCCGGGATCTGTATTCAGAGCTGAGATGCTCCAGCCACCTTCCCCCCTGTGTATAACAGAAGCTTTGGTAACCATGGCAACAAAACAAACAGTACACTCTGATTAATGGCTAAAATTTCTTGAAATGACCTCTAAACAAAAAGCTTTTTCTCAAAAACTGTAAAAGATATCAAACTGAAAAGATATAGCCAGATAGCTGAATATTTTGTGAACATTTTAAAGTTTGTTTGGTGTCTCTAGGTGAAAGTATGAAGGAGCTGAAACTTTTGGGAGCGGAAGAAAAATTTAAGGATTTCAAGCATGCTCCCATTGACTTCAATGTTAAAAAAAAGTGATAAAAAGCTTAATATTTTAAAAAGTATAAATGGTAGAAAAAAAGTTGAAAAAGAGCACACCTCAGCTAAAAGAGACGAACATTTTGATAGTTGAATGGTTTTAATAGCTGAAAGTATGCAGAAGTTACGCATTACCGAAAAACGTACGGAATAATAATAAGAAAAACTAGAAAATGCATTTCCTGGGGAAAATGCGTGGGAATGCTGAATAGCTAAATTGCTAAAATGGCCGCCATCAAAACTGCCCTATCATACTGCCATCAAAACTGCCCCATCAGAATTGCCCCATCAAAATTGTCCCCATTAAAACTGCCCCATCATATTGCCACCATCAAAAGTGCCCCATCAGAATTGCCCCATCAAAACTGCCCCATCATATTGCCACCATCAAAACTGCCCCATCATATTGCCACCTTTAAAACTGCTCCATTAAAATTGCCACCATCAAAACTGCCCCATCAGAATTGTCCCATCAAAACTGCCCCATCATATTGCCACCATCAAAACTGCCCCATCAGAATTATCCCATCAAAACTGCCCCATCATATTGCCACCATCAAAACTGACCCATCATAATTGCCACCAATAAAACTGCCCCATCATAATTGCCCCATCAAAACTGCCCCATCAGAATTGCCCCATCAAAACTGCCCCATCAGAATTGCCCTATCAAAACTGCCCCATCATATTCCTCTATTATAAATCAGTACATGGTGTGCCTGTCCCCTCCCCCGGGCTCTGTATTCAGAGCTGAGATGCTCCAGCCACCTTCCCCCCTGTGTATAACAGAAGCTTTGGTAACCATGGCAACAAAACAAACACAGTACACTCTGATTAATGGCTAAAATTTCTTGAAATGACCTCTAAACAAAAAGCTTTTTCTCAAAAACTGTAAAATATATCAAACTGAAAAGATATAGCCAGATAGCTGAATATTTTGTGAACATTTTAAAGTTTGTTTGGTGTCTCTAGGTGAAAGTATGAAGGAGCTGAAACTTTTGGGAGCGGAAGAAAAATTTAAGGATTTCAAGCATGCTCCCATTGACTTCAATGTTAAAAAAAAGTGATAAAAAGCTTAATGTTTTAAAAAGTATAAATGGTAGAAAAAAAGTTGAAAAAGAGCACACCTCAGCTAAAAGAGACAAACATTTTGATAGTTGAATGGTTTTAATAGCTGAAAGTATGAAGAAGTTACGCATTACCGAAAAACGTATGGAATAATAAGAAAAACTAGAAAATGCATTTCCTGGGGAAAATGCGTGGGAATGCTGAATTGCTAAAACGGCCCCCAGCAAAATTGCCCCCATCATATTGCCATCAAAACTGTCCCATCATATTGCCACCATCAAAACTGCCCCATCAGAATTGCCTCATCAAAACTGCACCATCATATTGCCACCATCAAAACTGCCCCATCAAAAAATATTTTTTTTTTCAAAAATATTTTTTTTTTTTCAAAAATATTTTTTTTTTTTTCAAAAATATTTTTTTTTTCAAAAATAATTTTTTTTTCAAAAATATTTTTTTTTTCAAAAAAATTTTTTTTTTCAAAAAAAAATTTTTTTTTCAAAAGTTTGTTTTTCAAAAAAATTTTTTTTCAAAAATTTTTTTTTCAAAATTTTTTTTTTTTCAAAAATGATTTTTTTTTTTTAAATATTTTTTTTTCAAAAATATTTTTTTTTTCAAAAATAATTTTTTTTTTTTCAAAAATATTTTTTTTTTTCAAAAATGATTTTTTTTTTCAAAAATATTTTTTTTTTTTCAAAAATAATTTTTTTTTTCAAAAATAATTTTTTTTTTCAAAAAAATTTTTTTTTTCAAAAATAATTTTTTTTTTCAGAAATATTTTTTTTTTTTCAAAAATATATTTTTTTTTTCAAAAATAATTGCTGAATAGCTAAATTGCTAAAATGACCGCCATCAAAACTGCCCCATCAGAATTGCCACCATCAAAACTGACCCATCATATTCCTCTATTATAATCAGTACATGGTGTGTCTGTCCCCTCCCCCCGGGCTCTGTAATTAAAGCTGAGATGCTCCAGCCACCTCCCCCCCTCTGTGTATAACAGAAGCTTTGGTAACCATGGCAACAAAACACACACAGTACACTCTGATTAATGGCTAAAATTTCCTGAAATGACCTCTAAACAAAAAGCTTTTTCTCAAAAACTGTAAAAGATATCAAATTGAAAAGCTATAGCCAGATAGCTGAATATTTTGTGAACATTTTAAAGTTTGTTTGGTGTCTCTAGGTGAAAGTATGAAGGAGCTGAAACTTTTGGGAGCGGAAGAAAAATTTAAGCATTTCAAGCATGCTCCCATTGACTTCAATGTTAAAAAAAAGTGATAAAAAGCTTAATATTTTAAAAAGTATAAATGGTAGAAAAAAAGTTGAAAAAGAGCACACCTCAGCTAAAAGAGACGAACATTTTGATAGTTGAATGGTTTTAATAGCTGAAAGTATGCAGAAGTTACGCATTACCGAAAAACGTACGGAATAAAATTAAAAATAAATAAAATCGAATAACAATAGTGGGACTGCTAAAGCATTCCCACTAACTAGAAAATGCATTTCCTGGGGAAAATGCGTGGGAATGCTGAATAGCTAAATTGCTAAAATGGCCGCCATCAAAACTGCCCCATCATACTGCCATCAAAACTGCCCCATCATATTGCCATCAAAATTGTCCCATCATATTGCCACCATCAGAATTGCCCCATCAAAACTGCCCCATCATATTGCCACCATCAAAACTGCCCCCATCATATTGCCATCAAAACTGCCCCATTAGAATTGCCCCATCAAAATTGTCCCCATCAAAACTGCCCCATCAGAATTGCCCCATCAAAACTAAAAGTAATTTTTTTTTCAAAAGTAATTTTTTTTTTTCAAAAATGAATTTTTTTTCAAAAATATATATATATTTTTTTTCAAAAATAATTTTTTTTTTTTTCAAAAATAATTTTTTTTTTCAAAAATAATTTTTTTTTTTTCAAAAATTTTTTTTTTTTTCAACAATAATTTTTTTTTTCAAAAATAATTTTTTTTTTCAAAAATTATTTTTTTTTTCAAATTTTTTTTTTCAAAAATATTTTTTTTTTCAAAAATATTTTTTTTTTCAAAAATATTTTTTTTTTTTCAAAAATATTTTTTTTTTTTCAAAAATATTTTTTTTTTTCAAAAATATTTTTTTTTTTTCAAAAATAATTGCTGAATAGCTAAATTGCTAAAACGACCGCCATCAAAACTGCCCCATCATACTGCCATCAAAATTGTCCCCATCAAAATTGTCCCCATTAAAACTTCCCCATCATATTGCCACCATCAAAACTGCCCCCATCAAAACTGCCCCATCATATTGCCACCTTTAAAACTGCTCCATAAAAATTGTCCCCATCAAAACTGCCCCATCATATTGCCACCTTTAAAACTGCTCCATAAAAATTGTCCCCATCAAAACTGCCCCATCATATTGCCACCATCAAAACTGCCCCATCAGAATTATCCCATCAAAACTGCCCCATCATATTGCCACCATCAAAACTGCCCCATCAGAATTGCCCCATCAAAACTGCCCCATCATATTGCCACCATCAAAACTGCCCCCATCATATTGCCACCATCAAAACTGCCCCCATCATATTGCCACCATCAAAACTGCCACCATCAAAACTGCCCCATCATATTGCCACCTTTAAAACTGCTCCATTAAAATTGCCACCATCAAAACTGCCCCATCATATTGCCACCATCAAAACTGCCCCATCAGAATTATCCCATCAAAACTGCCCCATCATATTGCCACCATCAAAACTGACCCATCATAATTGCCACCAATAAAACTGCCCCATCATAATTGCCCCATCAAAACTGCCCCATCAGAATTGCCCCATCAAAACTGCCCCATCAGAATTGCCCCATCAAAACTGCCCCATCAGAATTGCCCTATCAAAACTGCCCCATCATATTCCTCTATTATAAATCAGTACATGGTGTGTCTGTCCCCTCCCCCGGGCTCTGTAATCAGAGCTGAGATGCTCCAGCCACCTCCCCCCCTGTGTATAACAGAAGCTTTGGTAACCATGGCAACAAAACAAACACAGTACACTCTGATTAATGGCTAAAATTTCTTGAAATGACCTCTAAACAAAAAGCTTTTTCTCAAAAACTGTAAAAGATATCAAACTGAAAAGATATAGCCAGATAGCTGAATATTTTGTGAACATTTTAAAGTTTGTTTGGTGTCTCTAGGTGAAAGTATGAAGGAGCTGAAACTTTTGGGAGCGGAAGAAAATTTAAGGATTTCAAGCATGCTCCCATTGACTTCAATGTTAAAAAAAGTGATAAAAAGCTTAATATTTTAAAAAGTATAAATGGTAGAAAAAAAGTTGAAAAAGAGCACACCTCAGCTAAAAGAGACGAACATTTTGATAGTTGAATGGTTTTAATAGCTGAAAGTATGCAGAAGTTACGCATTACCGAAAAACGTACGGAATAATAACTAGAAAATGCATTTCCTGGGGAAAATGCGTGGGAATGCTGAATTGCTAAAACGGCCCCCAGCAAAATTGCCCCCATTATATTGCCATCAAAACTGTCCCATCATATTGCCACCATCAAAACTGCCCCATCAGAATTGCCCTATCAAAACAGCCCCATCATATTGCCACCATCAAAACTGCCCCATCATATTGCCACCATCAAAACTGCCCCATCAGAATTACCCCATCAAAACTGCCCCATCATATTCCTCTATTATAAATCAGTACATGGTGTGTCTGTCCCCTCCCCCGAGCTCTGTAATCAAAGCTGAGATGCTCCAGCCACCTCCCCCCCTGTGTATAACAGAAGCTTTGGTAACCATGGCAACAAAACAAACAGTACACTCTGATTAATGGCTAAAATTTCCTGAAATGACCTCTAAACAAATGGCCATATTTTAAAAACTATACATCCTACAGCGAAGATCTTTATATTGTGAGAATCACAAGACCCAGACCTAGATTTTGATACATAGTATGTCTCTGAAATATTAAAATTGAAGGCACGGTCGCAGTTTAGAAATTGCCCTTCAAATTTGAAGGGGCTAGAGTGTAGTTTCAATGAATGTCAATGGACGGTGTGAGTTGCAAACAAATGGTCATATTGTGAAAACTATCAGGACTATGGCTTAGCCGTGGACATGTTTAGTGGCAGCAGGGATAGCTGAACGTTTTGATATAAGATTTGTGTAGGTGGGCTTGAAAATGAGGGAGTGGCGGCAGTTTAGAAATCATGTTCTGATTTTTCAGCTTTTGTCCCCTCCCCCCGGGCTCTGTAATCAGAGCTGAGATGCTCCAGCCACCTCCCCCCCTGTGTATAACAGAAGCTTTGGTAACCATGGCAACAAAACACACACAGTACACTCTGATTAATGGCTAAAATTTCTTGAAATGACCTCTAAACAAAAAGCTTTTTCTCAAAAACTGTAAAAGATATCAAACTGAAAAGATATAGCCAGATAGCTGAATATTTTGTGAACATTTTAAAGTTTGTTTGGTGTCTCTAGGTGAAAGTATGAAGGAGCTGAAACTTTTGGGAGCGGAAGAAAAATTTAAGGATTTCAAGCATGCTCCCATTGACTTCAATGTTAAAAAAAAGTGATAAAAAGCTTAATATTTTAAAAAGTATAAATGGTAGAAAAAAAGTTGAAAAAGAGCACACCTCAGCTAAAAGAGACGAACATTTTGATAGTTGAATGGTTTTAATAGCTGAAAGTATGCAGAAGTTACGCATTACCGAAAAACGTACGGAATAAAATGATTAAAATTAAGTTTAAAAACTAGAAAATGCATTTCCTGGGGAAAATGCGTGGGAATGCTGAATTGCTAAAACGGCCCCCAGCAAAATTGCCCCCATCATATTGCCATCAAAACTGTCCCATCAGAATTGCCCCATCAAAACTGCACCATCATATTGCCACCATCAAAACTGCCCCATCAGAATTGCCCCATCAAAACTGCCCCATCATATTGCCACCATCAAAACTGCCCCATCATATTGCCACCATCAAAACTGCCCCATCAGAATTGCCCTATCAAAACTGCCCCATCATATTCCTCTATTACAAATCAGTACATGGTGTGTCTGTCCTCCTCCCCCGGGCTCTGTAATCAAAGCTGAGATGCTCCAGCCACCTCCCCCCCCCTGTGTATAACAGAAGCTTTGGTAACCATGGCAACAAAACAAACACTAACAGTACACTCTGATTAATGGCTAAAATTTCCTGAAATGACCTCTAAACAAATGGCCGTATTTTAAAAACTATACATCCTACAGCGGAGATATTTATATTGTGAGAATCACAAGACCCAGACCTAGATTTTGATGTATAGTATGTCTCTGAAATATTAAAATTGAAGGCACGGTCGCAGTTTAGAAATTGCCCTTCAAATTTGAAGGGGCTAGAGTGTAGTTTCAATGAATGTCAATGGACGGCGTGAGTTGCAAACAAATGGTCATATTGTGAAAACTATCAGGACTATGGCTTAGCCGTGGACATGTTTAGTGGCAGCAGGGATAGCTGAACGTTTTGATATAAGATTTGTGTAGGTGGGCTTGAAAATGAGGGAGTGGCGGCAGTTTAGAAATCATGTTCTGATTTTTCAGCTTTTGTCCCCTCCCTAGGGCTCTGTAATCAGAGCTGAGATGCTCCAGCCACCTCCCCCCCCTGTGTATAACAGAAGCTTTGGTAACCATGGCAACAAAACATACACAGTACACTCTGATTAATGGCTAAAATTTCCTGAAATGACCTCTAAACAAAAAGCTTTTTCTCAAAAACTGTAAAAGATATCAAACTGAAAAGATATAGCCAGATAGCTGAATATTTTGTGAACATTTTAAAGTTTGTTTGGCGTCTCTAGGTGAAAATATGAAGGAGCTGAAACTTTTGGGAGCGGAAGAAGATTTTAAGTTTCTCAAGCATGCTCCCATTGACTTTAATGTTAAATAAAAGTGATAAAAAGCTTAATATTTTAAAAAGTATAAATGGTAGAAAAAAAGTTGAAAAAAAGCACACCTCAGCTAAAAGAGACGAACATTTTGATAGTTGAATGGTTTTAATAGCTGAAAGTATGCAGAAGTTACGCATTACCGAAAAACGTACGGAATAAAATTAAAATTATTAAAAATAATAAATAAAATCGAATAACAATAGTGGGACTGCTAAAGCATTCCCACTAATAAACTAGAAAATGCATTTCCTGGGGAAAATGCGTGGGAATGCTGAATTGCTAAAACGGCCCCCAGCAAAATTGCCCCCATCATATTGCCATCAAAACTGTCCCATCATATTGCCACCATCAAAACTGCCCCATCAGAATTACCCCATCAAAACTGCCCCATCATATTCCTCTATTATAAATCAGTACATGGTGTGTCTATCCCCCTCCCCCGAGCTCTGTAATCAGAGCTGAGATGCTCCAGCCACCTCCCCCCCTGTGTATAACAGAAGCTTTGGTAACCATGGCAACAAAACACACACAGTACACTCTGATTAATGGCTAAAATTTCCTGAAATGACCTCTAAACAAAAAGCTTTTTCTCAAAAACTGTAAAAGATATCAAACTGAAAAGATATAGCCAGATAGCTGAATATTTTGTGAACATTTTAAAGTTTGTTTGGTGTCTCTAGGTGAAAGTATGAAGGAGCTGAAACTTTTGGGAGCGGAAGAAAAATTTAAGGATTTCAAGCATGCTCCCATTGACTTCAATGTTAAAAAAAAGTGATAAAAAGCTTAATATTTTAAAAAGTATAAATGGTAGAAAAAAAGTTGAAAAAGAGCACACCTCAGCTAAAAGAGACGAACATTTTGATAGTTGAATGGTTTTAATAGCTGAAAGTAAGCAGAAGTTACGCATTACCGAAAAACGTACGGAATAAAATTAAAACTAGAAAATGCATTTCCTGGGAAAAATGCGTGGGAATGCTGAATTGCTAAAACGGCCCCCAGCAAAATTGCCCCCATCATATTGCCATCAAAACTGTCCCATCATATTGCCACCATCAAAACTGCCCCATCAGAATTGCCCTATCAAAACAGCCCCATCATATTGCCACCATCAAAACTACCCCATCATATTGCCACCATCAAAACTGCCCCATCAGAATTACCCCATCAAAACTGCCCCATCATATTCCTCTATTATAAATCAGTACATGGTGTGTCTGTCCCCTCCCCCGGGCTCTGTAATCAAAGCTGAGATGCTCCAGCCACCTCCCCCCTGTGTATAACAGAAGCTTTGGTAACCATGGCAACAAAACAAACACTAACAGTACACTCTGATTAATGGCTAAAATTTCCTGAAATGACCTCTAAACAAATGGCCGTATTTTAAAAACTATACATCCTACAGCGAAGATCTTTATATTGTGAGAATCACAAGACCCAGACCTAGATTTTGATACATAGTATGTCTCTGAAATATTAAAATTGAAGGCACGGTCGCAGTTTAGAAATTGCCCTTCAAATTTGAAGGGGCTAGAGTGTAGTTTCAATGAATGTCAATGGACGGTGTGAGTTGCAAACAAATGGTCATATTGTGAAAACTATCAGGACTATGGCTTAGCCGTGGACATGATTAGTGGCAGCAGGGATAGCTGAACGTTTTGATATAAGATTTGTGTAGGTGGGCTTGAAAATGAGGGAGTGGCGGCAGTTTAGAAATCATGTTCTGATTTTTCAGCTTTTGTCCTCTCCCCCCGGGCTCTGTAATAAGAGCTGAGATGCTCCAGCCACCTCCCCCCTGTGTATAACAGAAGCTTTGGTAACCATGGCAACAAAACACACACAGTACACTCTGATTAATGGCTAAAATTTCTTGAAATGACCTCTAAACAAAAAGCTTTTTCTCAAAAACTGTAAAAGATATCAAACTGAAAAGATATAGCCAGATAGCTGAATATTTTGTGAACATTTTAAAGTTTGTTTGGTGTCTCTAGGTGAAAGTATGAAGGAGCTGAAACTTTTGGGAGCGGAAGAAAAATTTAAGGATTTCAAGCATGCTCCCATTGACTTCAATGTTAAAAAAAGTGATAAAAAGCTTAATATTTTAAAAAGTATAAATGGTAGAAAAAAAGTTGAAAAAGAGCACACCTCAGCTAAAAGAGACGAACATTTTGATAGTTGAATGGTTTTAATAGCTGAAAGTATGCAGAAGTTACGCATTACCGAAAAACGTACGGAATAAAATGATTAAAATTAAGTTTAAAAACTAGAAAATGCATTTCCTGGGGAAAATGCGTGGGAATGCTGAATTGCTAAAACGGCCCCCAGCAAAATTGCCCCCATCATATTGCCATCAAAACTGTCCCATCAGAATTGCCCCATCAAAACTGCACCATCATATTGCCACCATCAAAACTGCCCCATCAGAATTGCCCCATCAAAACTGCCCCATCATATTGCCACCATCAAAACTGCCCCATCATATTGCCACCATCAAAACTGCCCCATCAGAATTGCCCTATCAAAACTGCCCCATCATATTCCTCTATTACAAATCAGTACATGGTGTGTCTGTCCTCCTCCCCCGGGCTCTGTAATCAAAGCTGAGATGCTCCAGCCACCTCCCCCCCCCTGTGTATAACAGAAGCTTTGGTAACCATGGCAACAAAACAAACACTAACAGTACACTCTGATTAATGGCTAAAATTTCCTGAAATGACCTCTAAACAAATGGCCGTATTTTAAAAACTATACATCCTACAGCGGAGATATTTATATTGTGAGAATCACAAGACCCAGACCTAGATTTTGATGTATAGTATGTCTCTGAAATATTAAAATTGAAGGCACGGTCGCAGTTTAGAAATTGCCCTTCAAATTTGAAGGGGCTAGAGTGTAGTTTCAATGAATGTCAATGGACGGCGTGAGTTGCAAACAAATGGTCATATTGTGAAAACTATCAGGACTATGGCTTAGCCGTGGACATGTTTAGTGGCAGCAGGGATAGCTGAACGTTTTGATATAAGATTTGTGTAGGTGGGCTTGAAAATGAGGGAGTGGCGGCAGTTTAGAAATCATGTTCTGATTTTTCAGCTTTTGTCCCCTCCCTAGGGCTCTGTAATCAGAGCTGAGATGCTCCAGCCACCTCCCCCCCCTGTGTATAACAGAAGCTTTGGTAACCATGGCAACAAAACATACACAGTACACTCTGATTAATGGCTAAAATTTCCTGAAATGACCTCTAAACAAAAAGCTTTTTCTCAAAAACTGTAAAAGATATCAAACTGAAAAGATATAGCCAGATAGCTGAATATTTTGTGAACATTTTAAAGTTTGTTTGGCGTCTCTAGGTGAAAATATGAAGGAGCTGAAACTTTTGGGAGCGGAAGAAGATTTTAAGTTTCTCAAGCATGCTCCCATTGACTTTAATGTTAAATAAAAGTGATAAAAAGCTTAATATTTTAAAAAGTATAAATGGTAGAAAAAAAGTTGAAAAAAAGCACACCTCAGCTAAAAGAGACGAACATTTTGATAGTTGAATGGTTTTAATAGCTGAAAGTATGCAGAAGTTACGCATTACCGAAAAACGTACGGAATAAAATTAAAATTATTAAAAATAATAAATAAAATCGAATAACAATAGTGGGACTGCTAAAGCATTCCCACTAATAAACTAGAAAATGCATTTCCTGGGGAAAATGCGTGGGAATGCTGAATTGCTAAAACGGCCCCCAGCAAAATTGCCCCCATCATATTGCCATCAAAACTGTCCCATCATATTGCCACCATCAAAACTGCCCCATCAGAATTACCCCATCAAAACTGCCCCATCATATTCCTCTATTATAAATCAGTACATGGTGTGTCTATCCCCCTCCCCCGAGCTCTGTAATCAGAGCTGAGATGCTCCAGCCACCTCCCCCCCTGTGTATAACAGAAGCTTTGGTAACCATGGCAACAAAACACACACAGTACACTCTGATTAATGGCTAAAATTTCCTGAAATGACCTCTAAACAAAAAGCTTTTTCTCAAAAACTGTAAAAGATATCAAACTGAAAAGATATAGCCAGATAGCTGAATATTTTGTGAACATTTTAAAGTTTGTTTGGTGTCTCTAGGTGAAAGTATGAAGGAGCTGAAACTTTTGGGAGCGGAAGAAAAATTTAAGGATTTCAAGCATGCTCCCATTGACTTCAATGTTAAAAAAAAGTGATAAAAAGCTTAATATTTTAAAAAGTATAAATGGTAGAAAAAAAGTTGAAAAAGAGCACACCTCAGCTAAAAGAGACGAACATTTTGATAGTTGAATGGTTTTAATAGCTGAAAGTAAGCAGAAGTTACGCATTACCGAAAAACGTACGGAATAAAATTAAAACTAGAAAATGCATTTCCTGGGAAAAATGCGTGGGAATGCTGAATTGCTAAAACGGCCCCCAGCAAAATTGCCCCCATCATATTGCCATCAAAACTGTCCCATCATATTGCCACCATCAAAACTGCCCCATCAGAATTGCCCTATCAAAACAGCCCCATCATATTGCCACCATCAAAACTACCCCATCATATTGCCACCATCAAAACTGCCCCATCAGAATTACCCCATCAAAACTGCCCCATCATATTCCTCTATTATAAATCAGTACATGGTGTGTCTGTCCCCTCCCCCGGGCTCTGTAATCAAAGCTGAGATGCTCCAGCCACCTCCCCCCTGTGTATAACAGAAGCTTTGGTAACCATGGCAACAAAACAAACACTAACAGTACACTCTGATTAATGGCTAAAATTTCCTGAAATGACCTCTAAACAAATGGCCGTATTTTAAAAACTATACATCCTACAGCGAAGATCTTTATATTGTGAGAATCACAAGACCCAGACCTAGATTTTGATACATAGTATGTCTCTGAAATATTAAAATTGAAGGCACGGTCGCAGTTTAGAAATTGCCCTTCAAATTTGAAGGGGCTAGAGTGTAGTTTCAATGAATGTCAATGGACGGTGTGAGTTGCAAACAAATGGTCATATTGTGAAAACTATCAGGACTATGGCTTAGCCGTGGACATGATTAGTGGCAGCAGGGATAGCTGAACGTTTTGATATAAGATTTGTGTAGGTGGGCTTGAAAATGAGGGAGTGGCGGCAGTTTAGAAATCATGTTCTGATTTTTCAGCTTTTGTCCTCTCCCCCCGGGCTCTGTAATAAGAGCTGAGATGCTCCAGCCACCTCCCCCCTGTGTATAACAGAAGCTTTGGTAACCATGGCAACAAAACACACACAGTACACTCTGATTAATGGCTAAAATTTCTTGAAATGACCTCTAAACAAAAAGCTTTTTCTCAAAAACTGTAAAAGATATCAAACTGAAAAGATATAGCCAGATAGCTGAATATTTTGTGAACATTTTAAAGTTTGTTTGGTGTCTCTAGGTGAAAGTATGAAGGAGCTGAAACTTTTGGGAGCGGAAGAAAAATTTAAGGATTTCAAGCATGCTCCCATTGACTTCAATGTTAAAAAAAGTGATAAAAAGCTTAATATTTTAAAAAGTATAAATGGTAGAAAAAAAGTTGAAAAAGAGCACACCTCAGCTAAAAGAGACGAACATTTTGATAGTTGAATGGTTTTAATAGCTGAAAGTATGCAGAAGTTACGCATTACCGAAAAACGTACGGAATAAAATTAAAACTAGAAAATGCATTTCCTGGGGAAAATGCGTGGGAATGCTGAATTGCTAAAACGGCCCCCAGCAAAATCGCACCCATCATATTGCCATCAAAACTGTCCCATCATATTGCCACCATCAAAACTGCCCCATCATATTGCCACCATCAAAACTGCCCCATCAGAATTACCCCATCAAAACTGCCCCATCATATTCCTCTATTATAAATCAGTACATGGTGTGTCTGTCCCCTCCCCCGGGCTCTGTAATCAAAGCTGAGATGCTCCAGCCACCTCCCCCCTGTGTATAACAGAAGCTTTGGTAACCATGGCAACAAAACAAACACTAACAGTACACTCTGATTAATGGCTAAAATTTCCTGAAATGACCTCTAAACAAATGGCCGTATTTTAAAAACTATACATCCTACAGCGAAGATCTTTATATTGTGAGAATCACAAGACCCAGACCTAGATTTTGATACATAGTATGTCTCTGAAATATTAAAATTGAAGGCACGGTCGCAGTTTAGAAATTGCCCTTCAAATTTGAAGGGGCTAGAGTGTAGTTTCAATGAATGTCAATGGACGGTGTGAGTTGCAAACAAATGGTCATATTGTGAAAACTATCAGGACTATGGCTTAGCCGTGGACATGATTAGTGGCAGCAGGGATAGCTGAACGTTTTGATATAAGATTTGTGTAGGTAGGCTTGAAAATGAGGGAGTGGCGGCAGTTTAGAAATCATGTTCTGATTTTTCAGCTTTTGTCCTCTCCCCCCGGGCTCTGTAATAAGAGCTGAGATGCTCCAGCCACCTCCCCCCTGTGTATAACAGAAGCTTTGGTAACCATGGCAACAAAACACACACAGTACACTCTGATTAATGGCTAACATTTCTTGAAATGACCTCTAAACAAAAAGCTTTTTCTCAAAAACTGTAAAAGATATCAAACTGAAAAGATATAGCCAGATAGCTGAATATTTTGTGAACATTTTAAAGTTTGTTTGGTGTCTCTAGGTGAAAGTATGAAGGAGCTGAAACTTTTGGGAGCGGAAGAAAAATTTAAGGATTTCAAGCATGCTCCCATTGACTTCAATGTTAAAAAAAGTGATAAAAAGCTTAATATTTTAAAAAGTATAAATGGTAGAAAAAAAGTTGAAAAAGAGCACACCTCAGCTAAAAGAGACGAACATTTTGATAGTTGAATGGTTTTAATAGCTGAAAGTATGCAGAAGTTACGCATTACCGAAAAACGTACGGAATAAAATTAAAACTAGAAAATGCATTTCCTGGGGAAAATGCGTGGGAATGCTGAATTGCTAAAACGGCCCCCAGCAAAATCGCACCCATCATATTGCCATCAAAACTGTCCCATCATATTGCCACCATCAAAACTGCCCCATCATATTGCCACCATCAAAACTGCCCCATCAGAATTACCCCATCAAAACTGCCCCATCATATTCCTCTATTATAAATCAGTACATGGTGTGTCTGTCCCCTCCCCCGGGCTCTGTAATCAAAGCTGAGATGCTCCAGCCACCTCCCCCCTGTGTATAACAGAAGCTTTGGTAACCATGGCAACAAAACAAACACTAACAGTACACTCTGATTAATGGCTAAAATTTCCTGAAATGACCTCTAAACAAATGGCCGTATTTTAAAAACTATACATCCTACAGCGAAGATCTTTATATTGTGAGAATCACAAGACCCAGACCTAGATTTTGATACATAGTATGTCTCTGAAATATTAAAATTGAAGGCACGGTCGCAGTTTAGAAATTGCCCTTCAAATTTGAAGGGGCTAGAGTGTAGTTTCAATGAATGTCAATGGACGGTGTGAGTTGCAAACAAATGGTCATATTGTGAAAACTATCAGGACTATGGCTTAGCCGTGGACATGTTTAGTGGCAGCAGGGATAGCTGAACGTTTTGATATAAGATTTGTGTAGGTGGGCTTGAAAATGAGGGAGTGGCGGCAGTTTAGAAATCATGTTCTGATTTTTCAGCTTTTGTCCTCTCCCCCCGGGCTCTGTAATCAGAGCTGAGATGCTCCAGCCACCTCCCCCCTGTGTATAACAGAAGCTTTGGTAACCATGGCAACAAGACACACACAGTACACTCTGATTAATGGCTAAAATTTCTTGAAATGACCTCTAAACAAAAAGCTTTTTCTCAAAAACTGTAAAAGATATCAAACTGAAAAGATATAGCCAGATAGCTGAATATTTTGTGAACATTTTAAAGTTTGTTTGGTGTCTCTAGGTGAAAGTATGAAGGAGCTGAAACTTTTGGGAGCGGAAGAAAAATTTAAGGATTTCAAGCATGCTCCCATTGACTTCAATGTTAAAAAAAGTGATAAAAAGCTTAATATTTTAAAAAGTATAAATGGTAGAAAAAAAGTTGAAAAAGAGCACACCTCAGCTAAAAGAGACGAACATTTTGATAGTTGAATGGTTTTAATAGCTGAAAGTATGCAGAAGTTACGCATTACCGAAAAACGTACGGAATAAAATTAAGATTATTAAAAATAATAACTAGAAAATGCATTTCCTGGGGAAAATGCGTGGGAATGCTGAATTGCTAAAACGGCCCCCAGCAAAATTGCCCCCATCATATTGCCATCAAAACTGTCCCATCATATTGCCACCATCAAAACTGCCCCATCAGAATTGCCACCATCAAAACTGCCCCATCATATTGCCACCATCAAAACTGCCCCATCAGAATTACCCCATCAAAACTGCCCCATCATATTCCTCTATTATAAATCAGTACATGGTGTGTCTGTCCCCTCCCCCCTGTGTATAACAGAAGCTTTGGTAACCATGGCAACAAAACAAACACTAACAGTACACTCTGATTAATGGCTAAAATTTCCTGAAATGACCTCTAAACAAATGGCCGTATTTTAAAAACTATACATCCTACAGCAAAGATCTTTATATTGTGAGAATCACAAGACTCAGACCTAGATTTTGATACATAGTATGTCTCTGAAATATTAAAATTGAAGGCACGGTCGCAGTTTAGAAATTGCCCTTCAAATTTGAAGGGGCTAGAGTGTAGTTTCAATGAATGTCAATGGACGGTGTGAGTTGCAAACAAATGGTCATATTGTGAAAACTATCAGGACTATGGCTTAGCCGTGGACATGTTTAGTGGCAGCAGGGATAGCTGAACGTTTTGATATAAGATTTATGTAGGTGGGCTTGAAAATGAGGGAGTGGAGGCAGTTTAGAAATCATGTTCTGATTTTTCAGCTTTTGTCCCCTCCCCTGGGCTCTAATCAGAGCTGAGATGCTCCAGCCACCTCCCCCCTGTGTATAACAGAAGCTTTGGTAACCATGGCAACAAAACACACACAGTACACTCTGATTAATGGCTAAAATTTCTTGAAATGACCTCTAAACAAAAAGCTTTTTCTCAAAAACTGTAAAAGATATCAAATTGAAAAGCTATAGCCAGATAGCTGAATATTTTGTGAACATTTTAAAGTTTGTTTGGTGTCTCTAGGTGAAAGTATGAAGGAGCTGAAACTTTTGGGAGCGGAAGAAAAATTTAAGGATTTCAAGCATGCTCCCATTGACTTCAATGTTAAAAAAAAGTGATAAAAAGCTTAATATTTTAAAAAGTATAAATGGTAGAAAAAAAGTTGAAAAAGAGCACACCTCAGCTAAAAGAGACAAACATTTTGATAGTTGAATGGTTTTAATAGCTGAAAGTATGCAGAAGTTACGCATTACCGAAAAACGTACGGAATAAGAAAAATAATAAAAAAACGAATAACAATAGTGGGACTGCTAAAGCATTCCCACTAATAAAAAAACGAATAACAATAGTGGGACTGCTAAAGCAGTCCCACTAAATAAAAAAACGAATAACAATAGTGGGACTGCTAAAGCATTCCCACTAACTAGAAAATGCATTTCCTGGGGAAAATGCATGGGAATGCTGAATAGCTAAATTGCTAAAACGGCCGCCATCAAAACTGCCCCATCAGAATTGCCCCATAAAAATTGTCCCCATTAAAACTGCCCCATCATATTGCCACCATCAAAACTGCCTCATCAGAATTGCTCCATCAAAATTGTCCCATCATATTGCCACCATCAGAATTGCCCCATCAAAACTGCCCCATCATATTGCCACCATCAAAACTGCCCCATCAGAATTGCCCCATCATATTACCACCATCAAAACTGCCCCATCATATTGCCACCATCAAAACTGCCCCCATCATATTGCCATCAAAACTGCCCCATTAGAATTGCCCCATCAAAATTGTCCCCATCAAAACTGCCCCATCATATTGCCACCATCAAAACTGCCCCATCAGAATTGCCCCATCAAAACTGCCCCATCATATTGCCACCATCAAAACTGCCCCCATCAAAACTGCCCCATCAGAATTGCCCCATCAAAACTGCCCCATCAGAATTGCCCTATCAAAACTGCTCCATAAAAATTGTCCCCATCAAAACTGCCCCATCATATTCCTCTATCATAAATCAGTACATGGTGTGTCTGTCCCCTCCCCCGGGCTCTGTAATCAGAGCTGAGATGCTCCAGCCACCTCCCCCCTGTGTATAACAGAAGCTTTGGTAACCATGGCAACAAAACAAACACAGTACACTCTGATTAATGGCTAAAATTTCCTGAAATGACCTCTAAACAAAAAGCTTTTTCTCAAAAACTGTAAAAGATATCAAACTGAAAAGATATAGCCAGATAGCTGAATATTTTGTGAACATTTTAAAGTTTGTTTGGCGTCTGTAGGTGAAAGTATGAAGGAGCTGAAACTTTTTTAGATTTTAAGTTTCTGAAGCATGCTCCCATTGACTTCAATGTTAAAAAAAAGTGTTAAAAAGCTTAATATTTTAAAAAGTATAAATGGTAGAAAAAAAGTTGAAAAAGAACACACATCAGCTAAAAGAGACGAACATTTTAATAGTTGAATGGTTTTAATAGCTGAAAGTATGCAGAAGTTACGCAGAGCCAAAAAACGTACGGAATAAAATTATTAAAAATAAATAAAATCGAATAACAATAGTGGGACTGCTAATGCAGTCCCACTAATTATGTCTAGGCAATTGATCTTCCACTACATTGTGCAACCAAAGGTCACGACAAACCAGTATTGCATCAAAAAATGAATCAAAATATAACTACTTTCAAGCTGAAGCAAAGCCTCCAAATAATAATTATCAAAGAGAAATGTTTCCAATCAGTAATTGTTTCTCAATATAGGTGGATAACAGGAGAACATATTCATAAATAAAAGTACCAGTACACATGTGTAGCGTGAACAACACAACAATTATAACAGATGAATAATCCTCTGGAAAAATGTGTCAAGATAACCAAATCCACACACAGTGCAGCATAGATTCTAATTTAAATATTCAAAATGCAACACTCCAACAATGATGCATCAAAATAAATAATGAGAAAAAAACAATTGCCTAAAGGTAAGTAAGTGCAAATAAAACAATCAGTGCAGCATCAATTAGGTCTAGAAATAAATAACTATTAGACAGATATGTATAACAAGTGAAGCACAACATTAAGTGCAACATTAATAGAACTTAATTAGAAAACATAATCTAACAAGCAACACTTCAGACAGGTGTGTTTAAAAGGATAATGTGAATAAAAATAAATACCGTAGTCCCAAAAAAGTCCCATACATAGTCAGATCCCCATCGTGACAATTAAATTGAAAAAATAGTGCCAAAAGAGTTCCTCCAGGAGTGACCAGTGAGGGATTAAAGGTGTGTGAAAGTGATGGTTCCCCCAGCCTCTCACCTGAACGATAACAGCCCAGTAAGCTAATAAAGATGACCCAGGCAGCTTCCCGATCTCCTTGATGACAGATCCCCCTAAGGGCCTCCAGACTTCTGCTTCCAGATGACTCAAGTATAATCAGCTCAAAAAATAAAAAGGGAAGGTCTCCATAGTGTAGTATAATTATAAACAAATTTATTACAGCATTAGCCCACTTACGTATAAAAACTTGGCAACAAACGAACACTCCAGCTGCTCACTGCTCACCGATCCCGGCCGTGATCGGGAAGCCGAATGCAGCCGAACGACCCACCTCTCTCCTCCCTGACGCGTTGCGTCACTGTCACATCACTTGTTCTGAAGTGTTGCTTGTTAGGTTATGTTTTCTAATTAAGTTCTATTAATGTTGTGCTTCACTTGTTATACATATCTGTCTAATAGTTATTTATTTCTAGACCTTATTGATGCTGCAATGATTGTTTTATTTGCACTTACTAACCTTTAGGCAATTGTTTTTTCTCATTAATTATTTTGATGCATCATTGTTGGAGTTTTGCACTTTGAATATTTAAATTAGAATCTATGCTGCACTGTGTGTGGATTTGGTTATCTTGACACATTTTTCCAGAGGATTATTCATCTGTTATAATTGTTGTGTTGTTCACGCTACACATGTGTATTGGTACTTTTATTTAATAATATGTTCTCCTGTTATCCACCTATATTGAGAAACAATTACTGATTGGAAACATTTTTCTTTGATAATTATTATTTGGAGGCTTTGCTTCAGCTTGAAAGTAGTTATATTTTGATTCATTTTTTGATGCAATACTGGTTTGTCGTGACCTTTGGTTGCACAATGTAGTGGAAGATCAATTGCCTAGACATAATTATTACTTGGAGTTCCTGTCTTCTATTCTCCTGGTATGATTGGTAGTTTTACATATTTTCTTTAGCTTTCTCTTAGTGCCTCTATTATTTAGTAAGCGCCACATATTTTTATTGTCCTATTTGTCTTTGATTGGTGTGTGAACACCCTTTGTAGGCAGCTACATTTTTATACCTCGTTTTAGTCGTCTTTTTGGTTTGCGCACAAGTATTTATCATTTCTTCATTATTTTTTTATTGAAAAAAAAAAAAGACTTTTTTTTTTTTTGTCTATTGCATTTAAGTGTAAATGTGAGATCGGAGCTCTTTTTGACCCCAGATCTCACATTAAAGAGGTCCTGTCATGCTTTTTTTTTCTATTACAAGGGATGTTTACATTGCTTGTAATAGGAATAAAAGTGACCCAAAATTATTTTTTTAAATGAACGGTGTAAAATTAAAAAATAAAAAGTAAATTGAATAAGAAAAAAATGAAAAAAAAATTAAAGCGCCCGTCCCGCCAAGCTCGCGCGCAGAAGCGAACACATACATAAGTCGTGCCCGCATATGTAAACGGTGTTCAAACCACACATGTGAGGTATCACCGTGATCGTTAGAGTGAGAGCAATAATTCTAGCAAAAGACCCCCTCTGTAACTCTAAACAGGTAACCTGTAGAAATTTTTAAACGTCGCCAATGGAGATTTTTAAGTGCCAAAGTTTGTTGCCATTCCACGTGCGTGTACAATTTTGAAGCATGACATGTTGGGTATCAATTTACTTGGCCTAACATTATCTTTCACAATATAGAAAAAAATTGGGCTAACTTTACTGTTGTCTTATTTTTTATTTAAAAAAGTGTATTTTTTCCCAAAAAATTGCGCTTGTAAGACTGCTGCGCAAATATGGTGTGACAAAGTATTGCAAAAATCTCCATTTTATTCTCTAGGGTGTCTGAAAAAAAATATATAATGTTTGGGTGTTCTAGTAATTTTCTAGCAAACAAAAAACGATTTTAACTTGTAAACAACAGATCTCAAAAAGAGGCTCGGTCCAGAATTGGTTTCAAGCACACAAGCTTCTTTCTTTAGAGCACCAAGAGCAGAGTCCTTTCACAAGAAATTAGATAAACTTAGCTCTTCAGGACACCGGTGGATATCCCCTTTAACAGACACACAGGTGACTTTCTAGCAGAAGAGGGATGGCAGCATCCGAAAGGTCTCTAAGACCTCTTACAGCACTCTGTACTCACAGAATGTCCAGGAACAGTTGATTGCCTCCTTCCATCTTCAGTGATACCAGACTACATCTTCAGATGACGGCCCCTGCAGCTTCAGCATCCAGGCAAGCACATGGCAGCATTGCCCTGAAGGGCAGCGAGCCCTCCAGGCTGGACTGATCCTCTCAAGGAACAGACCAAGAACTCAGTGTGCTCAGAGAATATCTACAGTCTCCCAGCAGCCTTTAGGGCCCTGCTCCCTGGAATTAGCCATGGCTGTATAAATATTCATGCTTCCATCTGCATAGCTCCACACCTATAATCCAGAATGTTCTTCTGATATCTGGAAAGCAGAGGGAGCTATTGGCTGAGAACTCTGAACAGACCTAACTAATCAATTGCATTCACAATGGATACAGTGAGGCAAGTTTGGATTACCTAACCAAAACACACCCATATCCACTGAACACAGTGAGCCAGCACTAAATCTAACTGATCCGAGCACCTATCTAGCAGGGTGCTACATTAGAAAGGGTGATAACGTCTGCAACTGTTTTTATGACTGTCTGTGCCTTCCTGTTCCAGTGTCAACTCACCTCTGCACTTTTACATTGTGTGACAATGCGGGGCCCTGCCACTGTGTAAATATTGGAGAAAATGGTACAGGATTTGCATTAAGGCTTACTGCGAGGTTCCAGACTATCGTTTCTGAGCAGAGAAAGCTGTGTCTTTGGCTTTCTCTGGATTCTGTAAACCTGGATTGGGACCTGGAGCTTGGAGGCTCCAAAGTGTCTTGGGTGGGACGGAACCTTCAATCATCCTGTGTCCAGATTTTACTGGATGCCTGCAACCTGTGCGAGTACACAGGTGTGCAGGGGTTGTTATATAATAAAGGCTAAGGATAGCTCGGGGTTCCTTAGAAGTGTTAGGAGACAGAAGGTCTCACCCAAGGGTCAGAGGCACCCCAGTCAGGAGACAGGAGTCATGGTCTTGGCCATTGTGGAGAGGTTGGAATCTGTTTCATTGAGTGTGTGGACAGGTGTCTTTTATACAGGTAACGAGTTCAAACAGGTGCAGTTAATACAGGCAATGAGCGGAGAACAGGAGGGCTTCTTAAAGAAAAAATAACAGGTCCGTGAGAGCCGGAATTCTTACTGGTTGGTGGGTGATCAAATACTTATGTCATGCAATAAAATGCTAATTAATTATTTAAAAAAATCATACAATGTGATTTTCTGGATTTTTATTTTAGATTCCGTCTCCGTCTCTCCCAGAGAGTACCTATGATAAAAATGACAGACCTCTACATTTGTAAGTAGGAAAACCTGCAAAATCGGCAGTGTATCAAATACTTGTTCTCCCCACTGTATATTTTATAGAAGTCTTCAGGACAGTCACATGATTTGCTGGGTCTTCTTTGACTTCTTCTCTGAAGCTGAGCTATCTATAATGATGCGGAGAGCGTCGCTGACATGGTGACGTCATGGTGTCCATCATAGGAAGTGAGTTGAATGATGCTTTGGAATTGCACTGGATTGCACAGTAGCGAGTTTGTATGGTGCAGCACCAGAGTATAATCGCTTAGCTTTTTTTTATGGGGGTTTAATGTATGCGCCAACTATGCTACTCTCACTATGTTTATATGAAAAGTAGAGAATGTATACAGGTCAAAGGATCAAATCCATCCAGATTCCCCACAATCATCATCTCATTGGATTCCACCATCATACATCCAGTATTATGACTCTGAACAGATGACTAGTCTGATATGTGTGTGTGATAGTGCTGGAACAAGAGAAGTGAGGCTTCGTTCCAATGGCTAAACAATAAGGTGCGTCCTCCTTTAAAGGAGCTAATACCCAATGAAGGTATAGTGTGGGTGGACCTTGTATCTATCCTAATAGAAGGAGCACCAAACCAAATGATAAAAGAGTCCAAATTCTTTATTGGTATACACTAAAAAACTTCCTATGCATTTCAGGGACCAGAAGAAACTCCCCCCTAATCAGGCCTTCAGCTAAGATAAGAACCTTGAATGGACTTAAAATAGGGCTTTCGGTGAAGGATTCTTCAGTATTACATAAGGTGGCCGTGAAGTCTTCCATATCTCTAAGCTCATTCACTTTGGTGAACCAGAGAGATTTCACGGATCAAGGGGTCTTTTAATGGCAGCACAGATTGGCTAGTTTGTCAGGATCCGGGTCTCAACCTACGACTTCTGCGGTGTCTGGCTATAGCTCTTCTCACTGTGTCACCAGGGATGCTGGGCAGCTCCCTATCAGATTTCTTGGACAACCTTGCTTTGTGTCCTGTTTCTAGTGAACCTTGAACCTCTTTGCTCCTCCCATGAACTTCCTGCTTTAAACCATATTTCTGCACTTCCTGAGTGCCGGCTTATTGTGCTCTCTCCAGCCGATGTCTTGCTCCTTGCATACCTTATGCTGTCCTTATCTTTTGCTACTACCTATTATCGACCCTTGGCTCGTTCATCAACTATGCTTTCATCTGATCCAATCGAGCTGCTGCTTGTTGCTGACCTTTGACCTGTTTACTGACTACACTTCTGCTTGATCCCTACCTACTACATCTGCTACTGGACCCCGGCTTGCTCACCTCCTGGTGGAGCAATCCTGAGGACTGCAACCTGATGCTAGCATGCAGAAAAAACAATCTCCACCATAAGGAGCTCTGTTGAATACTGGTTAGGCCTTAGAACCTGTGCATCAGCTGAACCAACGTCGTCTGTTAAAAGGATCTGCTGATATATTTCCTTCTGACTGTTCGTGAAACTCTCTATTGATACAACCATTGGCCCCCAAATGTGATCCTAGGCTTGATCTATTTAAGATCATACTGCATGTATGCAACTTCTCCTAGATATAGACTGCTAGGCTTATTTATAAGGAATGATGGTGCGACCCATGTCAGCCAACCAGTGATCATTTTACTATAGTCAGGTCAAAGAAAGGTCATGTCTAATTGCCAAGACTAAGAGACTAAACATGACACATCACCATTACATTTTTTTATCCTTCCTAGAGAAGACCATATAGGTCTGTGATCCCGGCAAGGAGCTCATAAAGCACCCATGTTCTGCTTCACACCAGAAATCTCTGCTTGAAATTCCTCCTCTTTACCTCCTTTACCCACGTACCTTTGAAGTTGCGTTCAGAGAATTTAGATCTGTTTCTTCAGCCTCGACTAACACAAAATCAAACCCAATAATAATATTCTCCCTCTCGGAGAACAAATGATTCTGAGCGCGAAGAGCCCGAGACGCTCTTGTGCTGCTGTGATTAATAGTGAATCTTGTGTCGGAATGTAGATTGAATTTTATATTAGCATAAATCAGTATTTTCAAGAATAAGAGACTCCATACAGGAGCCTTTTGACATTCAATATCGCTTCCATAAATTATTCATTCAGTTGTTCATTTGCTCGCTGTTCGAGGCTTGTTACAGCAGCTATTTTCACTTGAAAGATATCCTTGGAGGCGGCTAGGAACAATTGTGAGCTATTAGCATTTTTTAGTGAATCAGCGTTTTTTGTCTTGAGCTAACTAGATACCTGTCATAAAAGTACTGAATATGTACATATGCCTTCATTTTACTAAAAAAAGGGCCCAGTTAACAGTCAATCAGACTATAAAGCGGAGTTATAGGTCACAAATGTCCATATCTTGGACTCTCTTTGACTCTTTTCTACCATTGCCGTTCCTGTTTTTGGCCAAATGGAAAGCAGATACCATGTCAACTAATTTTCTTGTAGGGTTAGTTCAATTAATACTTTGTGAAATGTGTTTATGCAATTGTAGAAAGCTGGGGAAAAAATGCAGATTACCCTTCCTTAATAAAGTTGGTCCCAAACCCCAATAAGATTTTTTTTTACTTCACTATGTATTTTTATTTCCTTATTAATTCCTATTTCTACAGCAATTTTCTCCCTTTGAATGTAAAGTATTATTTAAGGTATATTTTTATTAACTCATATTTCTACAATTCTTTTTTACCTTGGGACATAAAGTGCTTTATTTGTTGTTGGAGCAAATCGTGAGGCACCCATCTTGGCTGTACTCAGTAGAACTAGAATATTATACTGAGGCTACCAGTATAGAATATGGAAGGAAACTCATAGAAGCTCCGGGAGAACATCCATATGGATAGTGTCCTGGTGTCAGGACCAGGATCTGAACCCAAGCCCTCTGCTGCCACTGACAGTGGCTCTTTTAGCTGAGCCATCTGAGATGTTACACAGCACCCTCTCTGATCCTTTGGACAATGCATTATGCCAGTGTTTCTCAACTCCAGTCCTCAAGGCGCCCCAACAGGTCATGTTTTCAGGATTTCCCTCAGATGAAACAGCTGTGGTAATTACTAAGGCAGTGAAACTGATCAAATCAGTGCAAAATAATGGCAAGCCTGAAAACATGACCTGTTGGGGTGCCTTGAGGACTGGAGTTGAGAAACACTGCATTATGCCTTGTTTCTGGTGAATCTTGAACTCCTAGCTCCTCCAATTAACTTCCTACTTAAACCATGCCTTTGCACTTCCTGCTTGCCAGATCATTGTGCTCTTTTCCAGCCAATATCTTGCTTTTGCTCTCCTGCTGCAGTCCAAATCTTCACTACTATTAATTACTGGATCCTGTCTAAATTGGCCCTACTATGTGTATATATGAATGTGAGAAAGCGACCTTAGATTGTAAGCTCCTTGGGGCAGGGACTGATGTGACTGTACAATGAATATGTAAAGCGCTGCGTAAATTGACGACGCTATATAAGTACCTGGAATAAATAAAATAAATAAAACAAATAAATAAATTACTGACCTTGACTTTGGGGGTAATGTTTCCACTTGATCCCAAACTGCAACCTCTTGTTACTGACCTTTGGTCTGTTTACTGACTATGCTTCTGCTTGACCCCTACTGGCTATATCTGCTACTGGACCCCAGCTTGCTCAACTCCTAGTGGGGTGATCCTGATGACCGTGACCTGGTACTAACACACAGCAAAACCTCTCTCCACCATCAGGAGCTCTGGGAAATACCAGTTAGTGCTTAGACGCCCACACCTCGGGGGGAGCCTGTGTCATTCACCAGGGTGTTACTTATCCAGCTGGTCGGTGGAGCCTCTCCACTGCTAGAGCTGTCAGTATTTGAGTCTGACCCCTGACCATGACACCTTGCCGAGACATGAGCCGAGGACCTTAGTGCTGCTAATGTTACAAGCCTAACCACTAAGAAAATTTACTTCCTAATTTGAGTGCACATTGTCCTTTATGGAAGATTTATATAGCTCAATTTTCAGACCATTGGCTTATTCCTTGTTTATGCTTCGGCTTGATCCTGACCTGCAACCCTTTGTTTACTGACTACACTTCTGCTTGATGATCCCTACCTACTATATCTGCTACTGGAACCTGGCTTGTTCACCTCCTGATGGGGCGATCCTGAAGACCTAGTGCTAACATGCAGCAAAACCCATTTTCACCATCAGGAGCTCTGGTGAATACCAGTTACAGTGTCTTAAAAAAGTATCCATATCCCCTTGAAATTTTCCAAATGTTGTCATGTTACAACCAAAAACAGGAATGTTTTTTTTTGGGATTGTATGTGATAAACTAACACAAAGTGGCTCATAATTGTGAAGTGGAAGGTAAATGATAAATGGTTTTCAAAATGTTTTACAAATTAATATCTAAAAACTGTGGCGTGCATTTGTATTCAGCCCCCTTTACTTTGATACCCCTAACTAAAATCTAGTGGAAACAATTGCCATCAGGAGTCACCTAGTTGGTAAATAGAGTCCACCTGTGTGTAATTTAATTGAAGTATAAATACATCTGTTCTGTGAAGCCCTCAGAGGTTTGTTAGAGAACCTTAGTGAACAAACAGCATAATGAAGGCCAAGGAACACACCAGACATGTCAGGGATAAAGTTGTAGAGAAGTTTAAAGCAGGGTTAGGTTATAAAAAAATATCCCAAGCTTTGAACATCTCACGGAGCTCTGTTCAATCCATCATCTGAAAATGGAAAGAGTATGGCACAACTGCAAACCTACCAAGACATGGCCGTCCACCTAAACTGAGCGGCCGGGCAAGGAGAACATTCATCAGAGAAGAGCCAAGAGGTCCATGGTAACTCTGGAGGAGCTGCAGAGATCCACAGCTCAGGTGGGAGAATCTGTCCACAGGACAACTATTAGTCATGTTCTCCACAAATCTGCCCTTTATGGAAGAGTGACAAGAAGAAAGACATTGGTGAAAGAAAGTCATAAGAAGTCCTGTTTGTAGTTTGTGAGAAGCCATGTGGAGGACACAGCAAACATGTGGATGAAGGTGCTCTGGTCAGATGAGACCAAAATGTAATTTTTGGCCTAAAAGCAAAACACTATGTGTGGGGGAAAACTAACACTGCACATCACCCTGAACACACCATCCCCACCGTGAAACATGATGGTGGCAGCATCCTGTGGTGGGGATGCTTTTCTTCAGCAGGGACTGGGAAGCTGGTCAGAGTTGATGGGAAGATGGATGGAGATAAATACAGGACAATCTTAGAAGAAAACCTGTTAGAGTCTGCAAAAGACTTGAGACTGGGGCGGAGGTTCACCTTCCAGCAGGACAACGACCCGAAACATCCAGCCAGAGCTACAATGGAATGGTTTAGATCAAAGCATATTCATGTGTTAGAATGGCCCAGTCACAGTCCAGACCTAAATCCAATTGAGAATCTGTGTCAATACATGAAAATTGCTGCTCACAGACACTCTCCATCCAATCTGACAGAGCTTGAGATATTTTGTAAAGAAGAATGGCCAAAAATGTCCCTCTCTAGATGTGCAAAGCTGGTAGAGACATCCCCAAAAACACTTGCAGCTGTAATTGTGGTGAAAGGCGGTTCTACAAAGTATTGACTCGGGGGGGGGGGGGCGACGTACAAATGCCCCCCCCCACACTTTTCACATATTTATTTGTAAAAAATGTTAAAAAACATTTATCATTTTCCTTCCAATTCGCAATTATGTGTCACTTTGTGTTGGTCTGTCACATAAAATTCCAATAAAATACATTTACGTTTTTGGTTGTAGCATGACAAAATGTGAAAAATGTCAAGGGGTATGAATACTTTTTCAAGGCACTGTGTATATATATATTTGTAATAAAGAATTTAGATGTTTACCTTGTTGTGATGCTTTGATGGTACCATGAAAATCCTATTGCCCCCCCACCCCTCCCGCAAATACATATTCATCTAGAATATATATTACTGTTGTTTGTAGTGAGAGTTTTTCATAAGTTTTCTTTGCATTGTAATACTTTAAATCTATTAAATAAAAGAATGGAAAAAAAGACAAAAAACAACTTGTATCTAAAGTCCCTCTTTTGCATGTGAATGGTACATGTAGGATAGTAAAATGATACATGACATTTTTTTTTGCCGCTTAAAATTCTAGCGCCATTCTTTGTGAACGCAGACACTTGTCTAAACAAAGTTTCATTTGCATTCAGACATTCTTGTATTTGATTCGGGAAGGAAATCACAGAGCTGTAATTTCTTTTTTTTTTTTTTTTTTTTTTAGTATTCCAGTGAATGTTATGTAGACAAAGAAAACTCCATTTATTTTGGTGAATGCAGAAATGTAAAGCTCGTTCACCATCTGGGGTCAAGAACTGAACTTTTTTATTTTTTTTTTTATATTATTTAATAATAATTTAATGAGAAAAAAATTTGTAATAAAGATTATTGGATTAAAAAAAAAAAGAACTGACCTTTATTTTCGGAAAAAAATAATAATCTGCTCATGTGGAAAGATGTTTGTCAGCATTCACATCTCTGTACTGATATAAGAGAGAGATACGGAAAAAATATATATATATATCGCACTGCAGGCTTGTTTTAAAAGTGTAGAAAACAAAGATTTTATGCAAATTGGAAGGACCTGTGGTAGCCAAGCAGATTATACTTTTTTTATATCGATTTGAATTGTTTTACTTATTCGTGAGCATTCATGACAATGACAAACTATATATATTTTATTTTTAGGAAAAAGGAAAATGAAGTCACATGACTTAAAGTGTAATTTTTTTGTCACCAACCCACATCATAAAAACTATCAATATGTATTCCATGCTGTTCATACTCATTCAGTCCCTTTTCTGTATTCTGCAAAAAACCTGGTTGATCCTGCTGCTCTCTATCACCCCCCTTCTGTCCATGTCCCCAATTCAGCTAGGGATTTTGCAGCTGTGGTGGCAGCTCTGCACATGCTCCGTTTTCATTGAGTTTCTTTGCTGAGTATTTCCCCCCTATCACATCTGAGCAGCCCCTGTGACTATAGAGTCACACATGTGGGCGTATACACAGTGGTCAATGACAGCCCACTCCCTCCCCCCTCCTCTGTGACCACTAATCAGCCAAACACAATGGGGGGAGGGGGCGGGATTTTACATGTAGATTGATGGAGGCTTCACCTCCCTGTTATTCTAAGACACATGTTGGAGGGGTGTGACACAGCCTGTGACTGGCAGAAATCCACCCCCCACACCATGTTATTTCCAGAACATAATAAAGATTTGATTTGCAAATACAGTGGAACCTCCGATTGTGAGTAACGCCGTTTACGAGCGTGTCACAATACGAGCTATTTAGAAAAAAAAATCCTGACTCGGTTTGCGAGCGTTGTCTCACAAAGATGAGCAGGAGTCAAGCCACTGGGGTGTGCATTACCGCATTTAGCCAGAGGTGCGGGGTCGCCGTTGACGCTCGGAGATGCTTGGAGACGCTCGGAGCTACTCGGTTCCCGAGCATCTCCCAATACCCCCACACGTCTGGCCACATACAGTACTGCATACACCAGCAGTGACTGTGGGACCAATTATCTGAGTTTCCATTGATTCCTGTGGGGAAACTCGCTTTGATATACGAGTGCTTTGGAATACAAGCATGCTTTTGGAACGGATTATGCTTGCAATCCAAGGTACTACTATATATTTGTATGACAATTTAAAACAGTTTATTTATATTAATTATTAATATTTACTCTGTATTCCAAAGGCTGTGTTTTTTTTGTGAACAGCAGCAGAGGACTAGAAGATCCTCTTGCTTATGTTTCCCTGCAGACAAACTGAGGGGGGTGGGGAGGGGGCAGGGATCAGCTGTAGAGGAAAGAGGGAGATGATGTTGGACATCCTTCAGCCAGGAAGTAAGGCGGACTCTAGCTGATATGTTGCAGCTTCTAATGAAGATGCTGGTAGTTTAATTAGATCCTGTCGAAAAAATTGGCCAAATATGTGTATGTGTTTGTAAGCGTGTCGGGACCCCATGGGGCAAGGACCGCGCTATACCGCAGATGGACACCGGAGGCAAAAAGCGCCCTGAGGTGATTCAGTTCGCATAGGTAGCATTATACAAGTCACTCATTCATTCATTCATTCATTCATTGTGAGTAAGTACAGGAGAGGACCTTGTACAACTGTGCAGGACTTAAGGGAAGGCCAGAGGTTGGATAAAGAGGAGAAATGGACACAAACTAAAAAGCTTAGGAAACTATCAAGACTGGGTTGGTACCACATATTTAATTAGTATTGTCAGGGAAGGCTTAGTGGACAATAATATTGAATTGGAATCATGAAAAAAAGGCAGACAGGGGTTTGAAGGACCATGAAAGTTGGGTTGGTACCATGTACATATGTATGTTTATTTATGAATAAAAACCCAAAGTTTTAATTACGCTTGGAATTGATATTGGCAGAGAAGGCTCGGCGGACAATGCCGTTGATTCAAAACCAAGGACAGGAGGTAGACGGGTGGTCAGTGAACTATGAAGACTGGGTTTGCCTGACGTACATACCGTAATTAAATTTGTCAGAGAAGGCTTAGTGGACAATAGTGTTGAATTGGATCCAAGAAAAGAAGGTGCACGTGTTGTTGGTGGACTATGAAGACTGGGTTGGTACCACGTACAGTACGTATGTATGTGTATTTCTGAATACAAACCCAAGGTTTTAATGACACTTTGAACTGATATTGGCAGAGAAGGCTCAGCAGACAATGGTGTTGAATTAAAACCAAGAAGAAACAGTAGACAGGTGGTCAGTGGATTATAAAGACTGGGTTGGTATCACGTACGCATGCATGTATAATTCTGAACATAAGCCCAAAGTTTTAATTACTCTTTGAACTTATATTGGCATTGATGGCTTGACAGACAATGGCATTGATTCAAAACCAAGGAGAGACCAAAAAAAAGACAGGTGGTCAGATGACTATAAAAACCTGGTTGGTACCACGTACATATGTATGTTTATTTCTGAATACAAACCCAAAGTTTTATTTACACTTTAAATTGATATTGCCAGAGAAGGCTTTTCAGACAATGGTGTTGATTCGAAACCAAGAGGAGAAGGTAGACGGGTGTTCAGTGAACTATGAAGACTGGGTTGGTCCAACATACATAATTAATATTGTCAGAGAAGGCCTAGTGGACAATAGTGTTGAACTGAATCCAAGAAAAGAAGGTGCACATGTTGTTGGTGGACTATGAAGAATGGGGTGGTACCATGTATGTACTATATGTATGTATATTTCTAAATACAAACCTGAAGTTTTAATTACACTTTGAACTGATCTTGGCAGAGAGGGTATTACAATTTAAACTGGGAAGAGAAGGTAGACGGGTAGTCAGAGGACTATGAAAACTTGGTTGTTACCACATACATATGAATGTTCATTTCTGAATACAAACCCAAAACTTTAATAACACTTTGAACTGATATTGGCAGGGGAGGCTCGACGGACAATGGCGTTGATTCAAAACCAAGAAGAGAAGGTAGACAGTTGGACAGTAAATAAAGACTGGGTTGGTCCCACATACGTAAATAATATTGGTAGTGAATAATTAGCATACAATAGTGTTGAATTGGAACCAAGATGAGAAGGTGCATAGGTGGTCAGAGGACTATATAGACTGGGTTGGTACCACGTACAGTACGTATGTATGTATATTTCTCAATACGAACCTGAAGTTTTAATTACACTTTGAACTGATATTGGCAGAGAAGGCACAGCAGACAATGGTGTTGAATTAAAACCAAGAAGAAACGGTAGACAGGGTGTCATTGGATTATAAAGACTGGGTTGGTACCACGTAAGTATGTACTGTATGTATATTTCTGAATGTTTTAATTACTCTTTGAACTGATATAGGCATTGATGGCTCAACAGACAGTGGTGTTGATTTGAGAGGACTATGAAAACGTAGTTGATACCACACACATATATATGTTTATTTCTGAAGACAAACCCAAAGTTTTTATTACGCTTTGAATTGGTATTGGCAGAGAAGGCTTGGCAGACAATGGCGTTGATTCAGAACCAAGAAGAGAAGGTAGACAGGTGGTCAGTGGACTATGAAGACTGGGTTGGTCCTGTGTACATAATTACTGCTGGCAAGGAAGGCTTAGTGGAAAATAGCATTGAATTAGATCCAAGACAAGAAGGTGCACACTTTGTTGATGGACTATGAAGACTGATGTGGTCCCACGTACATAAATAACATTGGTAGAGAAGACTTAGAATACAATTGTGTTGAATTGGAACCAAGATGAGAAGGTAGACAGGTGGTCGGAGGACTATAAAGACTGTATATTTCTGAATATAAACCCAAAGTTCTGAATACAAACCCAAAGTTTTTATTACGCTTTGAATTGGTATTGGCAGAGAAGGCTTGGCAGACAATGGCGTTGATTCAGAACCAAGAAGAGAAGGTAGATAGGTGGTCAGTGGACTATGAAGACTGGGTTGGTCCTGTGTACATAATTACTACTGGCAAGAAGGCTTAGTGGACAATAGCTTTGAATTAGATCCAAGATGAGAAGGTGCACAGGTTGTTGATGGACTATGAAGACTGATGTGGTCCCACGTACATAAATAACATTGGTAGAGAAGACTTAGCATACAATTGTGTTGAATTGGAACCAAGATGAAAAGGTAGACAGGTGGTCGGAGGACTACAAAGACTGGGTTGGTACCACATACGTATGCATGTATTTTTCTGAATATAAACCCAAAGTTTTAATTCAATCTTATTTTATTGATAGGCAAAATATCATTGCAAAGAAGTACAGTATACATATAAGTCGTCCAATAACATATAACAAAGATATACATTCGTATATTCGTAAACATTCGTGTAACACTGTTGTCGTACCATCTCATAGTTTAGATAATACGTGAACTTTGGTTGATTGATATGGTATATAAGCCTGTATACCTACGGCGTCTAACCTGGCTTAGTAATATTATGCGAGCACCACTATCTACTCAACGAGTGGTGCCCACGCATTGTATGTAGGCTAGGGCTTTTACTTCTGCGCTGAGCACGTTTTCTCTGAGGGGGAAGCTCTGTGTGTGGCACCGTTCCGGTCTCATGAGACTAGAGATTATGTTGTAGGTGAGCGTGTAGCGCAAACATTTAAAGGGAAAGGAGAAGGGAGAAAAGGGAGATAGTTGGGATAGGAGGGTCAAGGCAGTAAGGGAAGTAGAAAATAAGAGAAATTTTCCACCGTGGCTATACAGATGTGTCGGTGGATTCCTCTGCGGCCCATGAAATAAATTCTGAGGAGTAGCGAAACATAGACCATGAGGTCCAGGTCTTGGAGAATTGCTCCTCCTTACCCGCTTCCTGCGACAACATTCGTTCCAATCCGTTAATTTGGTCCACTTCAATTGCCCAATCCCCCAGGGAAGGCATGCTCGTCGACTTCCAATGTCTGGGCAGAACTGTTCTGGCAGCCGCCAGAAAGTGACGCAAAACGTCTTTTTTGACCGATTTAATCGGTCCAGGGAGCAAAGATAGCAGAACTACCTCAGGAGAGGGTGTGATTGAGGTCGCCATGAGTCTGCAGTATAAGTCGAGGATCTTCTGCCAGAACCTCCGCACAGGGGGGCATTCCCACCAGATGTGGAGTAAGGTTCCCTTGGATGACAAGCAACGCCAGCAGGTATCCGGGAGTGCCGGGTTTATCCAGTGCAAAGTCGAGGGGCATCTGTACCAGCGGGTCAACAACTTAAATCCTTTTTCTTGGGCTTTGGAGGCTAAAGATATTTTGTGAGTCAGAATGAAACACTTTTGCCAGTCTATAGGTGAAATGGGGTGACCCAGATCTTCCTTCCAGGCCTGTGTGTATGGGGGGAGGTCAGGATTATAAGCCATATGTATGAGCGAATATAGTTGAGAGACCACATGTGTGGGGGGGGCGGTCTGGAGCAGCATGTTCTCTAAGTCTGTTAAGTCAGCAAGTATATCAGGCAGGGATGGGAAGGTGCGAATGAAGGATATCACCTGTTGCCTCTGCAGCCAATGCGTCGAGGTATGGGAAGATGGGCCGGAGGGGATGTCATGAGTCAGGGAAGAGTCTGATCGCAAGACTTGGGCAAGTCGTCTGTGATCTTCCTTACACCAAGGTCCAAAACTTGCTCCCTGTAGGGCCGGAGGAAAAGCCGGGGTCCCAAATAGTGGAGTCATGGGACCCTTCAGAGGAGATAGGGTCTTGGAGGAATTCATTCGGGTCCAAATTTGTATGGTTTGTTGTGTAAGGTCGCTCAGGGGTATCCCTCCTTTCAGGAATTCGATAGGCGTCCACGGTAAGGCGCGGAGATCTATCGAATTGATATGGCTCTCTATTTGTACCCATAATTTGGTGGAGGAATGATGGAACCAGTTAATTATACGCGTGAGTACTGCTGACTTATAGTATATAGAGGCATCTGGAGCTCCAGCTCCTCCACGAATCTTGGGGAGCGAGAGAGTCTCATAGCGTATCCGAGGACGAGCCCCTCCCCATATAAAGGAGGAGAATAGTTGGCGGAGCTTCTTAAAGAACCAGGAGGGTATGGATATGGGAATTGTCTGAAACAAATAGAGAAACCGAGGAAGAACGTCCATTTTTAGGGCATTCACCCGGCCCAACCACGAAAGGCGCTTCTTCGTGTAGTTTGAGAGATCCGTCTTGGTTCTAAGCAGAAGGGGAGCATAGTTCAGAGAGAATAATTGGGATCCTTCTGTGGGTATTTGGATTCCGAGATAACGGATGGAAGTGGAACCTGTTTTAAAAGGATACTTAGTGGAGACTTGGCGGAGGGCCTCCTGGGACAGTGAGATGTTCAGGATTTCTGATTTAGTATGATTCACTTTGAAATTGCTCAGCTTCCCAAACCTCGTGAATTCCTGCATTATATGTGGTAAGGATATATGGGGTTGGGTTATAAACATTAGCAGGTCATCCGCAAAGAGAGCCAGTTTGGAATGAGTGGGTCCTATTGATATACCTGAAATGTTAGGGTTATTGCGCAAGGCAATTGCCAGGTGTTCCATGACCAGTACATAGAGGAGGGGAGATAGAGGGCAGCCCTGCCGTGTCCCATTGTGGATGGAAAATGTAGGTGACAATGAACCATTCACCCGAATTCTAGCAGAGGGAGAGGAGTAAAGGGACATAATTCGGGATATCATTTTGGGGCCCAGACCTATTTGCTTCAGGGACAGCTGGAGGAATTGCCAGTCGACCCGGTCAAATGCTTTTTCGGCGTCGACCGTCAAAAGGCATAAAGGGACATCATGGGTGCGGGCATAGTCGGTAAGAAGCAGGGTTTTTAGGGTGTTGTCCCTTGCCTCGCGCCCACTAACAAAACCCACCTGGTCCAGGTGTATGAGGCGGGGGAGGAGCAGCTGCAATCTAGTGGCTAAAATTTTGGCATATAATTTCAAGTCCACTCCAATTAACGATATGGGCCTATAATTAGCACACAAAGTAGGGTCCTTATCTGGTTTTGGGATAATGGTAATGTGGGCTTCGAGTGTTTGTGGAGGAAACGCTGAGCCTTCCGATAGGGTGTTGAACACCCTAACCAAGAAGGGGGTCAGTTGGAGAGCAAATGTTTTGTAAAATTTAGGGGTGAATCCGTCGGGACCCGGGCTTTTACCGGACGGGGTGGCCGTTATCGCTCCCATTACCTCATCCTCTGTAATTACTTGCTCCAGCTCTTCTACGGTATCGCCATCCAAAGTAGGGAGTTCAGTTTCCTCAATATAAGATTGTCTATCAGGTTCAGGGGCAAGGGTTGGGCCAGGAGAGATGCCGGGCGGTAGATTGTAAAGTGTTTGGTAGAAATCTCGGAATGTTTGTGATATCTTAGAGGGCTCACTAAGCATTTCTCCAGAAGGGGCCCGAATATGGGGTATGAATGTTGAAGACATGTTTGGGTGGAGAGTGCGAGCTAACGGTCTACCGCATTTATCTCTAAATCGGTAATGATGTAAGGCAAGTCTGTCCGCATAGGTACGAGCTGAGGCCTCATACAGGTCCTTAAGTTGGGATCGAGCCGTTGAGACCTCTATAAGGGTCTCCACAGTTGGGGCTCGTTTATGTTGTGTCTCAAGGTCTCGGAGCTTTTGAATTGCTGATGTTATTGCAGCTGATCGAGCCTTTTTCACACGGGTTCCCATCTGGATAAAGATACCTCGCAGGACTGCTTTAAGCGCCTCCCATTGTAAGGGTAGTGAGGTAGTGTCCGTAAACCCAAAGTTTTAATCACTCTTTGAACTGATATTGGCATTAATGGCTCGACAGACAATGGGGTTGATTTGAAAAAAAGGAGAGAAGGTAAGACAAGTGTGAAGAGGACTATGAAAACTTGGTTGGAATCACGTACATATAAATGCTTATTTCTAAATAAACCCTAGGTTTTAATTACACTTTGAATTGATATTTGCAGAGAAGGCTTGGCTGACAATGACATTGAGTCAGAACCAAGAAGTGAAGGTAGGTCAGTGAAGGTGGTCAGTGGACTATGAAGGCTAGGTTAGCCCCACGTACATAATTAATATTGTCAGAGAAAGCACGATAGTGTTGAATTGGAACCAAGAACCAAGGTGCACAGGTTGTTGGTGGACTAAGAATGCTGGGTTGGTACCACGTATAGTACATGTACTGTATGCTTATTTCTGAATTACCTTAAGTTTTAATTTAACTTTGAATTGATATGGGCAGAGACGGCTTGGCAGACAATGGCGTTGATTTTAAACCAAGAAAAGAAGAACGACAGGTGGTCAGTTGACGATGAAGACTGGTTTGGTCCCGCATACATAATAAATATTGTCAGAGAAGGCTTAGAGGACAATAGTGTTGAATTGGAACGAAGAAGATCAGGTGCAAAAGGTTTTTGGTGGACTATGAAGACTGGGTTGGCACCATGCACATATGTATGTTTATTTCTGAATACATATCTTAGGTTTTAATTACACTTAGAATTGGTATTGGCAGAGAAAGCTCTGCGGACATTGGCGTTGATGCAGTGCCAAGAAGAAAAGGTAGACAGGTGGTCATTGGACAGCACAACCCGATCATTAAGGGTGAAAGAGAACAGCACTACAAGGACACTTCTCAATCCAAGATGAACTTTGATGTTGACTTGCAAATAATAGGAACTTTGATGTGGAATTCAAAGCGAACGCTACCATCCAGTTCCCTGTCAACATCAAACCGCATGCTAATATCAAAGCGGAAATAGAACAGTGACAACTTGTTCTTCTTATTCACATCCTGCAAAGAACAAAATACTAAATGTTACATACTTCAAACCGACACAAAGACAACTCCTACCGCACATGATAATAGACCAGACATGATAAAGTAATCAGCATTCTTCCAAGGATTTTAATTAGTGTTTATTTCTTTAGAAAAAGTAAACTTCTGCGTTTGCTGATAAGAAGGAACATTTATTATTTTTTATAATTTTTTTTCCAATTAATAAATAGAGAGTGCAAAGAAAAATGATGACAGGAAAGCCGTATCGACCAATTTTTGTATTTTGTTTTTTTTTTCAGATTGTCAACGAATGTGATTTTAGATTGGATTGGATATTTTACAGTCTTTCTCTTGTTGGTCTTATTAACGACATGAGTATCAGCCGGAACATTCCACTTCATTACCAGATGATTTTTCAGTTTTCAGTGCTGTTTTGATTTGACTGACAATGACTCCGTCATAATATACACCATATTACCAAAAGTATTGTGACGCCTGCTTTTACACGCACATGAACTTTAATGGCATCCCAGTTTTAGCCCGTAGGGTTCAATATTGAGTTGGCCCCGCCCTTTTCAGCTATAACAGCTTCAACTCTTCTGTCCACAAGGTTTAGGAGTGTGTCTATGCGAATTTTTGACCATTCTTCCCGAAGCACATTTGTGAGGTCAGGCACTGATGTTGGACGAGAAGGCCTGGCTCGCAGTTTCCACCCTAATTCATCCCAAAGGTGTTCTATTGGGTTGAAGTCAGGACTCTGTGCAGGTCGGTCAAGTTCCTCCACCCCAAACTCGCTCATCCATGTCTTTATGGACCTTGCTTTGTGCACTGGTGCGCAGTCATGTTGGAACAGGAAGGGGCCATCCCCAAACTGTTCCCACAAAGTTGGGAGCATGAAATTGTCCAAAATGTCTTGGTATGCTTACGCCTTAAGAGTTCCCTTCACTGGAACTAAGGGGCCAACCCAACCCCTGTAAAACAACCCTACACCGTAATCCCCCTCCACCAAATGATTTGGACCAGTGCAGAAAGCAAGGTCCATAAAGACATGGATGAGCGAGTTTGGGGTGGAGGAACTTGAGTCCTGACCTCAATCCGATAGAACATTGGCTATTAACATTTATAGGTAAAGTTGATTGCCTCTCTGGGATCAGGACGGAATTTTTTTCCCCTGCTGTAGCAAATTGCATCATGCTTTTCTGGGGGTTTTTTCCGCCTTCCTCTGGATCAACTGTGGGTATAGGATTGGGTATATGAGATTGTATGATATTTTTTCAACCTGACTAACTATGTAACTATGTAACACCTTTGGGATGAATTAGAGCAGAGACTATAAGCCAGGCCTCCTCGTCCAACATCAGTGCCTGACCTCACAAATGCGCTTCTGGAAGAATGGTCAAACATTCCCATAGACACACTCCAGACAAATGGCCTGGTCATTAAGGGGGTAAATCCTTCTGGGGCTGAAGTGGCTAAAGACCAGGAGCCCCACTTTAAGAGTCTCCTTACCATGTGGGACTTCATCGCATCGCCTTGAACTCACCTAACGGGAAGTCCAACGCCGGTTTAAATCACTTCTGATCCTGCAAGTAAATCCTCAGGAAGCGAGTTTAATGAACAGCCGCCGCAAGTAGTCGTAGACACGGGCTTGGCTGCCGCCTTAACGCTGCAGAATCTTTCAGGCCATTATTTGATGCATGAAAGAGACGATGGAAATGATTACAGGGAAAATCTTCTGCTTTTGTATTCATTGCATCGGTACATCTGCCACACCGAGCTCCATGGAATTCTTTATTGCCTGGTAAGTAAAACATCATTCATTTTTAAACTGCAATTTCTGGAATGTGTTTGAGAAGCCGGAATGCACTGTCAGAAAACAAGGGCCCGGATCGCCAGCGAAATCTGTGTTTCCCAAGTGGATTACGGCATGGTTTAATTTAATCACGCCCGGCCTTGTCGTCTTCATTTTTCTTTCTCATCAGCGTGCCTGGCGTGTCAATTTCCGAAGCATCAAGCGCAGTTTACGTTGTCTTCGCCATTTATATTCCGCGCACCTGTTCTGTCTCTCCTGATTAAGATGCCTGATAAAAGTTGCATAACAAAGACATAAACTTTCCATGGAGGCGTCAATTATTTAAAGGTGGTGCACACTCAAGCAGGCTTGTTCAAGACCCATAGCAGCCAATCAGGATCCCCATCAGATCAGTACAAGATGTATTCTAATTGGTTGAGATGATGATTGCTAAAAATGTTGGTAAAGCCAAAAACATTTTATTTTTATTTTCGACATGACCAGTGTAGATCAAAGGTAACCTGCCCCTTAAATATAAACAGAAAAGTCAGTGCTACTACCCATGCACCAGGGAACTCCCAGGTGCTCGATCCACAGTCGCTGGCTGAGTAGAGTAATGTAGAAAAAACGATCCGCACTCCGGTTGTTGCTCTTAAAATTTCTTCATTTTATTGAATAGCCACAGTGAACAAACGCTGATTAAATCAGTTAACACGTTTCAGCCTATAAGGCCTTAGTCATTAGTCATGGGTTATGACTAAGGCCTTATAGGCTGAAACGCGTCAACTGACTTAATCTGCGTTTGTTCACTGTGGCTATTCAATAAAATGAAGAAATTTTAAGAGCAACAACCGGTGTGCGGATCATTTTTTCTACATTAACCTGCCCCTTAACCCACATCTGGCCACCACCCCCAACTGCCCTTCTTGGAGTCCCCAAGGAAGACACAATACTCCTGAGTGGAGTTTAAATGGCAATGGCAATCAGTACAAGATGTATTCTAATTGGTTGAGGCGTTTCAGCGTTTCTAATTGGTTGACGCGTTTCAGCCTATAAGGCCTTAGTCATTAGTCATGAGTTATGACTAAGGCCTTATAGGCTGAAACGCATCAACTGATTTAATCAGCATTTGTTCACTGTGGCTATTCAATAAAATGAAGAAATTTTAAGAGCAGCATCCGGAGTGCGGATCATTTTTTCTACATTAACCTGCCCCTTAACCCACATCTGGCCACCACCCCCAACTGCCCTTCTTGGAGTCCCCAAGGAAGACACTATACTCCTGAGTGGAGTTTAAATGGCAATGGCAATCAGTACAAGATGTATTCTAATTGGATGAGATGATTGATGATTGTTAAAAATGTTGGTAAAGCCAAAAACATTTTTTTAATTATTGACATGGCTAGGGTAGATAAAAGGTAACCTGTCCCTTAACCCACATCTGGCCACAACACCCAACTGCCTTTCTTGGAGTCCCCTAGGAAGACCCAATACTCCGGAGTGAAGTTTAAACGGCAATGGCAATCAGTACAAGATGTAATCATGCAATCATTTTCCTTTTGCAAAATGCGAGTAGTCCAATGGCAGCCCAGGAGACGGGACTTCTTATTACAGAGGCCGCCAAGTAAACAGAAGGTTCTCACTGTATGTAACCTGACGACGCTCGTCCCACCCCCTCCCTGTCCCCTGCGAAGCAGCTAAAATTGAAGTATTGGCGTATAACACGCACGCGCTATTTGCACCCGATTTTCATGGTGAAAAAGTGAGTGTTATACGCCAATAAATACAGTATATATATTTTTAGCAAAGACCCTAGAGAATAAAATGGTGGCCTTTGCATTTTTTTTTTATATCACACGGTATTTGCACAGAAATTTTTTAAATGCAATGTTTTGGGAAAAAATACATTTTAATCAAATTTAGTGCAAAAAAAAAACCATAGATAACCCAATTTTTTGTAAAATATAAAAGTGGGTGTTATTCGTAGTAAATAGATACCAAACATGTCACGCTTTAGAATTGCGCACATTCGTGGAATGCCGCAAAACTAGGGTATTTAACAATCTCCATGGTGACATTTTAAAATTTTTTGCCCTTCTTGGAGTCCCCAAGGAAGACACTATACTCCTGAGTGGAGTTTAAATGGCAATGGCAATCAGTACAAGATGTATTCTAATTGGTTGAGATGATTGATGATTGTTAAAAATGTTGGTAAAGCCAAAAACATATTTTATATTTTTGACATGACTAGGGCAGATCAAAGGTAACCTGTCCCTTAACCCACATCTGGCCATAACCCCCAACCGCCCTTCTTTTAGCAAAGACCCTAGAGAATAAAATGGTGGCTTTCGCAATTTTTTTTATATCACACGGTATTTGCACAGCAATTTTTTTAATGCAATTTTTTTGGGAAAAAAATACACTTTAATCAAATTTAGTGCCAAAAAAAAAATACCATAGATAACCCAATTTTTTTTTGTAAAATATAAAAGTGGATGTTATTCTTAGTAAATAGATACCAAACATGTCACGCTTTTAGAATTGCGCACATTCGTGCAATGGCGCAAAACTAGGTTATTTAACAATCTCCATGGTGACATTTTAAAATTTTTTACGCGTTACCAGGTTAGAGTTACAGAGGAGGTCTAGTGCTAGAATTATTGCTCTCACTCTGACGTTTGTGGTGATAGCTCACACGTGTGGTCCGAACTTCGTTTACATATGCGGGTGCAACCTAAGTATACGTTTACTTCTGCATCTGTGCACGAAGGAACAGGGGCACTTTAAAAAAAATATATTTTTTTTTATTATTTAGTTTATTACTTTATTATTTTTACACAGTCTCTTTATTTTTTTTTCACAGTGAAACCTTTTAATAGGAATCAAGAGGTTTTAAAAATGAAATAAATAGTTTATTTTATTTTATTTTTTATCACTTTTATTCCCATGACAAGAAATGTAAACATCCCTTTGTAATAGGAATAAGGCGTGACAGGTCCTCTTTATGGAGACATCTGGGGTCAATAAGACCCCAAATCTCTCCTCTACCCTGGAAGGCATAAGATATATATATATAAAAAAAATAAAAATAAATCGATCTCTGCTTTTCAGGGTAAAAAACTGGCAGTGTTTACATCTGCCAGCGCAGGAAGTGGCGTCATGACGGCGCTTCTGTCATCCCGGGGTCACAGAGATGACCGGGGACCATTTGATTCCTTGGCCAGCTCTATGATAATTCGACCTGAAGCGGGATCTGTTTTTACTGGGTCCCCATCACACGGCAGAGCCCGGAGAGGCACTGGAGGGTGGCGGGATGGGGGGGATTCCTCCTGCTGCCTGTAAAAGCAATCCAGCAGCTTGTGAGCCGCTAGGATGGCTTTTACAAGATAGGGATTCACCGGCTGAAAAGAAAGATATCTGGATGATGCCTGTAGCTGCACCAATCATCCAGATATCTCCACTTCAAGTCCAGGACGTCATATAACGGCCTTCTGGAGGGAAGTGTTCAACACTCCAAAGTCATGTTGGTAGGTTATTAGTCTCTATTGGCCTTACTATCTAAATCGGCCTTACTATCTTTGTATAAATCGGCCTTACTATCTTTGTATAAATCGGCCTTATTATCTTTGTATAAATCGGCCTTTACTATCTTTGTATAAATTGGCCTTACTATCTTTGTATAAATTGGCCTTTACTATCTTTGTATAAATTGGCCTTACTATCTTTGTATAAATTGGCCTTTACTATCTTTTTATAAATCGGCCTTACTATCTTTGTATAAATTGGCCTTACTATCTTTGTATAAATCGGCCTTACTATCTTTGTATAAATTGGCCTTACTATCTTTGTATAAATTGGCCTTACTATCTTTGTATAAATTGGCCTTATTATCTTTGTATAAATCGGCCTTACTATCTTTGTATAAATTGGCCTTACTATCTTTGTATAAATTGGCCTTATTATCTTTGTATAAATTGGCCTTACTATCTTTGTATAAATTGGCCTTACTATCTTTGTATAAATCGGCCTTATTATCTTTGTATAAATCGGCCTTACTATCTTTGTATAAATTGGCCTTACTATCTTTGTATAAATCGGCCTTACTATCTTTGTATAAATCGGCCTTACTATCTTTGTATAAATCGGCCTTACTATCTTTGTATAAATTGGCCTTATTATCTTTGTATAAATTGGCCTTACTATCTTTGTATAAATTGGCCTTACTATCTTTGTATAAATCGGCCTTATTATCTTTGTATAAATCGGCCTTACTATCTTTGTATAAATTGGCCTTACTATCTTTGTATAAATTGGCCTTTACTATCTTTGTATAAATTGGCCTTACTATCTTTGCATATGTGTTATCCCATTTTGCATGCTAGTCACAAGCTGATCAATTGAGGAGGGTTGAGGGAAGACCTGGCAACTTACCTTGACCAACCTACCTTCCCTGGCAAAAATCACCAAGAAAATTCTATGGGATTGGTTTTTAAGCCTATGAGACATGGTGCCGGAGAGTTGGACCACTGAATCGCCAAGAGTTGTATATAACGCAATAGCCGTACTTCATGAGGTCTTTGAAACTGAGGATTTTCTCATATAAAGCTCTTATTTATGTTGTATGGAAGGGGTGAAGATTGGTCTTTGCCAGTTGCTGTAAAATTCAGCAATGGAATACGTTTATTATGTCTTTGCGTATTTGCTATTACAACTGTAAACAATCCGATTCCCTTTAGGAACCCCCGAAAGGAAGATTTTTTTACATTATATTTACCTCCTTGTGACTGTCTGGGGACATCTGTATGACAAAGATATCAGAGATAACTTTGATACATGCATTTTACTCTCTCTGACCACTTTATTAGATACACCTTGCTAATAGCGGGTTGGACCCCCTTTTGCTTTCCCCTTGATCACCCCCCCCCGTTAACCCCTTCCCTGCCAGTGACATTTATACAGTAATCAGTGGTTATTTTTTGCTCTGATCGCTGTATAAATGTCAGTGGTCCCAAGAATGTGTCAAAAGTGTCCGATCTGTCCGCCGCAATGTCGCAGCCCCGCTAAAAATTGCAGATCGCCGCCATTACTAGTAAAAAAAAAAAATAATAATAATAAAAATGCCATAAATCTATCCCCTATTTTGTAGATGCTATAACTTTTTGCGCAAATCAATCAATGTATGCTTATTGTGAATTTTTTACCAGAAATATGTAGAAGAATTTGTTTTTTTAGATTTTTTTGGGGGGATATTTATTATAGCAAAAAGAAAAAAAATATTGCTCTTTTTTCAAAATTGTTGCTCTTTTTTTGTTTATAGCGCAAAAAATAAAAACCCCAGAGGTGATAAAATACCACCAAAACAAAGCTCTATTTGTGGGGAAAAAAAGAAAGTCAATTTTGTTTGGGTACAGCATCGCACGACCGCGCAGTTATCAGTTAAAGCGACGCAGTGCCGAATCGCAAAAAATGGTCTGGGCGTGAAGGGGGCGAATCCTTCCGGGGCTGAAGTGGTTTAATGCACTCAATAGATAAAAGTAGATCAAGGCTTGTCATAAACCCATATAGACCTCCATAGGGACGCCGCCAGGCTGCAGAGCTCAGCAGGCACGTGGCTGGCTGAGGCAGTGTTCTTGAAGGAAGTGCAGCTGTCAGACTTCAGGCTGGAACGTCGGCATCAGCAGCTTCCAGAAGTGGCTGCGGCTCCAAAATAGCACCTCTCTCGGGTTGAGTGAAGACAGGAAGTGGAGGTGGATGTGGCTACATATTTCAGGGTGGAAAGGAGGGCACCTTTATCAAATTATAGGCTGTACGAATTGCAGCCTCAGTTTCCTGTTCTTAGCTGACAAGAGTGGCACCCGGTGCGGTCTTTCCTGCTGTAGCCCATCTGCTTCAAGGTTGGATGTTTTGTGTGTTCAGAGATGGTATTCTGCATACCTTGGGTGTAACGAGGGGTTATTTGAGATACTGTTGCCTTTCTATCATCTGGAACCAGTCTGTCCATTCTCCTCTGACATCAACAAGGCATTTTCCTCCACACAACTGCCGCTCACTGGATATTTTCTCTTTTTCCCACCATTATCTGTAAACCCCGAGAGATGGTTGTGTGTGAAAATACCAGAAATCCTCAGACCGGCCCGTCTGACACCAACAACCATGCCACGTTCACAGTCACCTAAATCCCCTTTCTTCCCCATTCTGATGCTCGGTTTGAACTTCAGCAAATCATCTTCACCACGTCTAGATGCCGAAATGCATTGAGTTGCTGCCATGTGATTGGCCGATTAGCAATTTGTGTTACCAAGCAATTGAACAGGTGTACCTAATAAAGTGGCCGGTGAGTGGATATACAATATTATTATGACATAAGCTGTTAGCACTGAAGATGAAAAAAACAACTCGTAATAAAAAGTATATTAGATGTGCCAAAGCTCATGTGTACGTAATCATTATCTAAATCATCAGATCTTGTGCTAGTACTGTATCAATATGTGCAAAACAATAAACTAATACCCTGTTTCCCCGAAAATAAGACCTAGCGTGATTGTCGGTGATGGCTGCAATACAAGCCCTACCCCCCAAATAAGCCCTACCCTGAAAATAAGACCTACAATGACTTTAACTAGGGCTTATTTGGGGGGTAGGACTTATAATGCAGCCATAACCGACAATCACGATAGGTCTTATTTTCGGGGAAACAGGGTAGTAGGAATAAAAATGTGAATCAACCACACAATAAATGAATCTTCCTATGTCAGTAATACACATTAAAGTGAAAGATGTGACAGTCCTTCTTCCACTCTTGTTATGCTAAGACAAGTGTTATAATTCCAAACGACCTCCACCATGCTCTGTGGGTCACCTTGATTGATGGACCTTTGACTTACAAAAGGTCAGGACATGTTCTCTTGCTGGGAAAAGCAACGGCCACTGATGTATAATCAAAATCTCTCCAAACACGGATCTTAACCAGACGATATACTCAAAAAGTAAGGGACAGGTGTATAAGACGTTCTCCTTTTCTACGTGGGACTTTGAGAAGTAATTTGGCCTCCGGCCATGAGGTGGCCTTGTTGAAACATTTGAAGACCAAACCTTTTTTGGGACTTTTCGTTTACAAGTAAAAACCAGTATTTTTTTGGTGGAAAATGACTTAAAACCCCCAAACGTTATATACAGCATATATATATATATAGATATATATATATATATGCTGTATATAACGTTTGGGGGTTTTAAGTCATTTTTCACCAAAAAAATACTTGTTTTTACTTGTAAACGAAAAGTCCCAAAAAAGGTTTGGTCTTCAAATGTTTCAACAAGGCCACCTCATGGCTGGAGGCCTAATTACTTCTCAAAGTCCCACATAGAAAAGGAGAACGTCTTATACAGTACACCTGTCCCTTACTTTTTGAGTATATCGTTTGGTTATATCTATATATATATATATAAGCTGACACTACGATACTTAAAAATCTCTATAGGCGACGCTTTAAACATTTTTAATGCAAAGAAATCACAACATATAACCCCATTTTTTGGTTACATATAAAAGATGCCATGCTTTAAAATTGCATATGCTCGTGGAATGGCGACAAGCTACGGTATTTAAAAATCTCCATAGGTGACACTTTAAAATTTTTAATGCAAAAAAAAACACAACATATAATCCAATTTTTTGGTAAAATATAAAAGATGATGTTAGGCTAAGTAAATAGATACCTAACATGTCACGCTTTAAAATTGCGTACATTCCTGGAATGGCAACAAACTACGATACTTAATAAATCTCCATAGGCGAAAATTTTTTACAGGTTACCAGTTTAGAGTTACAGAGGAGGTCTTGTGCTAGAATTATTGCTCTCGCTCTAACATTCGCAGCGATACCTCACATTTGTGGTGCGAACACCTTTTTTATATATATATATATATATATATATATATATATATATATATATATATGTATGTATGTATGTATATATATATATAGATAGATATAGATATATATATCTATCTATATCTATCTATATCTATCTATATATATATATATCTATATATATATATATATATATATATATATATATATATGTGTGTGTGTGTGTGTATGTATATATATATATGTATATGTATATATATATATATATATATATATATGTATATATGTATATATATATATATATATATATATACGTGTGCGACTTACATATGCGTAGTGGAGGGCACTTTTAAATTATTTCTTTTTCTTATTATTTTTTTATTTTTACACTGTCTCTTTATTTTATTTATTTATTTATTTTTGTATCACTTTTATTCCTTTTACAAGGCATGTAAACCCTTGTAATAGAAATAAGGATGACAGGTCCTCTATATGGAGGGATCTGGGGTCTATAAGACCCCAAATATCTCCTCTACTCTTAAAAGCAAAAGATCAAAAAAAAATGTAATCTTTTGCTTTAAAAAAAACAAAAACAAAACAGAAAATTGTTTCATACTTACCGTAATTTTCTTTTCCTGGTGCCTATCCATGGCAGCATACCTGTGACAAGCTCCGCCTTTGCTCCTCCCTCAGGACCAGTGAATATTATAAAAGAAAAGCATTAGTGCACCCCCAGCATTCTACGTAATTAGCATACAGAGGGTGGGGGATAGGCACCAGAAAAAGAAAATTACGGTAAGTATGAAACAATTTTCTGTTTTCCTGGTGCCTCCATGGCGGCATACCTGTGACAAATAACTAGCTGAAATGGATGGGATGATGCATAGTAAAAGATTTATTTGAAAAAGAATTTAAAATAGGCAAATGCCGGCCTGATAGCCTGTCTGCCAGTTTCTACAGATGAGAAAGCTGCCGGGTCTAGTCTGTAATGTCTTGTGAACGCATGTTGGGATGACCATGAGGCTACCCTTTAGATCGTTTTGATGGATACATCTGCTCTGGCCGTCCAAGAATCAGAAAACAACCGGGTGGCATACAGCCAAACTGAAGAGGGGGTTCCGGTCCCCTATCCCTGTACACCTTCTTAACCAACTTTATCCATGAAACTATTGTACTAGAGCAGGGATCTGCAAACTATGGCTCCCCAGCTGCTGCAGAACCACATGTCCCATGAGGTATTGTAAAGCTCTGATATTCACCGACGTGACTAGACATGATGGATACTGCAGTTCCGGAATGTCCGGAGGGCCCCTGATGATGCTTCTTTGCCCCTGTCTTTTTTTTTGAGTACAAATAGGTTAGATGAAAGGGAGTTGTGGCTTGAAGATAGTGTCTTAGTATTGAAGTAATACCGTCTTCGTGAAGAAGGTCAAAATTGGTTCTGAAAAGATTGGCAGGGCCCAAGGCTCTGAGATAGTAGAGGAAGAGGAGAACTTAGGGATGAATCCATGTACCATTCTAAGTTCCACTCTATCCAAGTACAAAAAATAATATTATTGTCTTCTGATACTCCCCCGCCCGATGCCAACGCCACAAAGAAAACTAGTTTCCAAGTGAGATTCCACAAGGGTGCTGAATCAGATGGGGCAAAAGGCTGTTTGGATAAGGGATCCAGAGTGATAGAGACATCCCAAGTGGGAAAGATTTGTTTTAATGGGTGGGCTTATCTTCTTGACTGTCTTGAAGAATTTGATTATTAAAGGATCTTTGGCCCATCTCTTGTTGTCACAGCAGAGATTGCCACCAGCTGTTCCTTTTAAATTGCTTAATCCCAATCCTAAATTAAGGTCTGCTTGCAGGAAGTCAAGGAGTTGGGAGGAAGAGGGTACATCAGGATTGAAGTTTTGCCGTTCGTGAAAGATCTAAACTTATTCCAAACCTTGCCACACGTATTGTTCATTGAAGGCTCCTGTGCTTTGAGCAGAGTTGAAACAACTCTGGAGGAACATCCTAATGATTAAAGACTCTGTTTTAACCTTCTAATGTGAAGGTTCAATCTGTGAGGATTATGATGGGTGTGATGCCTCAAGCCAGAAGAAAGGGTATCAGAGGAATATTTACCGGAGCTTGGACACTAAGAAATATTGCCCTAGGGAATCACGGGTCTCCCTGCAAATATAGCAGGACTGTTATCACAGTTTATTGTTTATATTGCAAGTCTCGAGAGAATTTTCAAGGTAGGAGGCCAGAGGAGGCCTAAATTAGATTGCATGCCCAAGGACTTGACAGGACATCTATTGCTTCTGCCCAAGGATGGGGTAGATGTGAAATTAACCTCTGCAGCTTGGTATTGCTTGCTGTAGCAAAAGGATGCAGTTCAGGAAAGGTTCACTGGCCCACAATCCAACTGAATACCTTCGGTTGTAGGGACCATTTCTTGGGATCCAGGAATCCTTGGGATAGGTGATCGGCGTCTGTGTTTAAGTGGGCTGGAAGATAGACTACTCTTAGGTCCTTCAGATTCCCCTCTGCCCAAATAAAAATGGGTTCCACTTCCCTTAGTAAGGGACTGTTGTTGGTTCCGCCTTGGTGATGTATGTATGATATTGCAGCTCTATTGTCTATCCGAATCAGGACTGATTTGTCCTTGATCTGAGAGAGGATAGGATATTTGAGATGATGTCTACCGCATTGAACGCCCATCTCTCTTGAACCAACATCTGGTTGCAATGTGCCTCCTAGCCTATTGCATTGGCATCTGTGGTAACTGTGGTCCAGAAGACATGCCTTAATGGACATGGCTTTACAGGCATCTCCCTCTTTGTCTACTAGTGCAGACCCCTGTGCATTAAACGTGTTTGATATATGGACTGGGATAGACGGTTTGCTATATATATATGTATATATATATATATATATATATATATGTGTGTGTGTGATCCCGCGCACAGCTGCCGCCCTGTAGCAGTAAAACTGCTATAGGGTGGTCAGCAAGTGGTTAAAACAAACCACTCACATGTAGTAGAATAAAAAGTGCATACCATTTGGTTCGTCATCCAAAAACCCAGTGAGTGAAAAGATAATGGGGAGCAAAAGCCGCCACAAAAGAGAGGCTATACAAGCTCTGGAACCCATCTAGCAGCATAAAAGGGGCTACGCGTTTCAAAGCAGTAACACCTCTTTCTCAAGCCTCTTTTCAGCTTGGACTTCATCACTGGCTTGTTTTGCGCTGTAAGAGTTTTATTATTCTACTACAGGGGTTTCCAGCTTCTAAGGGAATCCCACAGGCAGGGCTGCTGTTAGAAATCACGGGGCCCAGTACAGCCTACCTGACAGGCCCCCCCCCCCCCCCCGGGCCGAACGTGACTAAGGACATCGATTTAGCAATCCCTATCTCTTTAGCCTCAGCTGCACAGATGAATGAATAGGAAGTACTCTGAGGCTTCCTGCTTATTCAAAAACTGAAGCATAGTATGGACACAGGAGTGATTGGTACTGATCGCTCACTGTGTTCATTCGGGAAAGGGTGGGGCCAGTAAATGACATATTTAATGGCCCCTTCCCCTGCTCTCCATCCCCCTGTGTGCCCACAGCAGCTGCCGGCAGTAGAGGAGAGGTGGGAAGCTGGAAGCCCTTCAGGTAAAAAAGGGCACACAGGAGGGTCCAGACAGCAGATGGAAGGTGCATATGTGCTAGAACCAAACTCCAAGAGGGAGAAAGAGGAGGAGAAACTTGCCGTGCTGCAGTGAGAGACAGAAGAGGATTGTGTCTGCAATAAGACAGTACAGCCGGCCCTCCTGCTCTGCGGGTGCCCAGGCCCCCCCTTTTACAACTGATGGGGCCAGTACAGGAGGGCTGGCTGTACTGTCTCATCAGCAGCCATGTCCACAGGTGTGGCACATACAGTACATACATACATTGGTCCAAACTGTAAAAATTGCCAAAACTGGAATTCAGCTTTAAGGTCTGTAACCCTTCTGGGCTGCATACTTACTCAACCTTTATTTTGTTGCAGCTAAACTTCTAAGAATCTCAAATACTTGCTACTTAGATAATTTGCCTCTTATTGACGTCCATTACTTTGTTTATTTGGCTCCTGTCCCTCCGGGGAAATGACTGAACATCACAAATATAATTACATTCCGCATGCCCGCCGCTCAGGTCACTTGGCAATCCGCCGCTCCGGAGACGTGGCAAAGTTCGCAGATTTATGCCAATGAACTCGACAAGCAGTTTAATTAATTGGAAGACCTTTTGGGGTTAAAGAAAAAAGAAAACTTTAACTGCCATGTCTTCTCCAAGTTTGAGTTCAATTAATGCTTTTTAATTGCAATGAAGTTCCAAAAAATGCCCTTTACCGAAATTATCTCAGTTCTCAGTTGGCCTGACTTCTTCACTGAAAAAAGCTTAACCACTTGCCAACCGCGCTATAGCGAATGACGGCTGCAGCGCGGTCATCCATTCCGGGAGGCCATCATATGACGGCCTCCCGTGATCACTCACGCCGGCTGCGTGCCTGCTGTGGTGCGCGGGTGGTGTGCTCTGTGATTACAGGGTCCTCCGGAACACTGCTGATCACAGATTGAGGTAAAGAGCCAATCAGCGGCTCTTTACCATGTGTTCAGCTGTGTTCAATCACAGCTGATCACAGAGGTAAACAGAAGCCGGTTATCGGCACTCCTTTCCTCATGCTGACAGCGTGAGGCGAGGAGAAGAGAGCCGATAACTGGCTTGTGTAAAAGGGGCATGTACACTGATAATCAGGGCAGTCCACACAGTGCCCACCAGTGCTGCCAATCAGTACACATCAGTGCCTCTTCATCAGTGTCAACTATCAGTGTCGCCTACCAGTGCTCATTAGTGCCGTCTATCAGTGCCCATCAATGCCGCCTACCAGTGCCCAACAGTACCACCTATCAGTGCCCATCAGTGCCACCTATCAGTGCAAGTGCCCATCAGTGCCACCTATCAGTGCCCATCAGTGCCACCTATCAGTGCAGCCTCATCAGTGCCGCCTCATCAGTGCCCATCAGTGCGGCCTCATCAGTATCCATCAGTGCCCATTAGTGCCGCCGACCAGTGCCCAACAGTACCACCTATCAGTGCAAGTGCCCATCAGTGCCACCTATCAGTGCCACCTTTCAGTGCAGCCTCATCAGTGCCGCCTCATCAGTGCCCATCAGTGCGGCCTCATCAGTATCCATCAGTGCCCATTAGTGCAGCCTATAAGTGCCCAATCTGTGCAGCCTATCAGTGCCCATCAATGCAGCCTCATCAGCGCACAATAGTGAAAATGAAAAATTGCCTGTTTGTTAAATTTTATAACAAACTATGAAGAAAGTATTTTTTTCCCCAAAATATTCGGTCTTTATTCAATTATTTAGCAACAAAATGAAAAAAAACAAAAACCCAGTGGTGAATAAATACCACCAAGAGAAAGCTCTATTTGTGTGAAAAAAAAATGATAAAAATGTCATATGGGTATAGCGTTGCATGACCGCGCAATTGTCTTTCAAAGTGTGACAGCTCTGAAAGCTGAAAATTGGCCTGGGCAGGAAGGGGGGTGAAAGTGGCCGGTAGGCAAGTGGTTAAAGTGATAATAAAGTCAATTTTATTTATTTATTTTTCAACCCCTTGGTGCCGCAGCCTCCCAACCCTTTAAGGAGTTTCAGATGGCAGGATTTATGGGGGTTTATGATTCTGTGACCACCGTGATTGGCTATCACAGCGGTCACATGATAGGAAAGCTCCCGATTGCAAGTAGCGATCGCAGCTTTTACATTAGCTGTGGTGGGAGCGGACTCTCAGCACAGCTCTGTTTACATTCTGGTACACAAATATGTGGGTGCTCGGCGTTAAGGCCCACCCAACGAGAAGCCTCATATTTGCGTACTGTGAGTGCCAAGAGGTGAAATAACTAACATGTCATACTCACCTGCTCGGTACAATGGTTTTGCACAGACCAGCCCTGGTCCTTCTGTTCTCGGGGTCCCCTGCTGGTGCTCTGGGCCCTCTCCCCCTTGCTAAGTGCCCACATAGAAAGTAGCTTGTGCATGCTCGCTCCTGAGCTGGCTCTCCAAAAGACACAGAGAGCACGTCTCAGCCCCACCCCCTGCTCCCGCCTCACTGACTGTAAATGACAGCAAATGAAGCCAATGGCTCCTCCTGCTGCATTTAGGCCAATCAGGAGGTAGACACCCAGGAGAGCCTCGGATATCGTGCACATTGCTGGATCGGGATTGGGCCTGTGTAAGTATTTGGGGGGCTGAGGGGGGGAACTGCACATTGAAGGTTTTTTACTTAATTGATTATAGCGGAGCTCCACCCAAAAGGGGACAAAAGGGGAAGCTCCCCTCTTTTGCCTCCCCCTCCCTCCGCTGCCGCATTTGGCACCTTTTGGAGGGGAGCAAGTACCCGCTCCCACTTCTGGTTCAGTTTGCCTCGGCGCAGTGAGACTGAAGTTCGGACACCCTTCCCACCCCCCCCGGCGCAGCTGGCCCATTAGCAAAGCGCAGCACGATTTGCACATGCACAGTAGAAAACCCAGACAGCTTCACTGCCAGTTTGCCTTAACCAAGATGGCAGTGCCAGCACCCAAGAGCCGATTCAAGAATCGGTTCGGATGAGGACACCGCTGGATGCCTGGACAGGTAAGTGTCCTAATACTAAAAGTCAGCAGCTACAGTATTTGTAGCTGCTGACTTTTAATTTCTTTGGGAGGTGGGGCCAGAACTCCACTTGGGTAAAGAGCCACGTCATGGGCTCTTTACCGAAATTGGGACACAGCCTTATCCCTGGACGGGTAGATGCCATAATACTAAAAGTCAGCAGCTACAGTATTTATAGCTGCTGACTTTGAATTTTTTGGGAGGGGGGCCGGAACTCCACTTGGGTAAAGTGTTGCGGCATCGGCTCTTTACCAAAATCGGGGTTTAACTGCAAGGTGCGCTGGAGCCTTCTACAATCATTATTGGTTTCTAAGGAACAAGGTATAACTGTTATGGCTAGCTAAACAACTCTTTGCAAGTAGGCTGTTGGGTGGGCATTAACTCTTCATAGCTTTGCACTGTGGGTGGAAGTAGGCGGAGCTACTACCACATGTATGCTGCCATGTTGGTGCCAGGAAAAAGGAGAACTCCATTTTAGTCTAAAAGCACATTTGTGTGAAAAAATTTGGTAGCACACCACACTATAGAGATGCCAAATCCTTTATTCCATGTGCCAAGTGAAGACCTACAAATACTATTTGCAAAAAATTGCAGTGATATGCACCTGTCAAACAGGTGCCGAAAAAATACTCTTTGGTGTCGGGGGCATCTTCCCACCGTAACCCTATACAGGTGCTCTTGATGAAGGCAACAAAAATTGCAATGATATGCATATGGTTGGTGTTTTTGCCACGTTTGATGTGCCTGAGACACAGTTTGCAGATGGCAACAGTGCGATCTTCTGCAGATGTGCTGAAAAAAGCCCAGACAGCTGAGCTTCGGGGAGTGGGCCGGAGATAACAGCTGCAGAATGTGATGGGTAGGGATGAGTCAAACACCCCCCTGTTCGGTTCGCACCAGAACATGCAAGCAAGCAAAAAATGTGTTCAAACACGCCAACACCGTTAAAGTTTATGGGACTCGAACATGAATAATCAAAAGTGCTAATTTTAAAGGCTTATATGCAAGTTATTGTCATAAAAAGTGTTTGGGGACCCGGGTCCTGCCCCAGGGGACATGTATCAATGCAAAAAAAGTTTTAAAAACTGTCGTTTTTTCGGGAGCAGTGATTTTAATAATGCTTAAAGTGAAACAATAAAAGTGTATTATTCCGGGCGTGGCTTGGTGAGCGACCAAGATGGACGTGTGCTAGAGGAGCTCCCGGAACGACACAGCCTAAAGCCGGACAACCCGAGAGCACAGACCTGGAGATGAGCAAGCTGACTCAGCAGACACCGCACTCCAGATCACGCCGCAACTCTGCAGCTGTCGCCGCCGCTAGAAGCATAGGAGAACCTCTAAAGGCACAGCCGTCTCCCCGAGGCAGCGGTACAGGCCCCAAAATGGCGCGGGCGCCGAACGATGAGGAGGACTTCAGTGAGGACTCCCAATCTGCACAGGAGGACTCAGGTAGGGGACGTAATCGCTCCAACAAGCCCCTCACATATGCAGACATGACCGGATTTGCCGCAGACATAAAGTCCACATTCTCCGCGGCCATCACGGATCTGAAATCCAACCTTCTCTCATTGTCTGACAAGATGGAGAATGTGGAGGCGGCGGGCAAGCGCAGGGATAAGGCCATACATAGGTTGGAAAAGGTGGTGGATTTTCATGCTGAACAGTTCATTGAAATGAACAGGCATTTAGAGGACCTTGATAAGGAGGATTAGAGGACCAGGGGCGTAACTATAGGGGGTGCAAGAGTCGCAGCCGCGACTGGGCCCTGTGCTGCAGGGGGCCCGTGCGGCCCCCCTTTACACATGGCCGGCGGCATCATACGCTAGGAATACAAATGCGTGCACCGTGCGCACGGGTGGCTGGCTGGTGACTATCAGAGCTCCATGCTCGAGTACCGCACTGGCTGCTGTTTAGTTCTGGGTTCCCCGCATGACCTGTGTCCACAGCCAGCTCCTCTGGGTCCCCCTCTCCTGCTCCATGCAGCGCCGCTCAGTCCGTTTTCAGTCCCGCCCCCCGAGTCGGCTCACACTGCACTGCATGCTTCTAAAGGGGCAAACAAACTAAGCACACAGAGGCAGTATGTGCAGCCATGTGAGAGCCGGCTCCTCGGAGGACACTGCAGGCTTGTCTGCCAGCCCCCCTCCTCCCCCGTCATACACAGATGACAGGTCTTTCTGGGAGATGCACTGATCGTCTGTGCAGCATGCTGGAGGGAGCCCAGGCCACCATGGATGAGTGTCCGGCCTGCAGCTTGGTCATGGTGAGTGAGATGACCCCATCCCCCACACATACCATCACATACCCTCCTCCATCACCCTTAAGACAGGGACCCCATCTCCACTAATGACAGGGACCCCATCTCCCCTAAGGACAGGGACCCCATACAGGGACCCCATCACCCCTAAGGACAGGGACCCCATCACCTCTGAGACAGGGATCCCATCACCCCTAAGGACAGGGACCCCATCACCTGAGATAGGGACCCCATCTCCCCTGAGACAGGGACCCCATCTCCCCTGAGACAGGGACCCCATCTCCCCTAAGGACAGGGACCCCATCTCCCCTAAGGACAGGGACCCCATCACACCTAAGGACAGGGACCCCATCACCCCTAAGGACAGGGACCCCATCTCCCCTAAGGACAGGGACCCCACCTCCCCTAAGGACAGGGACCCCACCTCCCCTAAGGACAGGGACCCCGTACAGGGACCCCATCACCCCTAAGGACAGGGACCCCATCTCCTCTGAGACAGGGACCCCATCTCCCCTAAGATAGGGACCCCATCTCCCCTAAGGACAGGGACCCCATCACCCCTAAGGACAGGGACCCCATCACCCCTAAGGACAGGGACCCCATCACCCCTGAGACAGGGACCCCATCACCCCTGAGACAGGGACCCCATCACCTCTGAGACAGGGACCCCATCTCCCCTGAGACAGGGACCCCATCTCCCCTAAGGACAGGGACCCCATCTCCCCTGAGACAGGGACCCCATCTCCCCTAAGGACAGGGACCCCATAACACCTAAGGACAGGGACCCCATCACCCCTAAGGACAGGGACCCCACCTCCCCTAAGGACAGGGACCCCACCTCCCCTAAGGACAGGGACCCCACCTCCCCTAAGGACAGGGACCCCATCACCCCTAAGGACAGGGACCCCATCACCCCTAAGGACAGGGACCCCATCACCCCTAAGGACAGGGACCCCATCTCCCCTGAGACAGGGACCCCATCTCCCCTGAGACAGGGACCCCATCTCCCCTGAGACAGGGACCCCATCTCCCCTAAGGACAGGGGCCCCATCACCTCTGAGACTGGGCCCCCATCTCCCCTAAGGAGAGGGTCCCCATCTCCCCTAAGGAGAGGGACCCCATCTCCGCTAAGGAGAGGGACCCCATCTCCGCTAAGGAGAGGGACCCCATCTCCCCTAAGGACAGGGACCCCATTACCCCTAAGGACAGGGACCCCATCACCTCTGAGACAGGGATACCATCTCCCCTAAGGACAGGGACCCCATCTCCCCTAAGGAGAGGGACCCCCTCTCCCCTAAGGACAGGGACCCCACCTCCCCTAAGGACAGGGACCCCATCTCCCCTAAGGACAGGGGACCACATCACCCCTGGGGACAGGGGACCACATCACCCCTGGGGACAGGGACCCCATCTCCTCTAAGGACAGGGACCCCCATCTCCTCTAAGGACAGGGACCCCATGTCACCTGGGGAAAGGGACCCCATTGCCCATGGGAAGAGGGCCCTCTTCTCACCTCAGGACAGGGCCCTCTTCTCACCTCAGGACAGGGACCCCCTCTCACCTGGGGGCAGGAACTCCATCTGCCCTGGGGACTGGGACCCCATCCTTCCTAGAGACAGGAACCCCATCCCCCCTGGCAATGGGGACTCTATCTTACCTAGGGATCCCATCTTCCCTGGGGACCAGGACCCCACCTCCCCTAAGAACAGAATGGCTGGCAGGGCTGGCGTCAGCCATCCTAGGGTGCCAGGATGGAGGAGGGAGCAGGACACACAGAAGAAATCTGAAAATAAAAGGTGATATAGGGCGCACAGGACTAGCGTAGTCCAAATGATGTCTCTATTAAGGATCGGCAGTCCAAAAATGAACAGGAGAAGTGTAGGTAGGAAGGGATGGAAGGATGGTGATCTTCAGCAAAAAGGGCTGCAACTTTAAAAGACTTGAAGCAGGGTCTAAAATGACATAAAAACAAACAAAGGCGCCTCTAAGTGCAGAAGATAAACAATTTTAATACCCCAACTGGGTTAAAAACACTTACAAAATAGAAGTAAAAAGCAGGCACATCGTGGGTAAGGCTGTATTGGAAGAGGTCACAATCAGGGGAAGCCTTCAGGAGGATGGATGTAGTCACTGTCAGCAGCGATGTAAAACACAGGGAACAGCTGTGGAGCCGGCGTCGTCAGCGTGTGAGGGCTGCGAACCCGGAAGTGATGTCATCCGCTGGGTGGCTCTGTGACCAGCCTGAACCGCAAACGAAAGGCCAGAGAGGGGATGTGATGTCATCAGTGAGGGACGCGTTTCAGAACCGTCATTCGTTCCTTTCTCAACCTCGGATTGCACTGATGGCTGGGGAGGATATATACAAGCACACTGGCAGTGGATTGGCTGGGGGGCGGGAACAACTAGATTAAATAAGCACACTGGCAGTGGATTGGCCGGGGGGAGGGGACAACAAGGTTAAATAACAATAGGTCTAGTAAATACATGTGAATATAGACACACACCTGCAATAACATGCTGAGAACCAAAAAGAACAATAGAAGAAAATAAAATCAAGGATGGTGATATTAAGGATTAAAAACGATCTGTATAACAATCAAAGTGCCCAATGTATGGGTCTGACAGATCACAAGAAATGTTGCACATAATAAATTGTCCACAAATGGGTAACAAGAAGAGAGGGGGGGGGAAGAAAAGGGAAAAAGGGGGACCGTGCATAACATTAGTCATATTAAAATAAAAATGTATAAATATATATAAATACCATAGATTCGAATGAAAGAAAGTATGTGAAAATAAAAAATCTATGTAAAAGATATATATATAAAAAAATATATATATATAAATTGGTAATAATAAACAATCTTATTATTATTAAAAGTGGGGGAGGAGGGGAAAAGATTGGATAAGTGTGGTAAAAAGATGTATTATCAAGGTATGGCAATAACTTCGGTAAAAAATGTATAGTCAAAGTATGGCCATACTTTGACTATACATTTTTTACCGAAGTTATTGCCATACCTTGATAATACATCTTTTTACCACACTTATCCAATCTTTTCCCCTCCTCCCCCACTTTTAATAATAATAAGATTGTTTATTATTACCAATTTATATATATATATTTTTTTATATATATATCTTTTACATAGATTTTTTATTTTCACATACTTTCTTTCATTCGAATCTATGGTATTTATATATATTTATACATTTTTATTTTAATATGACTAATGTTATGCATGGTCCCCCTTTTTCCCTTTTCTTCCCCCCCCCCCTCTCTTCTTGTTACCCATTTGTGGACAATTTATTATGTGCAACATTTCTTGTGATCTGTCAGACCCATACATTGGGCACTTTGATTGTTATACAGATCGTTTTTAATCCTTAATATCACCATCCTTGATTTTATTTTCTTCTATTGTTCTTTTTGGTTCTCAGCATGTTATTGCAGGTGTGTGTCTATATTCACATGTATTTACTAGACCTATTGTTATTTAACCTTGTTGTCCCCTCCCCCCGGCCAATCCACTGCCAGTGTGCTTATTTAATCTAGTTGTTCCCGCCCCCCAGCCAATCCACTGCCAGTGTGCTTGTATATATCCTCCCCAGCCATCAGTGCAATCCGAGGTTGAGAAAGGAACGAATGACGGTTCTGAAACGCGTCCCTCACTGATGACATCACATCCCCTCTCTGGCCTTTCGTTTGCGGTTCAGGCTGGTCACAGAGCCACCCAGCGGATGACATCACTTCCGGGTTCGCAGCCCTCACACGCTGACGACGCCGGCTCCACAGCTGTTCCCTGTGTTTTACATCGCTGCTGACAGTGACTACATCCATCCTCCTGAAGGCTTCCCCTGATTGTGACCTCTTCCAATACAGCCTTACCCACGATGTGCCTGCTTTTTACTTCTATTTTGTAAGTGTTTTTAACCCAGTTGGGGTATTAAAATTGTTTATCTTCTGCACTTAGAGGCGCCTTTGTTTGTTTTTATAGAAGAAATCTGAATCCCCAGCTATTTGGGGGGTGTACCAGCAGGGGTCACTGGACACCGTGGGGGGGGGGGGGTACAGCAGGACCAGCGTGCGGTCACTGGGGATGGGGTACCAGCAAGGTGTGCACTCCAGCCCCTGTGTGCTCTTTCCCAGACCTTCTCGTCGGCTCTGCCAAGTTACCCCATCCTCTCTCCTGCTGGCTGCTGCTGGGGATCTGTCAGGACGGAGAGTGGGAAATGGGCCAGTAAATGTGTACCGATCACTGACTCTGTCCATTTCATAACTGTGGCATATAGTAAACTGCGTTTACTATGCTTCAGTTTATGAATAGGCAAGAAGCTCTGTACAGAGCTATTCCTGTCCATTCATTCTATGTAGCTGAGGCTGCAGAGAAGGCGATTGGGGGCTGTGTCCTCAGTCTTCCTCTTTATCTCAAAGGTGGAACATCATAGGTCTGTTTAGACCTCTGAAATGTCACCAAAGCCCCCCAACGGGGCTCCTAAAAAATTGTAAAAAAATAATAAAAAACTACTGATACCAGTGGCAGAACTACAGGGCTCACAAAGGTCTTACCTGTAATCGGGCCCTGGAGTTCCACCACCTGACTCGGAGGGAAGGGCCCCGGCTGGGGTTCAGGGGGGCCCTTAATGGTTTCTTGCACCGGGGCCCTGAAGGTTCTAGTTACGCCACTGACAAATAGTGTAGTGCTTATGAAAAAACATGATTTGACACAGATATCAAACGAAGGGTACTAAACCCAAATAATCACCACTGAAAGTTAAAAAACATGTGCAAAAATATTGAACACTGTGACTGGTGATAACTGTCCAAGAAAAAATCCAAGTAAGAAATTGCTCAAAGTGTGGTTCAAAGTTCCATGTGAAAATGAAAATGTGTTCAAAACTTCATGTAAAAATAACAACGGTGAGCAGGTTATGTAATTGAAGTGAGAATTACCACCAGTGAAAACTGGGAGGCTTATCAGAACATTTGAACCCACAAGAGCATATGTTCTGTGAGTCAAACGGACTTGTGTTGTGTAAACAGCCAATGAGACTGGACACTGAAATCCTAAGATGGCTCAAACAGGGACCCCCGGCTATACATGAGAGCCAAGTCCCTATTGTGTTTCCAATAATAATGATGTTACTTCCGGTTTGGGAAAAATGGCTGACCGGCGTGCATTCCATGCCACGGTCTGAACCATGTGTGATATATTCCAAGCCTGTTAATGGTATTAACTTTGGTCTAAAAAGATGGCCGACCGGCGTACATTCCACGTCTCAGTTTGAGCCCTGGAAAGAGTGTTCCAAGCCTCAATCTGGCAAAAGAGGACTGATAACAACCCAGTGTGTCTCAAGCCTCAATGTGAGGGGCTGATGGTATGGTGTACCTCGTCAAACCATGTTGCCGAGAGGCGCATGGTCACATGATGGTGCCATGCTCCTCAACGGCGCTACAGGCTTGCGTTCCAAGTGACAGGAGATTAACTCCGCCTAGCAGGCCGAACCTCCTTAGACGTTACCGCCGAGAGGTGCATGGTCACGTCATAGTGGCATGCGCATCAATGCCGCTACAGGCTTGCGTTTCAAACTTTTTATCTCGCACGGTATTTGCGCAACAATTTTTCAAACTTTTTTTTTGGAGAAAAAACTGTTTCATGATTTAAAAAAAACCAAACAGTAAAGTTAGCCCAATTTTTTTGTATAATGTGAAAGATGATGTTACGCCGAGTAAATAGATACCCAACATGTCACGCTTTAAAATTGCGCACACTCATGGAATGACGCCAAACTTCAGTACTTAGGCAACGCTTTAAAATGTTTTACAGGTTACATGTTTAGAGTTACAAAGGAGGTCTAGTGCTAGAATTGTTGCTCCGCTCTAACGCACGCGACAATACCTTACATGTGTGGTTTAAACAGTGTTTACATATGTGGGCGGGACTTATGTGTGTGTGAGCGCGAGCTACTGGGGACAGGGGCATTTTAAATTATTTTATTTTTTATTTTTATTTTACTTTTTTTTAATTTTTACACTTTCTTTTACATTTTTTTTATCACTTTTATTCCTATTACAAGGAATGTAAACATCCCTTGTAATAGGAATCGTTTGTGACAGGTCCTCTTTGTGGAGAGATGCAGGGTCAATAATACCCCACATCTCTCCTCCAGAATGGAAAGCATGAGATCGGGAAAAAAAACCCACAATTACAAGCTGCGATCGCGGCTTTGTTCACATCCGCGGCCCGCACGTGACGTCATAACGTCGCGCCCGGGCCTCCGACGGTCATAGAGATGACTGGTGACCATCTGGTCACCAGAAATCTCTATGGTCGTCATCCGGCGTCGGACGATTCTTTCTCCGGGTCCCCAATGGCACGGTAGAGCCCTGAGAAGCACTGGAAGGTGGGGTGGGGTGTCCCCCTCCCGTCGCCTGTAAGATCAATCAAGCGGCAGGACTGCCACTATGATCATTGTTACGGTGCACAGAATCGCCGGCTAAAAACAAGGATATCTGAATGATGCCTGTGGCTGCAGGCATCATTCAGACATTCCCACTGAAAGTCAAAGATGTCATATGACGTCCTTGGGCAGAAAGTGGTTAACTTTCCAATAGTAGACTTTCTTTAAGAGGGGCTGCTGGAGAACCCCCCCCCAGCTAATCCACATAGACATATGCATCCCATAATAGGTTGCTTACAAGGCAGACACAAACAATAGAACAATGGGATACAGGCACTTAACAAACACATAGCAACCCCCACCCCACCTCAAACCATCAACCAATGGTCTTTGACGAAAGTAGGACTTTATCTTCATATATTCTTGAGGGATATTGTTGAGAAATATTACTGTTCCATTTTAAGTAATCCAAACCACGTTCTCAGTATCCATTAAATGGCTGCCATTTTCTCAGTCACCCTGTGCCCCTAATAGACACAGGGTGACTTAGACCCAGGAGGTGCATGGGGAGCTGAAACAAAGGTTTCCTTTAACAGACCAGGGCTCATAGTCAGTAGACAAGAGGCTAGCATTCATTCCCTTCCAAAATCCTCCGTCCCGGGTGAGTTTATCACAACATTCCCACCTGGAGCGGTAGAGCTTCAGCACATTTGCCCAAATTGAAAGAACAAATTGCAAAGTGGAGCAAAGTGGAGCACACCTGATGGCAGTGATGATGAGACACATAATGCCTCCCGTGTGTTAAGTCTTAAGCAACCAAGTCACTCTCCATTCTCCAAATTTTATCTTGACAGTTGTGGAACCAGAAATGTCTTGTTTGTGAAAAGAAATATTGCCTTTGCGTCAGGCCTTTTTTGTATTTTTTTAAACCGCTGCAAATTAGCAATAATCGTTATGTCACTTTGACTTTATTGTAAAATTGTTTTTTTTTTTTGTTTTTTTGGGTCGAGCCTCCCTTATTTTTTTTTTTCTGCAGGGATTCAGCCAACAACATCAATGTATCAAAAATAAAAATTTCACAATTCTCCGATGAAGGAAACCAGCTGGCATCCATTTGCTCATATTAAATATATTCCCTTCGGCCACCCATTGCAAAGTACAAAGTCGTCGCTGCATCTTAGAGTTCTCTTTTTTTTTTTTTTTTTCTTTATTGCTGGCATAAAAAGCCAATAAACTCTTTCCGGATAGGCGTCAATGTGCTTGAAATGTGTTGACGTGAAGATGCCATCGAGGCGGTTATTTCCCGGTGGAGTCGATGCGAGGTTGCACAAATTAATGGTAGTTATAATAACATGTGCTTAATTGCAACCCGCTGCTTCTACATAACTCTTCCTGCCAACGCCAATAGGTCCTGATGAGTTTTCCTTCCTTTAGAACGGTAATACCCCATTAGCTGCAGAGCGTTCATGACTTGTAATCCCTCTCTCTGTCCATTCCGTGTCTTCAAGCACAACTCCAGCCAAAACCTTTCTTTAGTTAGAGGAGGAGAGGAGGGCCCGCCAATAGAGGTGTCTCTCAAATGGAAGTTAGTTGGTTTTTTGATTAAAATTTTTGTATTAAAATCCTATACTATATTTGGTATTAATGTTGATTGTGATATCAACGCTTTTATAAATAATTCCTGATGTTTTGATTTATATTTTCTACAAATCCATTGTTGTATTATCTATGTATTGATATTTTTATTATATTGGTCCATTGCGGTAAGAGGATAACTTCCTTTTTTCCCCTTTTTTTCCTTGTCAAAAGAAGTTTATTGAGTATACAATGTTATAAAGATACATAAAGTAAGTTTACAAGGATCTATAAAGTAAGCTCATTGTTTTACAGTAGGGTTTATATAGGTAAATATCATGAAATTTCAAATATTAAACATTGGGTTCACGTAAACCTAAATTAAAGATATATATCATTTCCTTAGTTACTTTTGTAGGTATTTAAATGATTTATACCTACTATACATATTGTTTACAAGTAGAGTGTATATAGGTCAAATAAATTCTGATAATGAGCTTTAATCGTAAGGTGGAGAAAAGGAAAGAGAAAGAAGAAAAAGGGTTGAAAGGTAGAGGTATGGTCCACAAGGTTGTCCCGCTCGTCAGTTTATTATTCTTTTTAGTTCTCTTTGAAGCCTTATGCCGCGTACACACGGTCGGACTTTCCGGCATACTTGGTCCGGCGGACCAGAGTGTGCCGGACAATCCGCCCGTGTGTGGGCGCCGGCGGACTTTTCCGGCGGACTTCTTCCGAAAAGCCCGCCGGACCTAGATTTGAAGCAAGTTTTAAATCTTTCCGTCAGACTCAGTTTCGGGCGGAAAGTCCGCTCGTGTGTGTGCTGGTCCGACGGAAAGGCCGCTCGTGTGTAGGCTGGTCCGACGGACCAGATACGACGCGAGGGCAGGGTATTGCATCTCGCGCTCGCTGCAATAGGAAAAACAAATTTTCCTATTGCGGCGAGCGCGGGGCATACCAGGCCCTTAGGTGTGGTATGGATTATAAAGGGAAGCCCCTACGCCGAAAAAGCGGCGTGGGGTCCCCCCTAAAATCCATACCAGACCCCGATCCGAGCACGCAGCCTGGCCGGTCAGGAAAGGGGGTGGGGACGAGCGAGCGCCCCCCCCCTCCTGAACCGTACCAGGCCGCATGCCCTCAACATGGGGGGGTGGGTGCTTTGGGGGAGGGGGGCGCCCTGTGGGCCCCCCCCCACCTCAAAGCACCTTGTCCCCATGTTGATGAGGACAAGGGCCTCTTCCCGACAACCCTGGCCGTTGGTTGTCGGGGTCTGCGGGCGGGGGGCTTATCGGAATCTGGGAGCCCCCTTTAATAAGGGGGCCCCCAGATCCCGGCCCCCCACCCTATGTGAATGAGTATGGGGTACATGGTCCCCCTACCCCTTCACCTAGGGAAAAATTGTAAGTAATAAAACACACTACACAGGTTTTTAAAATATTTTATTAAACAGCTCCGGGGGTGGGGATCTTCCTCCGGCTTCGGGGGTCTTCTTCCGGCTTCGGGGGTCCCTCCGCTTCATCTTCTCCCGGCGTCCGGTTGGTTCTTCTCCGCGTGTTCCAGTTCTTCGGCCGGCTCCTCTGCTGTGTTCAGGTAGCTCTCTTGCCAGCAGAGGTCCGGACTTCTGAGCTGCTGGGCTTCTTCTCTTCTCTTCTCTTCTCTTCCCCCAGATGTTGACACGACGCTCTCTCCGGCTGGACTGGTCTCCGAGGGCTGCGTTGTGACTTATATAGGCGGAGACCCCGTCCCCATATGATGTCACAGTCCCTGGGCATGCTGGGACTGTGACGTTTTAGGGGGCGTGGTCGACCAAAATTTTGGAATTTGATTTTGATCGATGGCTACCATCTTAGCATGGGACATTGTATTATTCATTCTGTGAATTGTTTCTGCTAGTACCAATGTAGGAGATTTCCATGCCTTGGCCACTGTTTGTTTTGCAGCCGTTATTAGTTGGATCATAAGTTTGAATTGAGAGAGTGTTAACCATTCCGGTTTTAGATTAAGTAAAGTTAAATATGGATCTGGTTGCATTATTTTTTTAAATATTTTAGATGCAATCACAAAGACTTCCTTCCAGAAGGTTTGGATTACTGGGCACGTCCACCATATGTGTAAATATGTGCCTATTTCTGGGCATCCTCGAAAACAAAGAGTTGAGGTATTAGGTGAATATTTTGCCACTCTAGCGGGTACAAGGTACCAGCGAGTTAGGACTTTATAATTTGTCTCCAGTGCTAAGATGTTGGGTGAAGATGACTTAGATGTGAGCCATATGTTAGACCAGTCCGCGTCTTCTAAAGTTCGTCCCAGGTCCTCCTCCCACCTCTGAACGTAAGAGGGTCTATTAAGATTTGCTACTCCATATAATTGATTATAAAGTGATGAAATTGTACCTTTAGCAAATGGATCTTTTGTACAGATTGATTCAAAAATGGATAATTGGGATAATGGTATATCCCCCTTTAGGAATGGTGTATAGAAATTTTTGATTTGGAGATATCTAAATATCTCAGAGTTTGGTAGATCATATTTTTCTCTAAGCGATGGGAATGAAAGGAATGATTTAGATGCTATGAAGTCATTTAGTGTCTGAATGCCTGATGTTGTCCAAGCTTTAAAAGAATTTGGGTAGATCCATGCCGGATAAAAGGCAGGATTTCTGATAAAAGAAAGGAGAGGATTGTGTGGAGATTGTAACTGATATTTGGTTTTTAGTTTATTCCAGAGAGATAAGAAGTGTTTAGTTATGGGATTATGAATTTTAAAGCGGTCTTTAGGATCAAGCCATAATAAATTTGATATTAATAGAGGGTCATTTTCTGAAGCCTCTATAAATACCCATAATGGGATTTCCTGTTTTGCATGGTATTTGGACAGACTGGCCAAATGTGCTGCTCTGTAGTAGTTAGTAAAATTAGGGTATCCCAGGCCTCCTTTATTTTTGGGAAGATGTAGTGTGTGTATAGGTATACGTGGTTTAGAAGAGCCCCATATAAACGAAGGTGCTCTTTTTTGTACTATTCTCAAAAAATAGGAAGGAATTGGAATAGGGAGGACTCTGAATAGATAAAGCAATTTGGGTAGAATAGTCATTTTGATTTCATTAATCTTCCCTATCCAGGATAAAGGAAGTTGCGACCATTGTTTTATTAGATTTGTGATCTGTCTTAATACAGGAGGATAATTGGTTGAGAATAAGTCAGAATGAGATGCTGTTAAATGAATTCCAAGATATGGGATTGATTTTTCTGCCCATGTGAATGGGAGTGCAGCCCTAGCCGGGATCAATTCCATGTTTGTGAGTGAAATATTAAGCACTAGGCATTTCTTAGGATTAATCATAAGGCCGGATAGGGCTGCAAATCCATCAAGAGCTGGTATTAAGTTAGGACCAGAGACCTGTGGTGATGATAGAAAAAGTAATATATCGTCTGCAAATATACATAATTTGTGTGTAATACCTCCTACTTCAATGCCAGTTATAGTTTGGTTTGTTCTGATGTATTGGGCCATGGGTTCGAGTATAAGGGCAAATAATAAGGGAGATAATGGGCAACCCTGTCGGGTACCTCTTTCGATATTAAAGGCTTCAGATTTGTATCCAGCATATTTTATATAGGCTTTGGGTTTATTATATAATGCTTTGATCCATGTTAAAAAGTGGGGTCCAAAACCCAATTTTTGTAATGAATATTGCATATATTGCCAGGATACTGTGTCAAATGCCCTCTTAATATCGAGAGATAGAAAACATAAAGGGATTTTCCGTTTTTTAGCAATATGTGCCAATAACACTGCCCTGCGTATATTATCGCCTGCCTGTTTTCCCCTTTTTTTAGTTCACTCAAGAAATAATTAAAGGATTTGTTTTTGTTTGTTTTTTTTCTTTTCTTTTTTATTAATTCAATTTACAATTTTTTTTAAATATTTTTATACACATTTTCTTTAGTTGGGAGGAGCGACGTGCTGACGTCATGGTGCTGTTTTTCACGTTCCGCTCGCACGGGCGGGTTTGTACTATTTGCCGGCCGGCTTAGCTTGTTTTATGGAACTTTTACTTAGTCTGACTGTGTGTACAGACTTTTTACTTGATGTGCTTGTATATGAAATGAAGGGGGGGGGGGGATTGGGAAATTGGGACTTTAAATGAGGCCATGGCTGGGTAAAGCCAAGTGCCTCCATCCCTGTCAACTATGGCGAAAACAAACACTAATGCAGCCAGGCAGCAAAGTGTAATAAGGAGGGTGGGACTTTATATGAAGCTCATGGTGACAAAAGGAACAATATGGTGGGAAGTAGAAATTGTTTAATATTGCATAATAACATGTTTAACAAACATAGAATTGCACATACATGAAGATGCACCCGTAACTTAGACGCCACAATCTACACTGGTAAAAACTAGTAAAAACATGTTTACAATCATGTACAAAATGGTAAAATTAAGGGGTCCACCAGTGTTCATAAATTGTATAACCGTTAAAAAAGGTAACAACTGCACGGTCAATAATTCTTGAATCCTTAATGGGTAGAAATATCAAGGCTTGCATATCATAATAGATGTATAATAGGTTCACAACATCAAAATATCTCGACGCGTTTCGCGGCTTAAAACCGCTCTTCAGGAGCAGATATGTGAATTATCTGTAATAAAAAATGATATGTGTAGGTACTCAATGTCAAGGTTGGGGGAATATTGGTAAAATTTCACTCAAGAAACCTGGGAAGGGCATACAAACTTACGAGGTATGTGCACCAGACCACATGATGTCCAGGCCAGCAGGCCAGCCGAAGGATCAGTAACGGGAGCCGAGAGGGCGCGTCCAAGGGCGGCAATCACCACAGACAGCGGTCACGGCAGACCAGTGCTCCCGGGCTCACCTGGTGTAAATGAAAATGTGATGTGAGACCTCAAACTATGTGTAGGGAAAAACATATGAGGGGATAATGAGGTGATGGAGTGAGGGAATGGGAGTAGGGGTGGACTGGAGGGGAAAGTGATGAGCGGTGAGGTAAGGAGAACAATGGCGGTCAACCGGGGGGTGAGGGTGAAAGACCATGGTAAAAGATCAACACCAAGACGCCCAATGTAATTGATGTGATTGTAGCCGTATTAGTGCAATTGTGACAGAGAAAATTGAGTACTGTCCGTGATACTTTTTTTATTTGCACTAACATACAATTTTTCAGGATAAGCTTTTGGGGTATGTCCCCTTCTTCAAGGTCCAAGCAGTACTGATTCACAAATTTTTAGGCAGAATGTTAAAAAAACAAACAAAAAAAAGCAAAAAAAAAGCTTGTCCTGAAAAATTGTATGTTAGTGCAAATAAAAAAAACATCACGGACAGTACTCAATTTTCTCTGTCACAATTGCACTAATACGGCTACAATCACAATCAAGTAAAAAGTCTGTACAAACAGACAGACTAAGTAAAAGTTCCATAAAACAAGCTAAGCCGGCCGGCAAATAGTACAAACACGCCCGTGCAAGCGGAACGTGAAAAACAGCGCCATGACGTCAGCACATCGCTCCTCCCGACTAAAGAAAATGTGTATAAAAATATAAAAAAAATTGTAAATTGAATTAATAAAAAAGAAAAGAAAAAGAAGAAAAACAAATCCTTTAATTATTACTTGAGTGAATTAAAAAAGGGGAAAAAGGAAGTTATCCTCTTACTGCAATGGACAAATATAATAAAAATATCAATCAATATTAATATCATTTTTTTTTGTTTTTTTTTTTTTTTTTTTTTTTGGATTTTTTTTTTTTATAACGTTCTGCTTAAAAATTTGTGAATCAGTACTGTACTGCTTGGACCTTGAAGAAGGGGACATACCCCGAAAGCTTGTCCTGAAAAATTGTATGTTAGTGCAAATAAAAAAAGTATCACGGACACTACAGACTCTTTATAAATAAACAGTACCTGGTCTTACTGATGGCGAACCTTTTTTGTCTTGTTTTATGGGCTTAACTTACCTACTGAGGATACGTTCGTGGCCGTTTGTTTGAATTACTGGTCACCCATCAAGTCTGCAGGAACGGCTCGTTAGCCACTGGAGGTGTCAGGAGGATTTAAAGGCCCTGGCTGGGTATTAGCCACAAGTTTTGACAGCTTGTATAGGCGGTAAGCCTTCAATCTATGTGGTGGTGGAGTCACGGCGTCCTTTGAATATAGAAGATCCTTCACAGGGTGTTTTCATCGTTTATTCCCCGTTGGGAAACATTATGGAAGAGACTTTTATTTCTATATTTATTCATATTTTTTTATTTTTTATCTAAGTTTGTATACTTATTTGTTGGCCTATTTACCATTTTTTCCTTTCATGATATTCACATATTTGTTGAATTGGCTGCCTCTGTTTTACCCAATAGGCTATTTGTATTTGTCACCACACAGGATTCATTTATTTACTGTATGTCACGGCATTTGTATTTTAATCACCCTTTGTTAGCTCATTACTGTAGGGTTTCCTCATTTATATATATATATATATATATATATATATATATATATATATATATACAGGAATTACAGGAGAATGCTGTTGTAGCCTACCCATCCTCTGCAGCATTCCGCATCCACCCACCACAAAAAGAAGAAAAAGATGAGCACCTGTGATGTCACATGAATGGTCTAAAAGAGATAAAAAAAACAATGGTTTTAGAGTCCAAAGATATTTAGGATTACTGGATTTAATACATATTTCACCCCAAAAAGAAAAACGTAAAGCCTACATTTCGTTTTTTTATTTATTATTTCAAGGGACGGTGCTTACTTTAAATGGGCAGTGTCTCGTATGCTGGAGGTATAAGACATCTTCCAGTGCTGTAAGGGTTAATACAGCTTCTGGACCTTTTTTTCAGGTGCCAATTATGCCTGCCCCCCCTCCTCCTCCGGTTTTGGAAGCTGAACTATAGCTTCCATTAATGAAAAGCATTCTATGAATGAACTTTCATTCATCCAAATGTAGGTAGAGCTTCTCCAGGCTCTGGAAGGATCATGACAATATTGTTGGGATTCACCCAGCTGCCTGACTAATAAAGGAGGGAATCAGGGCTTTTGATCTCTCAATAAAGAGTACTTGTCACTGCCCCAGCTATCACAAGCGATGTTGTTTATCCCTTGTGATAATAATAACGGTAAAGAAAGAAAAATAGAATAAAAAACGATGTAAAAAATGAATTTAAAGCGGAGTGCTGCTTAAAAAAAATTAAACAAAAGTCAGCAGCTACAAATACTGCAGCTGCTGACTTTTAATTATCGGAAACTTACCTGTTGCAGGGTCCAGCGATGCGTGGGGAACGAAGCCCGGCAAGTCTCCCCCTCCTCTCCGCGGTGCCGGCATTGTCACTGTGGGTGTCTGGCTATGGCTTCACAGCCAGGCACCCACTGCGCATGCGCCACTCGCTGCGACTAGCCGGGCAATCATCTGACGTGTCCCAGATGATTGTGGAGAGGGAGGGGGGAGAGTTGATCTCCCTTCTGGTGCCACGGTGCGCCGGGAGGAAGTGGGAGCTGGGACTCTCTAAAAAGAGGGTATCCGCTCCCCCCCAAAAAAAAGTAACATGCCAAATGTGGCATGTCAGGGGGTCACCTCCCTTAAAGCGGAAGTTCCGTTTTTGAGTGGAACTCCGCTTTAATAAATAGTACAGCATTAAAAACAAAAATTTAAAGCGCCCCAGGGCTCATGCACAAAAGCGAATGTGCACGTAGGTCCCACATGATTGCACAAAACATGGGAGGGATTACCACAAATGTCAGAGTGAGAGCAATATCTAGTGCCAGAGCTCACACTGGTGAGCCTTTTAAAGCTTTTTTTGAAGCGTTGACTATGGAGATTTTTAGGTTCTGTAGTATTGTTGCTATTTCACAGGGTGGAAAAAAAAACATAACATTTTGACATGTTTGGTATCTATTTACTCAGCACAGAACATATTCTTCTACACTTTACCAAAAAAGTTGACTATCACACCCTCCTAAACCTTATGGACAGCCTTCCCAGAAGAGTTGAAGCTGTTATAGCTGCAAAGGGTGGGCCAACTCAATATTGAACCCTAAGGACTAAGACTGGGATGTCATTAAAGTTCATGTGTGTGTAAAGGCAGGCGTCCCAATACTTTTGGTAACATAGTGTATGTTTTATACAAGCAGAGGCCTTGGACAATAGAATGGTGGATGTAGCAATACTTTTGGTAATAAAGTGTAAAATGTTTGGGGGTTTTATCTAATTTTATAGCAAAAAAGATTTTTTTTACATGTATGTGAGAAATGTTGCCCGGTGGCCCGGTGGCCCGGTGGCCCGGTAGGCAAGTAGTTAAATTGTAAAGAGACTTAAAAAAAAAAAAATTGCAAGTGCGTCTACAAGAAGAGCTCTGAAACGCAGTCTACCTTCTAAATAAGGCAGAAAACCCCTTTAAGAAAATGAAGTTATAAGTTATTCATACGCAGCCGAAACTTGTAATTAATCCTTAAATTCTTCTAACTAATTATGACCGAATAGAGTATTTTGACTTTCATCTCCGAATTTCCCCTCAATGAATTAAATGTAAATTCCTTTTCTCAACATGAATAAGATGATATTCTTCTTTGGTTGGTATCCTGTTGGAAATGAAATTAACATTATTTTACTTGGTATACAGTGTGCCCGTGGGAGAGAGGAGGAGGAAGCAGCAAAGTCAGTCGGAGCCTCGTGCAGCGGGGAGATTAAAGAGAGCTCCAGGCTGTGGCAGCAGAAGGTAGGACTCAGCAGGAGAGTGCAGAACGCATTTTAATATGACCGCAGCCTTGTCTCCTATCGTTGCACCGCGCCGGAACGAGCTGCGAGAAGACGCCGATGTAAAAATACACTTATCCATCAGAAATGAATATAATAAGGGCATGCATGCAAAAAAACCTTTCCGACCGTTTCTTGAAGAGAACCTGGTCTACTCTGGATTATCGGGGAATTGGTGTTCATCACAATCATGGGTTTGAGGCAAATCTTGTGAGTTTGAGATTCGCAGCGCTGGCAAACTTTACACGCAGATTTACCAGGGAGACATTTTTTAATCACTTCAATACCGGGTAATACCGGGCACTTTCACCCCCTTCCTGCCCAGGCCGATTTTTTAGCTTCCAATGCTGTCACACATTGCTCAGTCATGCAACACTGTACCTAAATTAAACTTTTATCATTGTTTCAAGACAGATAAAGCTTCCTTTGGTTGTATTTGATAACCACTGGGTTTTTAATTTTTTGCTAAACAAATGAAAAAAGACAGAACAGTTTGAAAAAAAAACCTTTTGCAAAGAAGTATTTTTTTCTGCTGCACTGATGGGCACTGATGAGGCTGCACTGATGGGCACTGATGATATTGCAATGAGGGGCGCAGATGAGGCTGCATTGATGAGGCAGCACTGAGGCTGCACTGATGGGCACTGATGAGATTGCACTGAGGGGCGCTGATGAGGCTGCACTGATGAGGCGGCACTGATTAGGCAGCACTGAGGCTGCACTGATGGGCACTGATGAGGTTGCACTGAGGGGCACTGATGAGGCGGCACTGATGGGCGCTAATGAGGCGGCACTGAGGGGCACTTATGAGGCTGCACTGATGAGGCAGCACTGATGGGCATTGATGAGGCAGCATGGATAGGCACTCATAAGCAGCACTAATGGGCACTGAAGAGGCAGCACTGTTGGGTACTGATGAGATTGCACTGAGGGGCGCTGATGAGGCTGCACTGAAGAGGCCGAACTGATGAGGCGGCACTGATGGGCACTGACGAGGCTGCACTGATGGGTACTGATGAGGTGGCACTAAGGGGCACTTATGAGGCTGCACTGATGAGGTGGCACTGATGGGCACTGATGAGGCTGCACTGATGGGCACTGATGAGATTGCACTGAGGGGCATTGATGAGCCTGCATTGATGAGGTGGAACTGATGAGGCGGCACTGATGGGCACTGATGAGGCTGCACTGATGGGCACTGATGAGGCGGCACTGAGGGGCGCTTATGAGGCTTCACTGACGAGGCGGCACTAATGGGCACTGATGAGACTGCACTGATGGGCACTGATAAGTCAGCATGGATAAGCACTCATAAGCAGCACTAATGGGCACTGATGAGGCTACACAGATAGGCACTCATAAGCAGCACTAATGGGTACTCACTAGGAATGAGTTGAAGGTCCGGTTTGTACCTAGGTTTGTACCAAACTTTGGTTGTTCAGGTGTTTGGACGAACACCCAAGCCTGTTCGGCCACCTGTTTTATTATTAATTATATAGAGAAGTATTTCTACTGCTTCTCTATATGAAAGCTTCGTAGTATCACTGGTTGCTAAGGAAGCAACGGGTACTTGCACCCACTGCGTCTGTAGGAAGCGTTTCTATGGCCGGGAATCTCAAAGCCACGTAACCAAAGGGGCGAGGACAGGAGTGGCATCACTTCCCAAATATGGCCTCGAGTGACATTTTGTTGGGGATTTATTTATTTTTTTAAAGGACTTGTAAAATGTTTGGGCATCTTTATTGCCAGGTAACCTCTATATTTTTTGTCAACGAGTTATGCTGCGTTTACATGCCGCGTTTAGCCGCGTTTGCCTTTTTTTTTTCAAAATAGCCAAAAATGAAAAACGCCTGTAAACGAAACTTGGCTAAACACAAGTTACTGCGTTTAGCCGTGTTTAGAAGCGTTTGGCGCTTGAAATAAACTCAGCTTCTGAGCCCATTTCTTTGCCTTCAAAAAAAGCCTCTAAACTCAACTGCCTAGAAACGACTATAAACAACCCCGTGTACTGATAAGTTAACATGAAAAAACCTCCCAACTGCTCCTAAACGTCCGTTTACCAGCCGCAGTGTACATGAGGCCTAAGGGAACCAGGACTGCTGTTAGAAAATCACGGGGCCCTGTACAGCCTACCTGGCAGCCCCCCCCCCAATATATCAAAACAATATTTTCCCTAAAAATACACTAAAATAATTAATAGCGGACACAAATTAGCCCTTTTTAATCATTTTTTTAACAAGCCTTCTATCTACACTACTCAACTATGTACACCAGAGGGGAGTTACGCATGTTACGCAGTGCAGGGACAAGGTCATCCAATGCCCAGGGCAAAGATACCAGACTACGCCCCTCCTTTCCCTTAGGGTTAGGGTCAGGGTGCCCCCATCCCTGCAATAAACCATTGCGCCCAGTACAGCTTCTCCTCCTGCCCACCCCTTGTCGCGGCCCTGATGTTACGGGCAGGGCCGGATTTCCCACAAGGCCACCGAGGCCAGGCCTCTGGGCGGCAGTGGTGCAGGGGCAGCGCCGCTCCTGCGGCGACTTCTCGGCCGCTCCCCCCCCCACACTAACATAGCCCCCGGCGGCAGGGGCGGAGGCAACGGGGCAATTGCTCCCCCCCCGAGAAAATAGTGAGCGGGTGAGCGAGCGGATGGGCAGGCCAGTCAGTGAGTAATCATGCCGGCGGACGGGCAGTCGGCTGGCGTGTGACTGAGGCCGAGCGAGCAGGCAGGTGTTGTCAGAAAGCCGCTCCCCTTCTGAATATGTGACTGAAGGGACGTTGCGCTGCAGCCATCTTGGTACTCCCGCACTCGTCCACAGTAAGCCTAGTGTTATAAGTCGGCAAGCGGACATCTTTATACACCCACCAGAGTTTTGCTTTTCACGGTTATTTTTAACAGTAAACTCAACTTATATTTCACTAAATAAGCTGAGTTTACTGTTAAAGATAACTGTGAAAAGCAAGACTCCGGTGGATGTAAAAAGATGTCTGCTTGCCGACTTCTAACTCTAGTCTTACTGCCGACAAGTGGCGGTGTACCAAGATGGCCGCAATGCAGCATCACTTTGGTTGCATATTCTGATGAGTAGCGGCTTTCTCACATCATCTCTCACCCTGCATCACCAAAGCTCAGCTTCTGACATCACTGTGCAAGCGTGGGCAGCAGCGAGATTACATTATCTTTCACTGCCCACCCTGACTCTGGGACACAGCCACTGGCAAGTGACAATCCGCATCTTGTGGCAGGCGACATTGGCAAGTGACGATCCGCATCTTGTGGCAGGCGACATTGGCAAGTGACAATCCGCATCTTGTGGCAGGTGACATTGGCAAGTGACAATCCGCATCTTGTGGCAGGCGACATTGGCAAGTGACAATCCACATCTGGTGGCAGAGGATGTGGCAAGTGACAATCCGCATTTGGTGGCAGCCAACAGTGTCAAGTGACAAGCTGCATCTGGTGGCAGGTGACGGTAGCAAGTGACACGCTCAGGGCTCCCACTGATTCTGAATTATGGTGAGTTAAACTATTTAATTCTCTATTACAATGTAATAATAGAAATAATGCACTTCAATCATCCTGACACCATATCAACTATGGTGCTGCGATAATTGAAGCGCCTACACCAGCCATTGTCCCTCCTGAGACTAGGCTCTGGATCCGCCCCTGCCCGGCAGTAGGGTGCCCACGTGTCCCGGATTGCCCGGGATTGTCCCTTTATTTATGATCTTTGTCCCGTGTCCCAGGCACCTTCATTCCGGGACAATACAATTTCTTTTGGTGGTATTTGATCACCTCTGCGGTTTTTATTTTTTAAACAAAAAAAGACTAACAATTTTGAAACTTAAAGCAATATTTTTAACTTTTTGCTATAATAAATATCCCCAAAAAATATATAAAAAAAAATATTTTTTTCCTCAGTTTAGGCCGATATGTATTCTTCTACATATTTTTGGTAAAAAAAAATCCCAATAAGCGTTTGATTGGTTTGCGCAAAAGTTATACGGGATAGTTATTTGCTTTTTTATTACCGGTATTCATTTTTTTTTTTTAGTAGTAATGGCGTAATGTGTGTGTGTGGGGGAGGGGGGGGGCGGCATTGAAGGACCCGGCCTTGGGGCGGGAAAGGGAGTAAATCCGGGCCTGGTTACGGGTATGTGAAGGTTTTATGCAAGGCTCTGAACACATTGCTTCTGTGACTATGATGGGATCGCTGAATAAAGCTTTGGACCCGTCCTGGAGATCCTTGGTGTTCTGGTGACATACTTCTTGCCTTAAATGTCTTCAGTTTGCACCTGAAGGGTGCTGCAGCACCCACTTACATTCATAGCCAACTTCAGCAACGTGTGAATTGGGAATATTTTGTTTAGCCAATCACAGGGGGTCACATGATCAGGCAGAACTCCCCCCGTCCCCCTTATTGTAATATCCTAGTTAAAGGGGCTGGGAGGGAAGGGGTTAGTATCCTACTCAGCATATAAGCAGAGACCAATGACACGTTGCAAAGGAGTAGCAATTAAGCAGTCATTTTTTTATTTTTATTTTTTTTTTTTACAATTGAATTATACATTCTACAAACAACAAAAAAATGTTGATGCTAGGCTGGCAAAAACTGTGACATATTCGAGCGCCGGCAAAAACCCCTGACACGTCTGAGCGCCTGTACAACCTGACAAAGCATTGTTTTCAAACACAGTGTAATTGTAGAGTTTCAATCCACCTGCTTTGTGTTTGAAAGGGAGAAAAAAAAAAAAAAAAAAGTTCTGTTGCCATGGTAACTGGTGATTTTTTTTTATTTTTTATTTTTTTCTCTCTGAATCTTCATTAATGATCTTCATCACTTTCAAAGAATCACATTAAAATGTCAAATAACATTAACCGGTTAGAAAGCGAAAATTTAATAAGAGAGCCATCGACATCTTGTATCTAATGCCGCGTACACACGAGCAGACTTTACGGCGGACTTTGCCCGGCGGACTGGATTTCGTCGGACAATTCGATGTGTGTGGGCTCCAGCGGACTTTGTTTGCTCAAAAGTTGGACGGACTTAGATTTGAAACATGTTTAAAATGTATCCATTGAAATCGAGTCCGGTCGAAAAGTCCGCCGTCTGTATGCTAGTTCGACGGACAAAAAGCCATGCTAGGGCAGCTATTGGCTACTGGCTATGAACTTCCTTGTTTAAGTCCGGTCGTACGTCATCACGTACGAATTCGACAGACTTTGGTGGATTGTGTGTAGGCAAGTCCGTTCATTCAGAAAGTCCGTCGTAAAGTACGTTGAAAAATCCGCCGGGCAAAGTCCGCCGTAAAGTCTGCTCATGTGTACGCGGCATAAGGATTATCTGCTTATCAGCTGCAGTCTTGATTGGGGCTTTAAAAACAGAATCTTGTAATAATTAAAAAAAAAAAGACGTGAAAAAGATCGGTAAATACAACAGCTACTGTGCATTATACAGATGATAATTTGATATTTCATGATCTGGTTGCTTTTTTCTCACTCATTTTCAGGGGTGTCTTTGTTAATTTTAGGTTACATATACCCAATGTATTATCCAATTGCTTGGTAAACTATAAAAGATGGGGTTATGCTTGCTTTATATGTTGCCCGCCTCTGATGTAGCTGTAACAGATGAGGTCCCCTATGCTTTATAAGATTTACACCACTGGTGGGCCAGTACCAGTTAAGGCCCAATAAGCTTTATATGTTGCCCACCACTGCCATAGCTCTAACAGTTGAGGCCCCTGTGCTTTAAGAGTTGCCCACCTCTAATGTAGCTTTAATGGTGAGGCCTCCTATGCTTTAAGAGTTGCCCACCTCTAATGTAGCTTTAATGGTGAGGCCTCCTATGCTTTAAGAGTTACCCACCTCTAATGTAGCTTTAATGGTGAGGCCTCCTATGCTTTAAGAGTTGCCCACCTCTAATGTAGCTTTAATGGTGAGGCCTCCTATGCTTTAAACGTTTCCCATCACTGATGTAGCTATACCAGTTGAAGCCCACTAAGCTTTATACGTTTCCCACCATCGGTGTAGCTATAACAGTTGCGGCCCCCATGCTTTATAAGTTGCCCACCACTGGCATAGCTGTACCAGTTGAGGCCTGCTAAGCTTAATAAGTTTCCCACCATTGGTGTAGTTGTAACAGTTGAGGCCCCCTATGCTTTACAAGTTGCCCAGCACTAGTGTAGCTGTTCCAGTTGGGGCCCCTTATGCTTTATACGTTTTCCATCACTGGTGTAGTTATAACAGTGGAGACCCCCTAGGCTTTATAGGTTTCCCATTACTTGTGTAGCTGTACCAGTTGAGGCCCCCCATGCTTTATAATTTGCCCAGCACTGGGGGAGCTGTATCAGTTGAGGCCCCTATGCTTTATACGATGTCTATTGCTTTTGTAACTGTATCAGTTGAGGCCCCCATGCTTTATAAGTTGTCCACCGCTGGTGTAGCTGTACCAGTTGAGGCCCCCATGCGTTATAGGTTGCCCCCTACTGGCATACATTATCTCACAAAAGTGAGTACACCCCTCACATTTTTGTAAATATTTTATTCTATCTTTTCATGTGACAATAGTGAAGAAATGACACTTTGCTACAATGTAAAGTAGTGAGTGTACAGCTTGTATAACAGTGTAAATTTGCTGTCCCCTCAAAATAACTCAACACACAGCCAATAATGTCTAAACCGCTGGCAACAAAAGTGAGTACACCCCTAAGTGAAAATGCCCAAATTGGGCCCAAAGTGTCAATATTTTGTGTGGTCACCATTATTTTCCAGCACTGCCTTAACCCTCTTGGGCATGGAGTCCACCAGAGCTTTACAGGTTGCCACTGGAGTCCTCTTCCACTCCTCCATGATGACATCACAGAGCTGGTGGATGTTAGAGACCTTGCGCTCCTCCACCTTCCGTTTGAGGATGCCCCACAGATGCTCAATAGGGTTTAGGTCTGGAGACATGCTTGGTCAGTCCATCACCTTTACCCTCAGCTTCTTTAGCAAGGCAGTGGTCGTCTTGGAGGTGTGTTTGGGGTCGTTATCACTTTTGACTACTGCCCTGCGGCTCAGTCTTTGAAGGGAGGGGATCATACTCTGCTTCAGTATGTCACAGTACATGTTGGCATTCATGGTTCCCTCAATGATCTGTAGCTCCCAAGTTCCGGCACTACTCATGCAGCCCCAGACCATGACACTCCCACCACCATGCTTGACTTTAGGCAAGACACACTTGTCTTTGTACTCCTCACCTGGTTGCCCCCACACACGCTTGTCACCATCTGAACCAAATAAGTTTATCTTGGTCTCATCAGACCACAGGACATGGTTCCAGTAATCCATGTCCTTAGTCTGCTTGTCTTCAGCAAACTGTTTGCGGGCTTTCTTGTGCATCATCTTTAGAAGAGGCCTCCTTCTGGGACGACAGCCACGCAGACCAATTTGATGCAGTGTGCGGCGTATGGTCTGAGCACTGACAGGCTGCCCCCCCCACCCCTTCAACCTCTGCAGCAATGCTGGCAGCACTCATACATCTATTTCCCAAAGACAACCTCTGGATATGATGCTGAGCATGTGCACTCAACCCCTTTGGTCGAACATAGCGAGGCCTGTTCTGAGTGGAACCTGACCTGTAAATCTGCTGTATGGTCTTGGTCACTGTGCTGCAGCTCAGTTTCAGGGTCTTGGCAATCTTCTTATAGCCTAGGCCATCTTTATGTAGAGCAACAATTCTTTTTTTCAGATCCTCAGAGAGTTCTTTGCCATGAGGTGTCATGTTGAACTTCTAGTAAACAGTATGAGAGAGTGAGAGCGATAACACCAAATTTAACACACCTGCTCCCCATTCACACCTGAGACCTTGTAACACTAACGAGTCACATGACACTGGGGAGGGAAAATGGCTAATTGGGCCCAATTTGGACATTTTCACTTAGGGGTGTACTCACTTTTGTTGCCAGCGGTTTAGACATTAATGGCTGTGTGTTGAGTTATTTTGAGGGGACAGCAAATTTACACTGTTATACAAGCTGTACACTCACTACTTTACATTGTAGCAAAGTGTCATTTCTTCAGTGTTGTCACATGAAAAGATAGAAGAAAATATTTACAAAAATTTGAGGGGTGTACTCACTTTTGTGAGGTCCCCTAAGCTTTATTAGATTCCCACGATTGGTGTAGTTGTAACAGTTGAGGCCCCCTATGCTTTATACGTACTGTATCCCACCACTGGTGTAGCTGTACCAGTTGAAGCCCCAATGCTTTATAGGTGTCCCATCACTGGTGTAGCTAAAACATTTGAGGCCCCCTATGCTTTATCAGTTTCCCACCATTGGTGTAGCTGTACAAGTCAATGCCCCAATGCTCCAGTAGTTATCCACCACTGGCGTAGCTGTAACAGTTGAAGCCCGGTAAGCTTTATAAAGTTGATTAACAATGGCATAGCTGTACCAGCTGTGGTCCCTGTGCTTTAAAAGGTGCCCATCTGTGATGTAGTTGTATCAGTTGAGGTCCCTATCGTTCATAAGTTGTCCACCACTGGTGTAGCTGTACCAGTTGAGGCCCACATGCTTTTTAGGTTGCCCACCATTGGTGTAGTTGTAGAATTTGAGGCTTCCATGCTTTTTAAGTTGCCCATGACTGGCATAGCTGTACCAGTTGAGGCCCCCTATGCTTTTTAAGTTTCCCACCACTGGTGTAGCTGTATCAGTTGAGGCCCCCTATGCTTTATAACCTTCTTTCCACTGGTGTAGCTGTACCAGTTGAGGCCCCCTATGATTTATAAGTTGCCCACCACTGGTGTAGCTGTACCAGTTGAGGCCCCCTATGATTTATAAGTTGCCCACCACTGGTGTAGCTGTACCAGTTGAAGCCCCCTATGCTTTCAAAGTTGGCCACCACTGGTCTAGCTGTACCAGTTGAGTCCCCCTATGCATTCTACGTTACCCACCACTGTTGTAGCTGTATCAATTGAGGCCCCCTATGCTTTATAACCTTCTTTCCACTAGTGTAGCTGTACCAGTTGAGGCCCCCTATGCATTCTACGTTGCCCACCACTGGTGTAGCTGTACCAGTTGAGGCCCCCTATGATTTATAAGTTGCCCACCACTGGTGTAGCTGTACCAGTTGAGGCCCCTGAGCTTTAAAGTTGCCCACCAACTGGGTAGCTCTGCCAATGTAGTTGCTACCAGTGTGTTTACTGACTGTACATTGTATTCTTCCTTGCAGCTGTTATATACCAGATATAGATGTTTATGCATCTATGGTTTGTTCATGATTGCCCTAACTCTTTTTCCTCCCACATTGACCAATTCCTTCCTTGACAAACAGCGTCTTACAAACAGAAATCTTTGGGGCATATTTCTGAAAAGTAATTACTGTTTTATATGCAACGCGGCTGGTAAAAACAGCTCCTAAATAATGTTTTAATATTCTCCTCACCAGAATCTCCTCTCTGGGTAGAGTTTCTTGAAGGATTAAATGTGTTAAAATACCAGACTTGTTTTCATTAATAGCCCAGAAATATGTCCATATTTCCATATATTTTTATTTTTTCTTAGCCAGAGATATTAAATGCTTTTTTATTCTACTCAGTTCTCGTTGTTTGAGTGCTTAGAGTACCCGCAGACTCCTTTGCTGTGTAACTGTCCCCTCCGGCAAAAACAGGAATGAACAACAAGAACTCCATTCGGCATCAGAAAACTTGTGTCGATCACATTCTGCCAACAGCTCAGCGGCGTCTGCTCTCCTTATTTTTTTTTTTTTTCCATGCCCATTTTTGAGGATGCTACCTAAAACGCCCCCACCGCCAGTGGCACAGAACAAAACTGACATTCGCTGTCCGTCTTCTGCCAAGGCCAAAACGAAAAATAAATTAAGTTAATGCAATAGGCCGGTGCGTGACCCCTCCCCCCCCCCTTTTTTTTTTCATACATAGTGCAGACCTATTTGCTCCAAAGTAAAGACGGATATTATCTTGAAGAGCTTTCAGCAAGCGCCGGTACCAAATTGAGAGGGAAAAAAAAAACATACATAATTTATTTTTATAAGAGTGCATTCATTGTATTTCAACTTTCCAAAAGACGACCACTAGGGGTTGAGAGATACCTCGAAGCGTTTATAACCAAAGAGCAAAACTTTATTACAAAGATATGTCTGGACCCGAGGCTGCGTAGGTTGCCCACGTTTTTAATAAAAAGTAGTGAAGTCATTTCCCCAATTTTATTTTTTATTATTTTTTTTTAACAAATAGCATTTTATGCGGTGTACAGCGAGAGAGCTTTAGGCAGCATTCAAAACTTTATGTGCATGAAAAACATATCTGCTAACACACAAAATTAATCATGAATATTCGCTTGCAAAAAAGAGATACAGCTGTATGTTCTAGTACAGGGGCCGCCACACTTATCAGTATGTACCCTTTTCTGCACCCCCTTCCTCCTGCCAAGATCCCCCCACACCCCATTCTCCCCTTTCTACATCACCTGCATCATCTTCCCTTTCTTAACATCTCCTGCATCTTCTAATGCCACGCACACATGATCAGACTTTACGGCAGACTTTGCCCCAGCGTACCGGATTTCGACGGACAATTCGATCGTGTGTGGGCTCCAGCGGACTTTGTTTTCTCAAAAGTTTGATGGACTTAGATTTGAAACATGTTTTAAATCTATCCGACGGACTCGAGTCCGGTCGAAAAGTCCGCTTGTCTGTATGCTAGTCCGACGGACAAAAACCGACGTTAGGGCAGCTATTGGCTACTGGCTATGAACTTCCTTGTTTTAGTCCGGACGCACGTCATCACGTATGAATCTGTCGGACTTTGGATGATCGTGTGTAGGCAAGTCCGTTCATTCGGAAAGTCCGTTGAAAAGTCCGCCGGGCAAAGTATGCCGTAAAGTCCGGTCGTGTGTACGCGGCATAACTCCTTTCAACATACCCTGCACTGCTTCACACTTTGAACCAAAAGAGGGAGTGGGGAAAAGGGAATAGGCCCGTTTATAGATGAGCCTCAAAGGTGGTTACTATTAGCAACAGAATAATCAAGGTTACTGATTAAATAAAAAAATATAACAGTTTATTAATATATCAAGCTTAAAATACATTCTACATGTAGAATGATGGATTGCGATAAAGAGTTGGCCACATTTTCACGAACAAAGACAAACAAACAGGACAAACATTTAACAAAGTGAACAGCAAACCTAGTCCGGGCTTATTGCTTCGGTCCTTAGTGACCTCAGTGTACGAATTTGGCCATATGTGGGGGGTCTGAGTTCCAAATTGGGCCTTTCTTGGGAATTTAGGGAGTCTACTAAGGTCTGAAGCAAATGGAGGAGTGGAGAGGAAAAGGAGAGTAGGTGCAGGTGCCAATCAAGTGTGGGTTCCCAGCGCTGGACATGAATTAATTATGTATAATAAACTCGTTAATTCGAAGATCAGTGTTAATGGGTTCCAACTGTTGTCACTTGGGAGATTCGATCAGTCCAGTTACAAGCTCTATTTAGAGTGGTAGGAGGATCTCCTTGAGGGGATTCGCTGTCTGAAGATAAGGGACTATTGTATATTTGAGATGATCAACTATTGGATCTGACCTTTTCTCAGTGAGTACATTGTGAAGATTAATGTCCATAGACTAAATGTCCATTAGCACTTCATTGCAAAATTCCAGTGTATTAGATAAGTAGGTACTAGTTGAGTCAAAAATTATAACACTGTCATTGTGGGTGAAGTTGCACAGAAGATTCAGACATGTCGAGCTAGTGTATTGACCGTATGTCTTTACATTACCGTTCCCTTCACGAGCTGCATCCACAGGTCCCGAGCGCTGTGAGTCTCTTATCGCTCCTGTAGTGTATTACAGTGTGGGAAGGGGGAAGCTGTTGCTCATGTAGAAGTCTCCCTTGGAACAGCGATTAGCACTTAAATAGATCCCGTTAGGCAGTCCTGGTAGATTCAGCCATGCTTAGCCATGTAAGTGGATCTAAGCGCCACCTTCTCCGTCCTTGTCTCTCACATGTACGCTCCTCGGAGCCTCTGGTGCTCACGGACCAGGCAGCGTTGTTACATCAACGCGTTTCTCCGTGACCAATGACGTAGCTTCTTCTGGTGACTGCTTCACACTTTACCCGTAGGACGCCATGTTTTAGCAGGTGATTCCCTGCAATGTGAACAAGGTGAACAAGGCTGTCGCCGAAACGCGTCAGCATGTCTGTTTAGACTTGGTCTTACATTAACTACTTGCCGCCCGCGCTATACCTGAAAGACGGCTTCCCCCTGTTCTCCACAGGTCATCAAGGCAGGGGGTGGCTTCCATTTCCTCCTTCCTCCTAGGCGGCCAATCGGGAGTCTTCTCTTTTCGGCCTATCGGAAAATGGGTCTCACACTCGCTTCTGATTGGCTGGATTGAGGATCAGTGTTTCAACAGTGAAAATGAATTTATTATTGTAACACACCTGGGTGGGCATCGGAGCACATTCTCTGTGACCCGAGCCCACCCTGTTTTGAAGCCTATTAGAGCCTCTGGCTCTAATCAGGTGCTTAAAAAAACCCTGGCCACTGTAATTCATGCGCCCGGTGCCCTGGAAGGGGCCGGATGCATTAATAGGGGGCGGCTGTGGTGGCCATGGATAGATTCATGCTATGCATGAGGGGGTGGTGCCCTTAATGGACGGGCTGCCACTGGCACACACCCTAATGTAATAGGATGCACACACCTATGCTGGGGTGTGTCCCCTTCCTTAGGCTTCTGCTATTCATTTTCTTCTCTCTTGGTGATAATACCTATCAAATTGATGCCTCTCAGGTGGGTTTGACTCTAATTGGTGGTGTGATAAAACTGCTGCACTTTCAGGTATTGGGGGAGATTGGAGGAAGCAGGGAAACATAAAAATGTATTTATGAAAAAAAAAAATGCACAGCCAGTTGTCAGGTGAATCTGCATGATCATTCGCTCTGTGTGAATTGGGCAAAAAAAAAGTATTTTTTTTAGGCTATTTTCGCTTCTGAACAAATGTTCTGTTATGGGCAATAGTAAAATACCACCTTATGGTCACTGATGGAGCTGAGGAGCATAGGAAATACATACATTTTTATAATAAAACATACAATGTAACAATTCTGAATAATGGTGCTAGGAGAAATTAGCAACTAAATGTAAACATTGGTTACATGTATTTGCTAATTCCCTCTAGTGTTCTTTAGAGTTGTTACATTGTATCTTTTGTTACACAGATGTATGCTCCTCAGCGCCATCTAGTGACCATAATATGGTATTTTACCCCTGCCATAATAAAAGCACAGAGAAAATGGTCTAAAAAATATTAGTTTTTGTCCAGTTTGCAAAGGAATGTACATGCAGATTCAGAGGACAAATGGCTATGCAAATGTTCTATAAGAAGACCCCATAGTATTTTTTATTTTTTATTTTAATGATGGGAGTGATGACCACCTAGACAACTGCTGGCTGATAAAATGCGGTCACATCTTTCAGACTGAAACGATGATACAGCTGATGACACTTTAATAATGAATCCCAAAATTACGAACTGCATTAAAATGGTAATTATATTCTTCGCCTTTATTCTTCCTTTGTAATGTATGTTATGCGCTCTTTGGATATTATACGCCATGCACATATAATTATCTAATTAACACGTTTATGCTTTACAATAAAGACATTCAGATTATATATCATTTTCATTGATGTCCAAATTATACGTATTAAGGGAGCGCGCGGCAGACATTATTCTCACTATATAACTCGCTTTCAGGAAAGATGCAGGAAGTCAGCTTTGTTTTAAAGAGCAAGTTGGAGCACAATTTGACATTCAGTGTTTGTATATATATAGCCATTCCCCCGCAGGGGTTGCTGAGAGTTGTGGTCCACCCGTCACCTTGCCCAGCCAGACGTCCATCTTACAGTCACTCAGTAACACAGACCAGTCCATAGTTTGTTTTTTTTTTTAGTTTTATTGCGGGGATTAAACTTGGATGGGTATTAGGGAATTATGGGATGCCCAGGACTTTAGAACAAACAACTGGGAATTGTAGATCAATCAATTGTGAATTGTAGAAAAATCAATTGGGACTACTATGTACACTACCTGTACACCTCAATCTTCTCTCCAGCACTTCCTTGCTGCAGACTGTTCCTCCTCCGGACTAGCTAGCACCGCATGGGTAGGCCTGGCACTGCTCCAGCCAGGCCTCAGTGAACTGCCTTTTGCGGGCAGGGACCTCGGGCCCCTGTGGTGTAGAATAGTTCAGGTGCTAGCTGTCCTCTGCTCAGCTACCACTCCCAGATAGCTTTCTTCAGGCCCTGCCAGCCAGCCTGGCTGCAAAGACCTCTCTCCACTGCCATTCTCCACAGTTCTCTCTCCACTGGTTCTGCACCCATCTCAAACTGAAATCTCCCAGTTCTTTCAGGTGTGCCTCTGATTCCAGGATCTCTTTACTCCTCCCAGATGCACCTGAGCCCAGTCCAAGGTCACCCCCCCCCCCAGACTGAGGAGCTTGCCGTGGGCTGGGCTCAGCCCTTCCTTCTCTGAGCCGCTCAGCTGTTGGCAGGTACTCAGCTGTTGATGATATCCTGCTCACAGAGACTATCCTGCATTCCTGTTAAAAGACTTGCTTGGCTGACATCCCTTCTGGCTCCAGATCCTGCTTGCTGTTTTACTACACTCATTTCCGGCTCCCTGATGTTTGGCTTGTCTGACTATCCATTCTGGTTACTGAACTCTGGCTATGTTTTGACCATGTTTGTTCTATTTACTATCTCGCAACCTCTGACTTTGTGTTCCCTCACTGAAGTTCGCACCTCGGTTTATTGGGCCTTTGCCTACTGTCAGAAACCTTGAAATCAGACCGAGACAGAAGTACAGTTAAATCACACTTGTTTAATATTAAAAGTAAATAGAACAAACGCGGTCAAAACATAGCCAGAATTCAGGAACCGGAACGGATAGTCAGACAAGCCAAACGTCAGGGAGCCAGAGATAAGCGTAGTAAAACGGCAAGCAGGATCTGGAGCCAGAAGGGATGTCAGCCAAGCAAGTCTTTTAACAGGAATGCAGGAGATGGTTTCTGTGATGTTGATGTTGGCAAAGGCAGAGATCCTCTGGGCTGGACAGCTTAAGTAGGCAGGACTGACGAGCAGGATATCATCAACAGCTGAGTACCTGTGGAGAGATAGGAGCTGGCAATTAGCTGACAGCTGAGCAGCCAGCTCAGAGAAAGAAGGGCTGAGCCAAGCCCTGACATCATCCCCCTCTTGTTCATCCCCCCAACTCCCATTAACATCAAGGATGGGACAACATTCCCTCCACTGATACCAATGATGGGGCACTATTCCTCCCACTGATATCAATGATGGAGCACTATTCATCCCACTGATACTAATGATGGGGCACTATTCATCCCACTAACACCAATGATGGGGCACCATTCCTCCCACTGATACCAGTGATGGGGCACTATTCCTCTCACTGATACCAATGATGGGGCACTCTTCCTCCCACTGATACCAATGATGGGGCACTCTTCCTCCCACTGACACCAATGATGGGGCCTTATTCCTCCCACTAATACCAATGATGGGGCACTATTGATCCCACTGATACCAATGATGGGACATTATTCCTCCCACTGACACCAATGTTGGGGCACTATTCCTCCCATTGACACCAGTGGTGTAATTATTTTTACTCCCACTGATGTAAGGGCATTTTCTACTCCCACTGTCCACAGTCCGGCCCCCATGAAGTTTGAAGGGCAGTAAACCAGCCCTTGGCTTTGAAAGTTTGAAGACCCCTGATTTATACAAAACAAAAAAGTGGAAACCTGAGAAGGTCATGACTCTTGATGAGTTATTATCTTGGCAACGAGGGCGAAATAATTTTATAAAACTGGCATAAAGTAATCATCGCATGCAATTATCGCATGCCTTTGCATGCTACATAATTTTTGTATTTACTGATATAGATCTAGAAAAGGCTATAAAAAGGAGCAAAAAAACACAAATCATAGAATTGATCTTGTCCCAGCCTTGTTTTGTGAGAAACAGAAGCCTCGTACAAATTGCCTGATTATTCTCCGACCTTAATTACTGCAAGAAAACACTTTTTTTTTTCTGACAAATAGTGCCATTAGGGTTTTGCTCTTTGGCAGGGTGACAAGACTCTTTGTGCATACCGTTAAGCGTTTTTTTTTTTTTTTTTGCGCTCAAGCTTATTGGCTGCAGTAAATTGGCATAATAAAAATGTGCAGCCTTTGAGATAATTCCACTAAGTTTACAAAATGTTTTTCCAAATGAAATGCAGCTGAAAATCCTTAACTCTGGCCCCAAACCAAGATTCATATTTGCTGCAATTAGGTTTTAATTAACGTTACGGATTGTGCATATTGATCACTTGTTGTGACTGTACGGGCCACGCAGTGCCATGGTTTAACAAAATTAAAATTAAAAAAAAAAAAGAAGAAAAAAAGGATACGCTTGCGTCTATTCAATTTGTTTTATTTGATATTTTTTTTTTATATGTAATGGTGCTTGTTAAATGCAATAGCAAATCACAGCAAATGGATACATATTTTATCAAAGTCAATTTACGTGATATGAGCGTCAAACAATTAACATCAACGTTCTGAGTGTATAATAGGAATATAATGGAGATGGTTTTGGAAACAGCACGTGGCTCCCAGCGCCATAGTAACAACATAACCGAATCAAATATTGGCCGGGGGCAATAGTTACTAGCTGTAGTTGACTCTGTTAACAAGCCATAGGGTTTTCAATGAGTTTGTTGCCTACTGCTTGATCTTGACGTGTAACCGATGTAGAATATTAACCAAGAGAACATTGGGCTGGTTAAATAAATATTCCAATGTTGTGACCGTCTCTAGTTTTGTGTTGGCTCTTATTCTAATGGGGCGTACACACGGTCGGACTTTTCGTCTACAAAAGTCCAACGGACGGCGACGGACTAAAGCTGGCTGACAATCCGATCGTGTGTGGGCTTCCCCGGACTTTTTCAGCCTCAAATCCGACGGACTTTAGATTTGAAACATGCTTCAAATCTTTACGTCGTAACTACGACGGACTCCGAAATCCGCTCGTCTGTGTGCTAGTCCGACAGACAAAAACCCACGCTAGGGCAGCTATTGGCTACTGGCTATCAACTTCCTTATTTTAGTCCGGTGTACGTCATCACATACGAATCCGTCGGACTTTTGTGTGGTCGTGTGTAGGCAAGTCCGTTCGTTAGAAAGTCCGCCGCAAGTCCGCCGCAAGTCCGCCGAAAGTCCGCCGGAAGTCTGTCGGACAGGCTGTCGGACTTTTGTAGACGAAAAGTCCAACCGTGTGTACGCCCCATTATAGCATTATTCTAATAGCAGTCTTAGGGCTTGTTTAGACCGGCGGGTGTTTTATTTCTGTGTATCACCTGAGGCCAGACACTTCATTGGGTATACGGAAGGGGGCTTACAACCACTTTAACCACTTGCCGACCGCTCTATAGCCGAATGATGGCTACAGTGCGAACGGCTAGTTCTTGAAGGATGTCATATGACCGCCTCTTGTGAACGCGCCTGCAGTGGGCCGCGGGCGTCGTGATTTGTGATCACAGTGTTCGCAGGCCAATCAGCGGCCCTTTACCATGTGATCAGCTGTGTCCAATCACAGCTGATCATGGATGTAAATAGAAACCGGTTATCGACACTCCTTTCCTCATGGTGACAACTTGAGGCGAGGAGAGGCGATAACCGACTTCTCTAAAAGGGACATCTACACTGATAATCAGGGGCACTGATTATCAGTGTCCTGATTATGAGTGCTGCCAATCAGTGCCCACCAGTGCTGCCAATAAGTGCCCATCTGTGTTGCCAACCAGTGCCCATCAGTGCCTCCTTATCAGTGTCACCTATAAGTGCTGCCTACCACTGCCCATCAGTGCCGCCCACCAGTGTCCATCAGTTCCACCTATCAGTGTTACCTATCAATGCCTATCGGTGCTGCCTATCAGTGCCCATCAGTACCACCTGTGACAGGAGTCACTTTGGGGGGGGGCTCATGGAACCCAGCTTACCTTGGAGAGGTTGGGAAACCCTTGCTTCAGCTCCCCATGCCCCTCTTATGTGTAAGACACCCTGTGTCTATTAGGGGCACAGGGTGACCGAGAAAGGAATGGACAATTACTTAATAATGGACACTGAGAATGCGGTTTGGACTACTTCAGATGGGACAGTAATGATTATCAACAATACCTCTCAAGAAATACATGAAGACTATTCCTGGTTTGTTTGATTCTGATCTATACATGTCATTGAAAGAGCTGGTCCATAGTCTTCAATGTAGGAGCCGGACAGTCTGCTACTGAGGTCTCCTGCTATAGTCCGTTGCCTACTATGCTGAGGAGGGGGGAGATCACTGTTTGTTTTTGTTAACTGTGTCAATTGGAACACCTATTGTCTCTGCTAGCAAACCCTTGTGGAATGTGTTTATACTTGTAATAATGTGCATTGTTTTAGTGAGCCTGAAGTCGGCAAGTCTGACCTTGGAATGAGACCTCTGAGTCATCCAGGTAGCTAATTAATGTAATGTTTATAGTATACAATATCTCACAAAAGTCAATACACCCCTCCCATTTTTGTAAATATTTTAATATAACGTCCCAGCATGTCTGCTCACAGATACCAACGCATACGGAAGTCGCGCCCACATAAGTAAACGACATTCAAACCACACAAGTAAGGTATCACCGCGAACGTTAGAGCGAGAGCAATAATTCTAGCACTAGACATCTTCTGTAGTTCAAAACATGCAACCTGTAAAAAATGTTAAAGCATCGCCTATGGGGATTTTTAAGTACCAAAGTTTGGCACCATTCCATGAGCGCGTGCAATTTTGAAGCATGACATGTTAGGTACTCGGTGTAACATCATTGGGGGTTCATTGGGGGTTCTGTGTAATTTTCTAGCAACAAAAATGATGGTTTTTACATGTAGGAGAGAGATGTCAGAATTGGCTTGGTAGGCAAGTGGTTAAAGCGTCATTAACACCACATCATTAAAACGATGCATACATAGTGTATTAGATGCTGTTGTTCATACTCACTCAGTCACTATGAGATTCATTTTCTGTATTCTGCAAAGAATACCTGGTTGATCCTACTGCGCTCTATCTCCCCCTTCTGTCCATGTAGCCAATGCAGCTAGGGATTTTGCAGCTGTGATGGCAGCTCTGCACATGCTCAATTTTCAGAGAGTTTCTATACTGAGCATTTCCTCCCTATCACATCTGAGCAGCCCATGTGAAAATAGAGTCAGACATGTGGGCGTATACACAGTGGTAAATGACAGCCCACTCCCTCCCTCCTCCTCTATTGTCACTAATCAGCTAACCACAATGGGGGGGGGGGGCGGGATATTAACGTAATTTGAGAAAAGAGGTCATGCCTTTAAAACGCGTCACGTGACCAGGCCATTCACACATTCCATGGATTTTGGCTTAATGGGCACACGGAATACATCCAGACTGGTCCTCCTCCCCCAACCTCCGCTGACATAGACACATGTCTTCATTCAGCTGCCGGGATGGCTGGAGATGGGACAAGTGAATGGCTTTCTTTCTTTTTTCCCTGGACGTCTTCTACCCTCTATAGAGAGTTCATAGGTATGGCCGGCGGGTTATTTACACATTACAGGCTCCTGTCAGTGGTGAACTCATCCCAGGTGCACATCAGAAGTCTCCTGGGGCTCAGGCAATAGCTACTCCAGAGGTTGTTTGCCGGTCCTTCAGGGTTTAAAATGGACATGTCCAGGATGTAATTCACTTCTATATAATATAAAAGGTTTATTGCGCTAGGTTGAGCTTCCCTTGCTGTTATTTTCACACAATAGACACAGGCTGGAGGGGCGTGATTGGCAGAAATCCACTCACACCATGTTATGCCAAAAATAATAAAGATTTGATTTCAAATACTCAGTATCTAACAAAAGTGAGTACACCCCTCACATTTTTGTAAATATTTTATTCTATCTTTTCATGTGACAACACTGAAGAAATGACACTTTGCTACAATGTAAAGTAGTGAGTGTACAGCTTGTATAACAGTGTAAATTTGCTGTCCCCTCAAAATAACTCAACACACAGCCATTAATGTCTAAACAACTAGTAACAAAAGTGAGTACACCCCTAAGTGAAAATGTCCAAAGTGGGCCCAAAGTGTCAATATTTAGTGTGGCCACCATTATTTTCCAGCACTGCCTTAACCCTCTTGGGGAAAATGCCAGAATTGGGCTCAATTGGCCACCCCCCGGTGTCATGTGACTTGTTAGTGTTACAAGGTCTCAGGTGTGAATGGGGAGCAGGTGTGTTAAATTTGGTGTTATTGCTCTCACTCTCTCATACTGGTCACTGGAAGTTCAACATGGCACCTCATGGCAAAGAACTCTCTGAGGATCTGAAAAAAAAAAAGAATTGTTGCTCTACATAAAGATGGCCTAGGATATAAGAAGATTGCCAAGACCCTGAAACTGAGCTGCAGCATGGTGGCCAAGACCATACAGCGGTATAACAGGACAGGTTCCACTCAGAACAGGCCTCGCCATGGTTGACCAAAGAAGTTGAGGTCACGTGCTCAGCGTCATATCCAGAGGTTGTCTTTGGGAAATAGATGTATGAGTGCTGCCAGCATTGCTGCAAAGGTTAAAGGGGAGGGGGGTCAGCTTGTCAGTACTCAGACCATACGCCACACACTGCATTAAATTGGTCTGCATGGCTGTCGTCCCAGAAGGAAGCCTCTTCTAAAGATGATACACAAGAAAGCCCGCAAACAGTTTGCTGAAGACAAGCAGACTAAGGACATGGATTACTGGAACCATGTCCTGTGGTCTGATGAGACCAAGATAAACTTATTTGGTTCAGGTGGTGACAAGCAGTGCTGGGACAAGGTAATTTAGCGCCCAGGGCAAAGACACCAAACTGCGCCCCCCTCCCCTTCCAAAAAAAATTTTTTAAAAATTGAGCACTAATCGGCATACTTAGCCCCGAACACAAATAATACCCCCTATCATCCTTACTAGCATAAATTCTCCCCCCCCAATCCCCATTTCTAACAGCCCCAATATTTCCTTTCCTAGCACAAATCTCCCCCCCATCACTTCTTCTAGCACACCCCCCCCAAAATCCCCCTCCTAGCACAAATCCCCGCCCCCCCCCATCTCCACGGGCACAAATCCTCTCTCCTGGCACAAATTCTCTTTCCCCCACAGAACAAATCCTCCCTCCCAGCACAAATCTTACCCCTTTCACCCCCCAAAATCCCCCTCCCAGCACAAATCTTACCCCTTTCACCCTCCAAAATCCCCCTCCCAGCACAAATCTTACCCCTGTCACCCCCCAAAATCCCCCTCCCAGCACAAATCTTACCCCTGTCGCCCCCGAAAATCCCCCTCCCAGCACAAACCTTACCCCTGTCACCCCCGAAAATCCCCCTCCCAGCACAAATCGTACCCCTGTCACCCCCCAAAATCCCCCTCCCAGCACAAATCTTACCCCTTTCACCCCCCAAAATCCCCCTCCCAGCACAAATCTTACCCCTGTCGCCCCCCAAAATCCCCCTCCCAGCACAAATCTTACCCCTGTTGCCCCCAAAAATCCCCCTCCCAGCACAAATCTTACCCCTGTCACCCCCCAAAATCCCCCTCCCAGCACAAATCTTACCCCTTTCACCCCCCAAAATCCCCCTCCCAGCACAAATCTTACCCCTGTCACCCCCGAAAATCCCCCTCCCAGCACAAATCTTACCCCTGTCGCCCCCGAAAATCCCCCTCCCAGCACAAATCTTACCCCTGTCGCCCCCGAAAATCCCCCTCCCAGCAGAAATCTTACCCCTAAATTTCCCCTCTAAAACAAATACCCCCAATTATCCTTAGCATAAATTCTCCCCCCCCCAATCCCCATTTCTAACAGCCCAAATATTTCCTATCCTAGCACAAACCCCCCCCCCCCCCATCACCTCTTCTAGCACAACCCCCTCCCCCCGAATACCCCTACTAGAAAAAAAATCTTATCCTGGCACCCCTCAAATTCCCCATCCCAGCAGAACCCCCCCAGAACTCCCTTCCTAACACAACAGCACAAATACACCCCCTCCCCCATATTATTCCCACCTAGAAGTAATCATTTTCTCCCTACAAATACTCTCATTCCTCCCCTTGTGTTCTCAGTGCAGCTCTCCCTTCCCTCAGCTTGGCAGCAGCTTTCCTCACACACAGACCTCAGATACAGTGCAGCACAGCGCTCTGTGATGCCCACCTTCCGACGTTCCTCCTCATGTTGTCCTGTCAGAGCTGAGGAGGAGCCGGTTTCTAAACTTGCCTGTGCGGCAGCTAGCGGGAGGGATATCGCTGCTGAAGGGGACCGGGATCGCGGCTCAGAGATGCCCGCCTCCCACCCACACTGCTTTCAAACTTACAGCAAGAGACAGGCTCCTTGGCTCCTATAGGTTGCAGCGCGGCAACAGCTCTCCGCGCTCCTCTGAGTCCTCCCACCCCACCTCCGGCCGTGAGTGACCTCACGCCGCCGGCCGGGACTACGAGGCTGCTTCGTAGGGGGTTGAACAGTGAAGCTGACAGGGAAAGGAGGTGAAGCCAGGGCTTGTTTTGCCAGATGCAGGAGTGCACTCGGCACACTTACAGACAATTTTTTAGGTACAACGGCACTGGCTAGTGTGTATAATGACAGGTGTGAAGCACATTGCCAGCTCTTCACCTGCGCCCCCCCTCCTATAGAAAATCGTACCGCCCAGGGCATCCGCCCCTTCCGCCCCTGCCTTGTACCGGCCCTGGTGACAAGCGTGTGTTGTGGCAACCAGGTGAGGAGGACAAAGACAAGTGTGTCTTGTCTACAGTCAAGCATGGTGGTGGGAGTGTCATGGTCTGGGACTGCATGAGTGCTGCCGGCACTGGGGAGCTACAGTTCATTGAGGGAACCATGAATGCCAACATGTACTGTGACGTACTGAAGCAGATCATGATCCCCTCCCTTCAGAGACTGGGCCGCAGGGCAGTATTCCAACATAACGACCCCAAACACACCTCCAAGACGACCACTGCCTTGCTAAAGAAGCTGAGGGTAAAGGTGATGGACTGGCCAAGCATGTCTCCAGACCTAAACCCTATTGATCATCTGTGGGGCATCCTCAAACAGAAGGTGGAGGAGCGCAAGGTCTCTAACATCCACCAGCTCCGTGATGTCATCATGGAGGAGGGGAAGAGGACTCCAGTGACAACCTGTGAAGCTCTGGTGAACTCCATGCCCAAAGAGGGTTAGGACAGTGCTGGAAAATAATGGTGGCCACACAAAATATTGACACTTTTGGGCCCAATTTTTGACATTTTAACTTAGGGGTGTACTCACTTTTGTTGCCAGCGGTTTAGACATTAATGGCTGTGTGTTGAGTTATTTTGAGGGGACAGCAAATTTACACTGTTATACAAGCTGTACACTCACTACTTTACATTGTAGCAAAGTGTCATTTCTTCAGTGTTGTCACATGAAAAGATAGAAGAAAATATATACAAAAATGTGAGGGTGTACTCACTTTTGTAAGATACTGTGTGTCGGTTATTGTAATTATGTTTCTGGTTACAGTTTGTATTGTTAGGGTAATATGATCAGGAGGGGGGAGGGGTATGTCCTTCTCTGGGGTATATATGCTGTGTAAGTTTGTCAAATAAATGTTCCATGTTCATACAAGCTATTGTCGGCTAGTCTTGTACGGTCGGCTATAATATCTGATATCAATGTTCAGTATGGAGGAAGCAGTGTGCTGACAAAAGCGCTCAGAGTGTGGGGACCGGTTCCGTTACACCACTTATCAGTGCTGCCTGTTAGTGCAGCCTCATCAGTGCCCACCAGTGCCACCTCATTAGTACCCATCAGGGAAAACTATCATTGCCCATCAATGTCCATCAGTGCCGCCCCATCAGTACCCATCAGTGCCGGCTCATCAGCGCACATCAGGAGAAAAATTACCTGTTTCCAAAATTTTATAACAGAAACTAAGAAAACATTTTTTTTTTTCTTTCAATTTTTTGTCTTTTTTAATTTATTGGCCAAACAATAAAAAACTCAGTAATGATTAAATGCAAATAAATGAAAGCTTGACCGCGAAATTGTCATTTCAAATTGTGACAGAGCTGAAGGCTGTAGATTGGCCTTGGCAGGAAGGGGGTGAAAGTGCCCGCTTAGCCAGTGGTTAAAGAACTAACAAAAGAACCAAAACATACAACTTTAAGCTGGTCCTTTGTGTCAAATCTTGTGAGGTTTTTAGTAAATGGATATTTGCTACAGACCAATGTTTCCAGAAATAAATTAATGAGTTGAAATGGAATTTGTTATGCATCTTACGAATGGTCTTTCTGAATGTCTATTTTTCCATCTCAAGGCGATCGCACAATCACCGATAATGTGCCAGCGAATTTCCTCTACCTGGAAGCATCATTTGGATATTATTTGAAATGGTCACAAATATTTGTCAAACTTTCTCTTTAGATAATGCCATTGGTGTTTATTATTCATACAGAGAAAGTGAACTCTCTCCTGTAGTATATGTAGTCCAATGCTGTGGATGTTTTAGGGCCCATTCAGCATTTGGCGTCCTGGTGGGTTGCATTAAAGTGATTGTAAAGTCTCGTTTTTTTTTTTTTCTATTAAAATTACAAACATGTTACACTTACCTGCTCTGTGTAATGGTTTGGCCCGATCCTCTTCTTCTCGGGTCCCTGGCTGCAGCTCCAGGCCCCTCCCTCCTGTTCAGAGCCCCCACAGCTTGCTATGGGGGCACCCGAGGCAAGATGCAGCTCCCTGTGTTCATTCAGACACGGAGCCACGGCCTGGCCCGCCCACTCTCTCTCCTGATCGGCTAACTGACTTTGATTGACAGCAGTGGGAGTCAATGGCACCGCTGCTGTGTCTTAGCCAATCAGGAGGGAGAGTCCTGGACGGCCAAGGCAATGGTGGACATCGCTGGATAGAGATGGGGCTCAGGTAAGTATTAGGGGGGACTGAGGGGGACGGCTGCAAACAGAAGGCTTTTTACCTTAATGCATGGAATGCACCTTTTGCCTTTACAACCACGTTAAGGCTCGGTTCACATAGACAGGAATCGGATGCGTCTGAACCACATGCGATTCACATAACATGTGAACCGGACCAACTTTCAATGGAGCCAGTTCACACATGTCCCGGGCGGCCACAGTCCATTTTTGAAAATACACTATAGTATTGGGACACCTGCCTTTACACGCACATGAACTTTAATGACATCTCAGTCTTAGTCCGTAGGGTTCAATATTGAGTTGGCCCGCTCTTTGCAGCTATAACAGCTTCAACTCTTCTGGGAAGGCCGTCCACAAGGTTTAGGAGTGTGTCTATGGGAATGTCTGACCATTCTTCCAGAAGCGCATTTGTGAGGTCAGGCACTGATGTTGGACGAGAAGGCCTGGCTTGCTGTCTCCGCTCTATTTCATCCCAAAGGTGTTCTGTCGGGTTAAGGTCAGGACTCGGTGCAGGCCAGCCACGTTCCTCCACCCCAAACTCGCTCATCCATGTCTTTATGGACCTTGCTTTGTGCAATATTGAACCCTACGGACTAAGACCGGGATGTTATTAACCACTTAAGGACTGCCTCACGCCAATTTACGTCGGCAAGGTGGCACGGACAGGCAGAATCACGTACATATACGTGATCTGCCTTCTGCGGGTGGGGGGTCCGATCGGACCCCCCCCCCCGGTGCCCGAGGCGGTCCGCTTCTGACCAGCGGCGATCAGAGATGAGGGGGAGACCATCTGTTCATGGCCCCCCCTCGCGATCGCCGCCGGCCAATCAAATCATTCCTTTGCTGCTGTATGCTAATCTCTCTTCGGCTCGGTTTTTTCCGTTCCGGCGCCGAGGAGAGAAGACTGCAATGTGAGTGTAAAACACACACAGTAGAACATGCCAGGTACACAAAAGACCCCCCTTTACCCCCCGATCCCCCCCGATCACTCCCTAATCCCCCCTCCCCCCCCTGTCACACTGACACCAAGCAGTTTTTTTATTTTTATTTTTATTTTTTTCTGATTACTGCATGGTGTCAGTTTGTGACAGTTAGTGTGTTAGGGCAGTTAGTTTTAGCCCCCTTTATGTCTAGGGTACCCCCCTAACACCCCCTAATAAAGTTTTAACCCCTTGATCACCCCCTGTCGCCGGTGTCCCTAAGCAATCATTTTTCTGATCGCTATATTAGTGTCGCTGGTGACGCTAGTTAGGGAGGTAAATATTTAGGTTCGCCGTCAGCGTTTTATAGCGACAGGGACCCCCATATACTACCTAATAAATGTTTTAACCCCTTGATTGCCCCCTAGTTAACCCTTTCACCACTGATCACCGTATAACTGTTACGGGTGACGCTGGTTAGTTCGTTTATTTTTTATAGTGTCAGGGCACCCGCCGTTTATTACCGAATAAAGGTTTAGCCCCCTGATCGCCCGGCGGTGATATGCGTCGCCCCAGGCAGCGTCAGATTAGCGCCAGTACCGCTAACACCCACACACGCAGCATACGCCTCCCTTAGTGGTATAGTATCTGAACGGATCAATATCTGATCCGATCAGATCTATACTAGTGTCCCCAGCAGTTTAGGGTTCCCAAAAACGCAGTGTTAGCGGGATCAGCCCAGATACCTGCTAGCACCTGCGTTTTTCCCCTCCGCCCGGCCCAGCCCAGCCCACCCAAGTGCATTATCGATCGATCACTGACACCTATAAAACACTAAACGCATAACGTTCACGGAGTCAGGCCTGATCCCTGCGATCGCTAACAGTTTTTTTGGTAGTGTTTTGGTGAACTGGCAAGCATCAGCGGCCTAGTACACCCCGGTCGTAGTCAAACCAGCACTGCAGTAACACTTGGTAACGTGGCGAGTCCCATAAGTGCAGTTCAAGCTGGTGAGGTGGCAAGCACAAGTAGTGTCCCGCTGCCACCAAGAAGAAGACAAACACAGGCCCGTCGTGCCCATAGTGCCCTTCCTGCTGCATTCGCCAATCCTAATTGGGAAACCACCACTTCTGCAGCGCCCGTACTTCCCCCATTCACATCCCCAACCAAATGCAGTCGGCTGCATGAGAGGCATTTTTATGTCCTCCTGAGTACCCCTACCCAACGAACCCCCCAAAAAAGATGTCGTGTCTGCAGCAAGCGTGGATATAGGCGTGACACCCGCTATTATTGTCCCTCCTGTCCTGACAATCCTGGTCTTTGCATTGGTAAATGTTTTGAACGCTACCATACACTAGTTGAGTATTAGCGTAGGGTACAGCATTGCACAGACTAGGCACACTTTCACAGGGTCTCCCAAGATGCCATCGCATTTTGAGAGACCCAAACCTGGAACCGGTTACTAGGGCCGATCCTAGGGTCACCGGCGCCTGGGTGCAGAAATATTTCTGGCGCCCTCACATGGGCGTGGTCATCTTACCAACTCCTCCCCTTTACAAATGTTTCTATGGCAATGACTCAAACACAGAGATGCTCCCCTAAGAAGTCTTTGTTACCCTAGGATCCTCCCATGATCTTTTAACAATAAAAAAATACAGGAAGAGCGTACACTAATGAGTCCTGGAGGGGAGTCTCTCTGATGCACACAAAGAGGGCTTCTGTTAGAGAGTCTGTTAGAAAGAGCCCCCAGACATAGTACAGGAGATGGTCAGAGACTGCAGACATAGTACAGGAGATGATCAGAGACTGCAGACATACTACAGGAGATGATCAGAGACTGCAGACATGCTACAAGAGATGATCAGAGACTGCAGACATAATACAAGAGATGATCAGAGACTGCAGACATACTACAGGAGATGGTCAGAGACTGCAGAAATAATACAGGAGATGGTCAGAGACTGCAGACATAATACAGGAGATGATCAGAGACTGCAGACATACTACAGGAGATGATCAGAGACTGCAGACATGCTACAGGAGATGATCAGAGACTGCAGACATACTACAGTAGATGATCAGAGACTGCAGACATACTACAAGAGATGATCAGAGACTGCAGACATAATACAAGAGATGATCAGAGACTGCAGACATAATACAAGAGATGATCAGAGACTGCAGACATACTACAGGAGATGGTCAGAGACTGCAGACATGATACAGGAGATGGTCAGAGACTGTAGTTATGATACAAGACACAATCAGAGACTGCAATCATAGAACAGGAGATGGTCAGAGACTGCAATCATAGAACAGAAGATGGTCAGAGACTGCAATCATAGAACAGGAGATGGTCAGAGACTGCAATCATAGAACAGGAGATGGTCAGAGACTGCAGACATAGTACAGGAGATGGTCAGAGACTGCAGACATAGTACAGGAGATGGTCAGAGACTGCAGACATAGTACAGGAGATGATCAGAGACTGCAGACATAGTACAGGAGATGGTCAGAGACTGCAGACATAATAAAGGAGATGATCAGAGACTGCAGACATGTTACAAGAGATGGTCAGAGATTGCAGTTATGATACAAGAGACAGTCAGAGACTGCAATCATAGAACAGGAGATGATCAGAGACTGCAGACATAGTACATGAGATGGTCAGAGACTGCAGACATAGTATAGGAGATGGTCAGAGACTGCAGACATAGTACAGGAGATGGTCAGAGACTGCAGACATAGTGCAGGAGATGGTCAGAGACTGCAGACATAGTACAGGAGATGCCCAGAGACTTCAGACATAGTACAGGAGATGATCAGAGACTGCAGACATAGTACAGGAGATGCCCAGAGACTGCAGACATAGTACAGGAGATGGTCAGAGACTGCAGACATAATACAGGAGATGATCAGAGACTGCAGACATAGTACAGGAGATGCCCAGAGACTGCAGACATAGTACAGGAGATGGTCAGAGACTGCAGACATACCCTGTTTCCCCTAAAATAAGACCTAGCGTGATTGTCGGCGATGGCTTCAATATAAGCCCTACCCCCCAAATAAGCCCTAGTTAAAGTCCTTGTAGGTCTTATTTTCAGGGTAGGGCTTATTTTCAGGGAAACAGGATAGGGCTTATTTGGAGGGTAGGGCTTATATTGCAGCCATCACCGACAATCACGCTAGGTCTTATTTTAGGGGAAACAGGGTAATACAGGAGATGGTCAGAGACTGCAGACATAATACAGGAGATGGTCAGAGACTGCAGACATAGTACAGGAGATGGTCAGAGACTGCAGACATAGTACAGGAGATGGTCAGAGACTGCAGACATAGTACAGGGGATGGTCAGAGACTGCAGACATAGTACAGGGGATGGTCAGAGACTGCAGACATAGTACAGGAGATGGTCAGAGACTGCAGACATAATACAGGAGATGGTCAGATACTGCAGACATAGTACAGGGGATGGTCAGAGACTGCAGACATAGTACAGGAGATGGTCAGAGACTGCAGACATACTACAGGAGATGGTCAGAGACTGCAGACATAATACAGGAGATGATCAGAGACTGCAGACATACTACAGGAGATGATCAGAGACTGCAGACATACTACAGGAGATGATCAGAGACTGCAGACATACTACAGTAGATGATCAGAGACTGCAGACATACTACAAGAGATGATCAGAGACTGCAGACATAATACAAGAGATGATCAGAGACTGCAGACATACTACAGGAGATGGTCAGAGACTGCAGACATGATACAGGAGATGGTCAGAGACTGTAGTTATGATACAAGAGACAGTCAGAGACTGCAATCATAGAACAGGAGATGGTCAGAGACTGCAATCATAGAACAGGAGATGGTCAGAGACTGCAATCATAGAACAGGAGATGGTCAGAGACTGCAATCATAGAACAGGAGATGGTCAGAGACTGCAGACATAGTACAGGAGATGGTCAGAGACTGCAGACATAGTACAGGAGATGGTCAGAGACTGCAGACATAGTACAGGAGATGATCAGAGACTGCAGACATAGTACAGGAGATGGTCAGAGACTGCAGACATAATAAAGGAGATGATCAGAGACTGCAGACATGTTACAAGAGATGGTCAGAGATTGTAGTTATGATACAAGAGACAGTCAGAGACTGCAATCATAGAACAGGAGATGATCAGAGACTGCAGACATAGTACATGAGATGGTCAGAGACTGCAGACATAGTATAGGAGATGGTCAGAGACTGCAGACATAGTACAGGAGATGGTCAGAGACTGCAGACATAGTGCAGGAGATGGTCAGAGACTGCAGACATAGTACAGGAGATGCCCAGAGACTTCAGACATAGTACAGGAGATGATCAGAGACTGCAGACATAGTACAGGAGATGCCCAGAGACTGCAGACATAGTACAGGAGATGGTCAGAGACTGCAGACATAATACAGGAGATGATCAGAGACTGCAGACATAGTACAGGAGATGCCCAGAGACTGCAGACATAGTACAGGAGATGGTCAGAGACTGCAGACATAATACAGGAGATGGCCAGAGACTGCAGACATAATACAGGAGATGGTCAGAGACTGCAGACATAATACAGGAGATGGTCAGAGACTGCAGACATAGTACAGGGGATGGTCAGAGACTGCAGACATAGTACAGGAGATGGACAGAGACTGCAGACATAGTACAGGAGATGGTCAGAGACTGCAGACATAGTACAGGAGATGGTCAGAGACTGCAGACATGCTACAGGAGATGGTCAGAGACTGCAGACATAGTACAGGAGATGCTCAGAGATTGCAGACATAGTACAGGAGATGGTCAGAGACAGCAGACATAGTACAGGAGATGGTCAGAGACTGCAGACATAGTACAGGGGATGGTCAGAGACTGCAGACATAGTACATGAGATGCCCAGAGACTTCAGACATAGTACAGGAGATGATCAGAGACTGCAGACATAGTACAGGAGATGCCCAGAGACTGCAGACATACTACAGGAGATGGTCAGAGACTGCAGACATAGTACAGGAGATGCTCAGAGATTGCAGACATAGTACAGGAGATGGTCAGAGACTGCAGACATAGTACAGGAGATGGTCAGAGACTGCAGACATAGTACAGGGGATGGTCAGAGACTGCAGACATAGTACATGAGATGCCCAGAGACTTCAGACATAGTACAGGAGATGATCAGAGACTGCAGACATACTACAGGAGATGATCAGAGACTGCAGACATGCTACAAGAGATGATCAGAGACTGCAGACATAATACAAGAGATGATCAGAGACTGCAGACATACTACAGGAGATGGTCAGAGACTGCAGAAATAATACAGGAGATGGTCAGAGACTGCAGACATAATACAGGAGATGATCAGAGACTGCAGACATACTACAGGAGATGATCAGAGACTGCAGACATGCTACAGGAGATGATCAGAGACTGCAGACATACTACAGTAGATGATCAGAGACTGCAGACATACTACAAGAGATGATCAGAGACTGCAGACATAATACAAGAGATGATCAGAGACTGCAGACATAATACAAGAGATGATCAGAGACTGCAGACATACTACAGGAGATGGTCAGAGACTGCAGACATGATACAGGAGATGGTCAGAGACTGTAGTTATGATACAAGACACAATCAGAGACTGCAATCATAGAACAGGAGATGGTCAGAGACTGCAATCATAGAACAGAAGATGGTCAGAGACTGCAATCATAGAACAGGAGATGGTCAGAGACTGCAATCATAGAACAGGAGATGGTCAGAGACTGCAGACATAGTACAGGAGATGGTCAGAGACTGCAGACATAGTACAGGAGATGGTCAGAGACTGCAGACATAGTACAGGAGATGATCAGAGACTGCAGACATAGTACAGGAGATGGTCAGAGACTGCAGACATAATAAAGGAGATGATCAGAGACTGCAGACATGTTACAAGAGATGGTCAGAGATTGCAGTTATGATACAAGAGACAGTCAGAGACTGCAATCATAGAACAGGAGATGATCAGAGACTGCAGACATAGTACATGAGATGGTCAGAGACTGCAGACATAGTATAGGAGATGGTCAGAGACTGCAGACATAGTACAGGAGATGGTCAGAGACTGCAGACATAGTGCAGGAGATGGTCAGAGACTGCAGACATAGTACAGGAGATGCCCAGAGACTTCAGACATAGTACAGGAGATGATCAGAGACTGCAGACATAGTACAGGAGATGCCCAGAGACTGCAGACATAGTACAGGAGATGGTCAGAGACTGCAGACATAATACAGGAGATGATCAGAGACTGCAGACATAGTACAGGAGATGCCCAGAGACTGCAGACATAGTACAGGAGATGGTCAGAGACTGCAGACATACCCTGTTTCCCCTAAAATAAGACCTAGCGTGATTGTCGGCGATGGCTTCAATATAAGCCCTACCCCCCAAATAAGCCCTAGTTAAAGTCCTTGTAGGTCTTATTTTCAGGGTAGGGCTTATTTTCAGGGAAACAGGATAGGGCTTATTTGGAGGGTAGGGCTTATATTGCAGCCATCACCGACAATCACGCTAGGTCTTATTTTAGGGGAAACAGGGTAATACAGGAGATGGTCAGAGACTGCAGACATAATACAGGAGATGGTCAGAGACTGCAGACATAGTACAGGAGATGGTCAGAGACTGCAGACATAGTACAGGAGATGGTCAGAGACTGCAGACATAGTACAGGGGATGGTCAGAGACTGCAGACATAGTACAGGGGATGGTCAGAGACTGCAGACATAGTACAGGAGATGGTCAGAGACTGCAGACATAATACAGGAGATGGTCAGATACTGCAGACATAGTACAGGGGATGGTCAGAGACTGCAGACATAGTACAGGAGATGGTCAGAGACTGCAGACATACTACAGGAGATGGTCAGAGACTGCAGACATAATACAGGAGATGATCAGAGACTGCAGACATACTACAGGAGATGATCAGAGACTGCAGACATACTACAGGAGATGATCAGAGACTGCAGACATACTACAGTAGATGATCAGAGACTGCAGACATACTACAAGAGATGATCAGAGACTGCAGACATAATACAAGAGATGATCAGAGACTGCAGACATACTACAGGAGATGGTCAGAGACTGCAGACATGATACAGGAGATGGTCAGAGACTGTAGTTATGATACAAGAGACAGTCAGAGACTGCAATCATAGAACAGGAGATGGTCAGAGACTGCAATCATAGAACAGGAGATGGTCAGAGACTGCAATCATAGAACAGGAGATGGTCAGAGACTGCAATCATAGAACAGGAGATGGTCAGAGACTGCAGACATAGTACAGGAGATGGTCAGAGACTGCAGACATAGTACAGGAGATGGTCAGAGACTGCAGACATAGTACAGGAGATGATCAGAGACTGCAGACATAGTACAGGAGATGGTCAGAGACTGCAGACATAATAAAGGAGATGATCAGAGACTGCAGACATGTTACAAGAGATGGTCAGAGATTGTAGTTATGATACAAGAGACAGTCAGAGACTGCAATCATAGAACAGGAGATGATCAGAGACTGCAGACATAGTACATGAGATGGTCAGAGACTGCAGACATAGTATAGGAGATGGTCAGAGACTGCAGACATAGTACAGGAGATGGTCAGAGACTGCAGACATAGTGCAGGAGATGGTCAGAGACTGCAGACATAGTACAGGAGATGCCCAGAGACTTCAGACATAGTACAGGAGATGATCAGAGACTGCAGACATAGTACAGGAGATGCCCAGAGACTGCAGACATAGTACAGGAGATGGTCAGAGACTGCAGACATAATACAGGAGATGATCAGAGACTGCAGACATAGTACAGGAGATGCCCAGAGACTGCAGACATAGTACAGGAGATGGTCAGAGACTGCAGACATAATACAGGAGATGGCCAGAGACTGCAGACATAATACAGGAGATGGTCAGAGACTGCAGACATAATACAGGAGATGGTCAGAGACTGCAGACATAGTACAGGGGATGGTCAGAGACTGCAGACATAGTACAGGAGATGGACAGAGACTGCAGACATAGTACAGGAGATGGTCAGAGACTGCAGACATAGTACAGGAGATGGTCAGAGACTGCAGACATGCTACAGGAGATGGTCAGAGACTGCAGACATAGTACAGGAGATGCTCAGAGATTGCAGACATAGTACAGGAGATGGTCAGAGACAGCAGACATAGTACAGGAGATGGTCAGAGACTGCAGACATAGTACAGGGGATGGTCAGAGACTGCAGACATAGTACATGAGATGCCCAGAGACTTCAGACATAGTACAGGAGATGATCAGAGACTGCAGACATAGTACAGGAGATGCCCAGAGACTGCAGACATACTACAGGAGATGGTCAGAGACTGCAGACATAGTACAGGAGATGCTCAGAGATTGCAGACATAGTACAGGAGATGGTCAGAGACTGCAGACATAGTACAGGAGATGGTCAGAGACTGCAGACATAGTACAGGGGATGGTCAGAGACTGCAGACATAGTACATGAGATGCCCAGAGACTTCAGACATAGTACAGGAGATGATCAGAGACTGCAGACATAATACAGGAGATGGTCAGAGACTGCAGACATAATACAGGAGATGGTCAGAGACTGCAGACATAGTACAGGGGATGGTCAGAGACTGCAGACATAGTACAGGAGATGGTCAGAGACTGCAGACATAGTACAGGAGATGGTCAGAGACTGCAGACATAGTACAGGAGATGGTCAGAGACTGCAGACATACTACAGGAGATGGTCAGAGACTGCAGACATAGTACAGGAGATGCTCAGAGATTGCAGACATAGTACAGGAGATGGTCAGAGACTGCAGACATAGTACAGGAGATGGTCAGAGACTGTAGACATAGTACAGGGGATGGTCAGAGACTGCAGACATAGTACATGAGATGCCCAGAGACTTCAGACATAGTACAGGAGATGATCAGAGACTGCAGACATAGTACAGGAGATGCCCAGAGACTGCAGACATACTACAGGAGATGGTCAGAGACTGCAGACATAGTACAGGAGATGCTCAGAGATTGCAGACATAGTACAGGAGATGGTCAGAGACTGCAGACATAGTACAGGAGATGGTCAGAGACTGCAGACATAGTACAGGGGATGGTCAGAGACTGCAGACATAGTACATGAGATGCCCAGAGACTTCAGACATAGTACAGGAGATGATCAGAGACTGCAGACATAGTACAGGAGATGCCCAGAGACTGCAGACATAGTACAGGAGATGGTCAGAGACTGCAGACATAATACAGGAGATGGTCAGAGACTGCAGACATAGTACAGGAGATGGTCAGAGACTGCAGACATAATACAGGAGATGGTCAGAGACTGCAGACATACTACAGGCGATGGTCAGAGACTGCAGACATAGTACAGGAGATAGCCAGAGACTGCAGAAATACTACAGGAGATGGTCAGAGACTGCAGACATAATACAGGAGATGATCAGAGACTGCAGACATAGTACAGGAGATAGCCAGAGACTGCAGAAATACTACAGGAGATGGTCAGAGACTGCAGACATAGTACAGGAGATGCTCAGAGATTGCAGACATAATACAGGAGATGGTCAGAGACTGCAGACATAGTACAGGAGATGGTCAGAGACTGCAGACATAATACAGGAGATGATCAGAGACTGCAGACATGTTACAAGAGATGGTCAGAGACTGCAGTTCCTATGGACATTAGTACATAATGGCCGATCGGCCCTCTCACCTGACCCAGCGATACAGCAACGGTTCCTCTGATCAGGAGTCAGCTCACTCTGAATTGCCCATGATGACTCCACTGGGTAGCACCCAGATCTGTATTCCTGCAATGACTCCATTCCTTTCTCTGCCAGGGATGGCGCTAGGCTGTGTGGCTTTCCCTCTGGTGGCGCAGGGCAGCTGGGTTCTCTCTCTGATGGTGTTCCCTCAGCACTGTCCTCTCCCTCTGGAGTCCTGGGTGTACTTCCCTGAAAGATTTCCCGGCTCCTGGCTCTCTCTCTCTTTCCCATTCAGCTGAGCATGCTGTGTGAGCTGCAGTTTCCGTGTTACAGTGGGCCTGCCAGTCCTCGGGACTACATGTCCCACAATCCTCTTCTCTGCTCCTTTTTCTATTCTGTTTCCTCCCTGGTTGATATGAAGGCAGGGGAAGAAACATAGTGGGCAGCTGTGCTGGCCAGCACCGCTCACTAGTACAGCAGCACGCAGGAGGAGAGGGAGGGGGGAAAGGAGAGGGAGGGGGGAAAGGAGAGGGAGGGGGGAAAGGAGAGCCCGCAGCTGCATTGGCTTCACTAGGGTTGGGGTCACCCCCCTTCCACCAACTATAGTTGCCCCTCAGTACAGACCCCCCTCCACTACATATAGACCCCCCTCCGGCAGTGCAGAACCCGCACTAAGAATAAACCCCTCCCTCAGTACAGACCTTACTCAGTACAGATCCTCCCCAGGTAACCCCCCTCCATTAGTACAGACCCCCCCAGGACAGATCTCCCTCTCCATTAGTACAGACCCCCACAGGACAAACCACCCCTCCATTAGTACAGACCCCCCAGGACAGATCTCCCTCTCCATTAGTACAGACCCCCACAGGACAAACCACCCCTCCATTCTCCATTAGTACAGACCCCCCCAGGACAGATCTCCCTCTCCATTAGTACAGACCCCCACAGGACAAACCACCCCTCCATTAGTACAGACCCCCCAGGACAGACCCCCCCATTAGTACAGACCCCCACAGGACAAACCACCCCTCCATTAGTACAGACCCCCCAGGACAGACCCCCCCATTAGTACAGACCCCCACAGGACAAACCACTCCTCCATTAGTACAGACCCCCCCTCCATTAGTACAGACCCCCCCCCTCCATTAGTACAGACCCCCCAGGACAGACCCCCTCTCCATTAGTACAGACCCCCCCATCCATTAGTACAGACCCCCCCCCTCCATTAGTACAGACCCCCCTCCATTAGTACAGACCCCCCAGGACAGACCCCCTCTTCATTAGTACAGACCCCCCTCCATTAGTACAGACCCCCCCTCCATTAGTACAGACCCCCCCATTAGTACAGACCCCCCCTCCATTAGTACAGACCCCCCAGGACAGACCCCCCGTGCGTTAGTACAGACCCCCCCTCCATTAGTACAGACCCCCCCCATTAGTACAGACCCCCCCCTCCATTAGTACAGACCCCCCAGGACAGACCCCCCGTCCGTTAGTACAGACCCCCCTCAGGACAAACCTCCCCCCTCCATTAGTACAGACCTCCCGACAAACCAACCCCACATTAGTACAGACCCCCCCTCAGGACAAACTACCCCCTTCCATTAGTACAAACCCCCCCACACAAACCACCCCCCTCCATTAGTACAGACCCCCCATAAACCACCTCCCCCATTAGTACAGACCCCCCCTCAGGACAAACCTCCCTGCTCCATTAGTACAGACCCCCCCCCCAAACCCCCCTCCTCTATTAGTACAGACTCCCCCCCACAAACCCCCCCTCCTCTATTAGTACAGACTCCCCCCCCCCACAAACCCCCCCTCCTCTATTAGTACAGACTCCCCCCCACAAACCCCCCTCCTCTATTAGTACAGACTACCCCCCACAAACCCCCCTCCTCTATTAGTACAGACTCCCCGCCCACAAACCCCCCCTCCTCTATTAATACAGACTCCCCCCCCCATAAACCCCCCTCCTCTATTAGTACAGACTCCACCCCACAAACCCCCCTCCTCTATTAGTACAGACTCCCCGCCCCACAAACCCCCCCTCCTCTATTAGTACAGACCCCCCCCCCACAAACCCCCCTCCTCTATTAGTACAGACTCCCCCCCCACAAACCCCCCCTCCTCTATTAGTACAGACTCCAGCCCACAAACCCCCCCTCCTCTATTAGTACAGACTCCCCGAGTCCCCCCACAGACCCCCCCAGGACAAACCCCACCCGGGCGTGCAGCTGCGCCACCCGGGTGGAGAAGATCGTGACGGAGAGGAGAAAAATAAATGACAGGCACTGTACGCCGCGCCGCGCGGAACGGACCGCCCCGCCCTCCAACGACGTCACTGCGCGGGTCTCTCTCCGAACAGAGAGAGCCGCTCCGATCTCCGACAGGAGGATGGAGTGGGCGGGGACGGACTTAAGCAGGAAACACAGCGGCGGCGGAGAGAGCGGCCTGTGGACACCAAGAAGATTAGGAGGAGGGAGAGGAGCACTCTGGCGCTTGAGTGCCCCCACCTCTGTGGCGCCTGGGTGAACTGCACCCCGTGCACCCGCCTAGGATCGGCCCTGCCGGTTACAGTTATAAAAGTTAGTTACAAAAAAAAGTGTAAAAAAAAATATATATATATATAAAATAAAAAAAAATAGTTGTCGTTTTATTGTTCTCTCTCTCTCTATTCTCTCTCTATTGTTCTGCTCTTTTTTACTGTATTCTATTCTGCAATGTTTTATTGTTATTATGTTTTATCATGTTTGCTTTTCAGGTATGCAATTTTTTATACTTTACCGTTTACTGTGTTTTATTGTTAACCATTTTTTTGTCTTCAGGTACGCCATTCACAACTTTGAGTGGTTATACCAGAATGATGCCTGCAGGTTTAGGTATCATCTTGGTATCATTCTTTTCAGCCAGCGGTCGGCTTTCATGTAAAAGCAATCCTAGTGGCTAATTAGCCTCTAGACTGCTTTTACAAGCAGTGGGAGGGAATGCCCCCCCCCCACCGTTTTCCGTGTTTTTCTCTGGCTCTCCTGTCTCAACAGGGAACCTGAGAATGCAGCCGGTGATTCGGCCAGCTGACCATAGAGCTGATCAGAGACCAGAGTGGCTCCAAACATCTCTATGGCCTAAGAAACCGGAAGCTACGAGCATTTCATGACTTCGATTTCGCCGGATGTAAACAGCGCCATTGGGAAATTGGGAAAGCATTTTATCACACCGATCTTGATGTGGTCAGATGCTTTGAGGGCAGAGGAGAGATCTAGGGTCTAATAGACCCCAATTGTTTCAAAAAAGAGTACCTGTCACTACCTATTGCTATCATAGGGGATATTTACATTCCCTGAGATAACAATAAAAATGATAAAAAAAAAAAAAAAAAATTAAAGGAACAGTTTAAAAATAAGATAAAAAAGCAAAAAAATAATAAAAAAAAAAAAAAAGAAAAAAGCACCCCTGTCCCCCCCTACTCTTGCGCAAAGGCGAACGTAAGCGTCGGTCTGGCGTCAAATGTAAACAGCAATTGCACCATGCATGTGAGGTGTCACTGCGAACGTCAGATCGAGGGCAGTAATTTTGCAGTAGACCTCCTCTGTAAATCTAAAGTGGTAACCTGTAAAGGCTTTTAAAGGCTTTTAAAAATGTACTTAGTTTGTCGCCACTGCACGTTTGTGCGCAATTTTAAAGCATGTAATGTTTGGTATCCATGTACTCGGCCTAAGATCATCTTTTTTATCTCATCAAACATTTGGGCAATATAGTGTGTTTTAGTGCATTAAAATTTAAAAAAGTGTGTTTTTCCCCAAAAAATGCATTTGAAAAATCGCTGCGCAAATACTGTGTGAAAAAAAAATGAAACACCCACCATTTTAATCTGTAGGGCATTTGCTTTAAAAAAATATATAATGTTTGGGGGTTCAAAGTAATTTTCTTGCAAAAAAAAAATTTTTTTCATGTAAACAAAAAGCGTAAGAAAGGGCTTTGTCTTCAAGTGGTTAGAAGAGTGGGTGATGTTTGACATAAGCTTCTAAATGTTGTGCATAAAATGCCAGGACAGTTCAAAACCCCCCCAAATTACCCCATTTTGGAAAGTAGACACCCCAAGCTATTTGCTGAGAGTCATGTCGAGTCCATGGAATATTTTATATTGTGACACAAGTTGCGGGAAAGAGACAAATTTTTATTTTTTTTTGCACAAAGTTGTCACTAAATGAGATATTGCTCACACATGCCATGGTTATATGTGAAATTGCACCCCGAAATACATTTAGCTGCTTCTCCTGAGTACGGGGATACCACATGTGAGACTTTTTGGGAGCCTCGCCGCGTACGGGACCCCGAAAACCAAGCACCGCCTTCAGGGTTTCTAAGGGCGTAAATTTTTGATTTCACTCTTCACTGCCTATCACAGTTTCGGAGGCCATGGAATGCCCAGGTGGCACAACCCCCCCCCCCCCCAATGACCCCATTTTGGAAAGTAGACCCCCAAGCTATTTGCTGAGAGGTATAGTGAGTATTTTGCAGACCTCACTTTTTGTCGCAAAGTTTTGAAAATTGAAAAAAGAAAAAAAAAAAGTTTTTTCTTGTCTGCCTTCATTTTCAAAAACAAATGAGAGATGCAAAATACTCACCATTTCTCTCAGCAAATAGCTTGGGGTATCTACTTTCCAAAATGGGGTCATTTGGGGGGGTTTTGTGCCACCTGGGCATTCCATGGCCTCCGAAACTGTGATAGGCAGTGAAGAGTGAAATCAAAAATTTACACCCTTAGAAATCCTGAAGGCTGTGATTGGTTTTGGGGGCCCCGTACGCGGCTAGGCTCCCAAAAAGTTCCACACATGTGGTATCCCCATACTCAGGAGAAGCAGCTAAATGTATTTTGGGGTGCAATTCCACATATGCCCATGGCCTGTGTGAGCAATATATCATTTAGTGACAACTTTGTGCAAAAAAAAAAAAAAATTGTCACTTTCCCGCAACTTGTGTCAAAATATAAAATATTCCATGGACTCAACATGCCTCTAAGCAAATAGCTTGGGGTGTCTACTTTCCAAAACGGGGTCATTTTGGGGTTTTTTGTGCCATCTGGGCATTTTATGGCCTTCAAAACTGTGATAGGTAGTGAGGAGTGAAATCAAAAATTTACGCCCTTAGAAATCCTGAAGGAGGTGATTGGTTTTCGGGGCCCCGTACCCGGCTAGGCTCCCAAAAAGTCCCACACATGTGGTATCCCTGTACTCAGGAGAAGCAGCTAAATGTATTTTGGGTTTCAATTCCACATAGGCCCATGGCCTGTGTGAGCAATATATCATTTAGTGACAACTTTTTGTAAATATATATATATTTTTTTTGTCATTATTCAATCACTTGGGACAAAAAATAAATATTCAATGGGTTCAACATGCCTCTCAGCAATTTCTTTGGGGTGTCTACTTTCCAAAATGGGGTCATTTGGGGGGGGGGTTTGTACTGCCCTGCCATTTTAGCACCTCAAGAAATGACATAGGCAGTCATAAACTAAAAGCTGTGAAAATTCCAGAAAATGTACCCTAGTTTGTAGACGCTATAACTTTTGCGCAAACCAATAAATATACGCTTATTGACCTTTTTTTTTACCAAAGACATGTGGCCGAATACATTTTGGCCTAAATGTATGACTAAAATTGAGTTTATTGGATTTTTTTTATAACAAAAAGTAGAAAATATAATTTTTTTTCAAAATTTTCGTTCTTTTTCCGTTTATAGCGCAAAAAATAAAAATGGCAGAGGTGATCAAATACCATCAAAAGAAAGCTCTATTTGTGGGAAGAAAAGGACGCAAATTTCGTTTGGGTACAGCATTGCATGACCGCACAATTAGCAGTTAAAGCGATGCAGTGCCAAATTGGAAAAAGTCCTCTGGTCCTTAGGCAGCATAATGGTCCGTGGCTAAAGTGGTTATAGTTCATGTACTATGTAACTATGTGCGTGCAAAAGCAGGCGTCCCAATACTTTTGACAATATAGTGTAGTCTTGTGCGATTTTCGGTCTAGTTCAGGTGTGAATTCAAGTAAAAATGTGCACCTGAACCGGTGAACAAAACCGCTGCAAACTGCAGAGGGACATAAATGAACCTACCCTAAAAGAGAAGTTAGTGATTGAGCTGGGAGCTGGTGATCGCTGGGCTGTGGAGGGGGCTGAGCTAGGTACCGGTTCTAGGCTTTTGGGTGGATCCCAATGATATGGTTGGGATCTTTCCTGAGCCTGGACCGGCTCTCTGACGTCAGCCAACAGTGGGCTTTAGCCCGCTGTCTGCTGAAAACGGGTCACAGGAGTGCAGAATGAACTGCGCTCCTGTGATCCATGGTAGAAGTACAGCCAAATCAGTATTAAGGAACTTAACCTGCTGACACCCGACCTCAATGCACTGTCTAATTGGGCGACTATGTGGCAGATGAGGTTTAATGTTGAGAAATGTAAAGTTATGCACTTGGGGGCTAAGAATATGAATGCATCATACATACTAGGGGGAGTACAACTGGGGGAATCCGTAGTGGAGAAGGATCTGGGGGTTTTGGTAGATCATAAGCTCAATAATAGCATGCAATGCCAAGCTGCGGTTTCCAAAGCGAGCAAAGTTCTTTCTTGTATTAAGAGAGGTATGGACTCCAGAGAGAGAGAGAGATATCATTTTGCCCCTGTTCAAATCATTAGTAAGACCTCATCTGGAATATGCAGTTCAGTTTTGGGCACCAGTTCTCAAAAAGGATATCGGGGAACTGGAGAAAGTGCAGAGAAGGGCAACCAAACTGATAAGAGGCATGGAGGAGCTCAGCTATGAGGAAAGATTAGAGGAACTGAATTTGTTCACTCTTGAGAAGAGGAGAATAAGGGGGGATATGATCAACATGTTTAAATATATAAGGGGTCCATATAGTGAACTTGGTGTTGAGTTATTCACTTTACGGTCAACACAGAGGACAAGGGGGCATTCTTTACGACTGGAGGAAAAGAGATTTCATCTCCAAATACGGAAAGGTTTCTTCACAGCAAGAGCTGTGAAAATGTGGAATAGACTCCCGCCAGAGGTGGTTCTGGCCAGCTCAGTAGATTGCTTTAAGAAAGGCCTGGATACTTTCCTAAATGTACAGAATATAACTGGGTACTGACATTTATAGGTAAAGTTGATCCAGGGAAAATCCGATTGCCTCTCTGGGATCAGGAAGGAATTTTTTCCCCTGCTGTAGCAAATTGGAGCATGCTCTGCTGGGGTTTTTTGCCTTCCTCTGGATCAACTGTGGGTATAGTATTGGGTATATTGGATTGTACGTTTTTTTTTTTTTTTATGGTTGGACTGGATGGACTTGTGTCTTTTTTCAACCTGACTAACTATGACACCCAACATGCTTGTCCTGGGCCCACAGGGGGGGATAGCAGAGCCTGGGTTGCATGGCCAGGGTAGTCAGATAGTCAGGCTGTACATTCAAGGAAATGTGGAACTGTTGGGTGGCCTTGCAGTCGATGTTGGAGTTGTGTTGCCCTTTAGAGTAAATAAATAGACAAGCACAAGAGTGGTGTTGCCTTAGTGCATTGCTGTTCAATTTAGAATAAATGGCACCACAACGCATTGAGGCACGTAAACCGGTGACCCTCGACGTGCTTGTCCTGGACCCACAGGGGGGGGACAGTAGAGCCTGGGTTGCATGACTGGGGTAGTCAGATGGGGAGCTGTTACATTTAAGGGAGTGTGGAAGTGCTTGGGTGGCCTTACAGGCAATGTTGAAGTTGTGTTGCCTTAGTGCATTTTGGTGCCCTTTAAAATAAAAAACAAGCTTGTACCATTTTCGGCAACGCAGCCCTCCATGATACTATGCACTGTGGTGCACTACCACATATGTGTTATGCCCTGTACACATGGTTGGATTTTCCGACGGAAAATGTGTGATAGGACCTTGTTGTCGGAAATTCCGACTGTGTGTGGGCTCCATCACCCATTTTCCATCAGATTTTCCGACACACAAAGTTTGAGAGCAGGCTATAAAATTTTCCGACCTTAAAATCCGTTGTCGGAATTTCCGATCGTGTGTACAAAAATCCGACGCACAAAGTGCCACGCATACTCAGAATAAATAAAGAGATGAAAGCTATTGGCTACTGCCCCGTTTATAGTCCCGACGTACATGTTTTACACCACCGCGTTCAGAATGATCGGATTTTCCGACAACTTTGTGTGACCGTGTGTATGCAAGACAAGTTTGAGCCAGCATCCGTCGGAAAAAATCCTAGGATTTTGTTGTCGGAATGTCCGATCAATGTCCGACCGTGTGTACGGGGCATTAGAGTTGTGTAGCCTTGGTGCATTGGGGTGCCATTTATTCTAAATGGCACCCCAACACACTAAGGCACGTAACCCACTGACTCCCTCAATGCCCAAGTCCTTGGCCCACAGGAGGGACAGCAGAGCCTGGGTTGCATGGCCAGGGTAGTCAGAGGTAGGGGGTGGCACATTCGAGGGATCGCGGAAAAGCTTGGGTGGCCTCACAGATTTTGGAGTTGTGCTGCCTTAGTGCATTTGGGTGCCCTTTATAATGAAAAAATGGGGGAGCACCATTTTTGTCAATGCGTTACTCTACAAAACATGGTGGCGCATTACTGAGCATTGTGGTGCAAGACCAGAAGTGTGTTGGAGTAATGTTTCCTTAGTGAATTGGTGTGTAATTTACCACAATGCACCACAATGCATACATAACCTGTTGACACTCATTTTTATTAATATACCTCCGGCGTCGCGCACCTGATTGCCGGGACCTCCATAAGTCGGATTGCGGGTCCAGCGGACACGATCGCCGCGGGGATACCCGCGATCGTCTCACGGGGACGAAGATTGGAGAGATGCTAATGTAAACAAGCATCTCCCCGTTCTGCCTAGTGACAATGTCACTGATTTCTGATCCCTGTGATCAGAGCAGAGATCAGTGACGTGTCACACACAGCCACACCCCCCCACAGTTAGAAACACGCCCCCAGGACACACTTAACCCCTACACCGCTACCTAGTGGTTAACCCCTTCACTGTCAGTGTCATTTACACAGGAATCAGTGCATTTGTATAGCTCTGATTGCTGTATAAATGACAATGGTCCCAAAAATGTGTCAGAATTGTCCGATGTGTCCGCCATAATGTCACAGTCATGATAAAAATCGCTGATCGCCGCCATTACTAGTAAAAAAAAAATTATTAATAAAAATGCCATAAAACTATCCCCTATTTTGTAAACGCTATACCTTTTGCGCAAACCAATCAATAATCGCTTATTGCGATTTTTTTTTACCAAAAATATGTAGAAGAATACGTATCGGCCTAAACTGAGGAAAAATTTTTTTTTTATACATTTTTGGGGGATATTTATTATAGCAAAATGTAAAAAAAATGTGTTTTTTATAAAATTGTCGCTCTATTTTTGTCTATAGCGCAAAAAATAAAAACCACAGGGGTGATCAAATGCCACCAAAAGAAAGCTTTATTTGTGGGAAAAAAGGACGTCAATTTTGTTTGGGAGCAACGTCGCACGACCGCGCAATTGTCAGTTAAAATAACGCAGTGCCGAATCGCAAAAAGTGCTCCGGTCTTTGGCCAGCAAAATGGTCCGGGGCTTAAGTGGTTAACATTCGTGACGCGGCAAATTATGAAATCTGGAAATGCAGCGCACAATTCTCTTCTTCTTTAATGGGATAATAATGAAGCTGCTTTGCTGGTGATTCTGATTGCAAAGAAATTTTCAAAGGCTTTTTTTTTTCTAGTGATATCAAGAATAATATTATTATGCTTTTTTTTTTTTTTTTTTTTTTTTTGGGCAAGTTACCACAACACCATTATCCCGTAGTTTTTAAGATCAAATTGGTGTCCCTTGTTAATTTTACATTGTATTTTTTTAAATGTAACTGCCGACTCCCAAACTGTCATTTGAAGTAAAACAGACAGCCAATTATTGTTCTCCACAATTTTTTTTATTGTGCATTAAAAAACAAAAACAAATAAAATTAGACATGTTATCTGCCAATAGAACTTAACCAAAAGGTGAATTCTATGCATCCAAAAATGTAGAAAATATACCAAATCAAATCATTATTATTCAACCAAAAAATAAAATAAAAGCCTCATGCATGTGTCCTGCTTCTTAATATAGGGGGTCAGCAATGCCAAGAGTTGGTGAAAGCAGGGGTCCGTCATCCGGAGATAATTCCGAAAATCATCCGGATTATTCTCCTGGAGCTCCCGCAGCAAAGGCATATGCCATAATTGTTCACGATTAATAAAGCAACCAATTTTTGGTCCAAGAAATCCTCCTCCTCCTGTTCCTGGACTGGACTTGGGTCAAAGCAATAACTCCAAGGCCACTAATAAATAACACGTTATCTCCTCCAATTCCGCAACATGGCTGGTTGACGAACGGCTGTTCAGAAACGAACTGAAAAGCGCAACATGAAAGGCGTGAAATGAAAAGTGCGAATCAACACTCACCAAACTTCTACTAACACGAAATTAGCAGAAGGAGCCCAAAGGGTGGCGCTAAAGAGCTGAAAAACCACGTAGTACGTCACTACGTTCGTAATTGTTGGCCAACAATTGTGTGGCCGTGTGTGTGCAAGACAAGTTTGGGCCAACGCCCTTCAGACAAAAGTCCAAGGCTTTGTTGGCCAACAATCCGATCGCGTGTACGAGGCTTTAATGTGTGGATACGGTTCATTGAGCAGAGGGACAAAGTTGAACCTGGGAATACAAATTTGCAAACCCGGCATTTGTTGGCAGACATAAAGCAGCGCTTATGCATTTTCACGCTCCTCGCTTTGTATCAACAAATACAGACAAGTACATCATCGTCACGGTAGGTCTTTTACACTTGTCAAAGATAATTGTTCTTGAAAGCACCGAGTCATCCGTGGGCTCCTCACATCTACGTTCACATCCTTCAGCAAAATCCACCTAAAAAAAAAAGTTGTGAAATTATTAACGTGACATGCTCTGAACAGCCATGAAATTCTCTGAATCTAATTCCAGCCGGGGCGAGCCGACTGATTTTTATATCGGTTAAAGTGCTCTTTGTGGTTTATTGAAAAATCGCGACGGTTATTTTGCTATCCGGCCGAGTTAAAAGAGCACTTAGTAGGAAATAGTAAAATCAGTCAATGAGCTGCTGTCACCCACTTGAAAACACCGCAATTGTGCTAAAGCCATAAAGTCCATTTATCTTTAAAATAAACCTGCCGGGGAATGTCAACGGAGCTCTGAAATCCTCATCCTATAATGTCAATGTAAACCCAATCACCAAATCCTTATAGAAGATGAAACATGTCAATGTAATTTCATCTTCAGTCTTTTCAAGGCCCCGTTCATGCCTAGCATTTTCTCGGCGTGCTTTTTGTTTTTGCATTTGTTTTGTTTTGTTTTTTTCATGTTTTTACAACACGCATGGGCGAGCCCATTCATTTCAATAGGCTTCTCAATGCGTTTCACCACACTCAGCCTTGCACATTTTTTTCTTGTCTTGCCACATTTCTTGTGCATTTTGACACATGGCAAAACATGTGTCTTCTTGCCTTGTGCCCCAGGACGACGTCAGTGCGTTTGATGAAACGCGTCGGGTGGAGCGACGTGCGGACATCACCGCGCATCGTAGATCCCGGAAAGGACTAGAGCTAGAGCCGGCCTGCCTAAAGCCTTGTTCCGCCCAAAAAATAAATACATTAAAAGTCAGCAGCTACACATACTGCAGATGTTGGCTTTTAACAAATGGGACACTTACCTGTCCTGGAGTCCAGCGATGTCAGCACCGCAGCTGATGTTTCCATGATGTTGTTGGATGCTGCCGCCGCCATTGCGGGTAAGGGTACCTGGCAGTGTAGTCTTACGGCTTCAGGCCGGAAACCCTACTGCGCATGCGCGAGGCCCCGTTCCTCTCTTCTACTGGCCCGATGACAGGGAGAGGAGGAGGGAGGAGGAGAGAACCCTGCGGTGATGTCAACGGGCCGCAGCCTGTCAAAGACAGGTATCCTGTCCCCCCCGAAAGGTGCCAATTGTGGCACCGGAGGGGGAGAGGAGACAAATTCCACTTTTGGGTGGAACTCCGCTTCAAGATTATCCAATGCATGTCTATGCGAATTTGATGTTCAGTGGATAAAAAAAGTCTACACACCCCTGTTAAAATGTCAGGTTTCTGTGTTGTAAAAAAAATGAGACAAAGATAAATCATTTCAGAGCTTTTTCCACCTTTAATGTGACCTATAAACTGTACAAACTGAAATATTTTAGGTGGAGGGAAGTGAAAATAAAAAACTAAAATAATAGGGTTGCATAAGTGTGCACACCCTTACACTAATACTTAGTTGAAGCACCTTTTGATTTTATTCCAGCACTCAGTCTTTTTGGGTATGAGTCTATCAGCATGGCACATCTTGACTTGGCAATATTTGCCCGCTCTTCTTTGCAAAAACACTCCAAATCTGTCAGATTGCGAGGGCATCTCCTGTGCACAGCCCTCTTCAGACCACCGCACAGATTTTCAATGGGATTCAGGTCTGGTCTCTGGCTGGGCCATTCCAAAACTTTAATCTTCTGGTGAAGCCATTCCTTTGTTGATTTGGATGGATTCTTTGGGTTGTGGTCATGCTGAAAGATGAAGTTCCTCTTCATGTTCAGCTTTCTAGCAGAAGCCTGAAGGTTTTGTGCCAACATTGACTGGTATTTGGAACTGTTCATAATTCCCTCTACCTTGACTGAGGCCCCTGTTCCAGCTGAAGAAAAACGGCCCAAAAGCATGATACTGCCACCACCATGCTTCACGGTGGGTATGGTGTTCTTTTGGTGATGTGCGGTGTTGTTTTTGTGCCAAACATATCTTTTGGAATTATGGCCAAAAAGTTCAACCTTGGTTTCATCAGATCATAACACATTTTCCCACATGCATTTGGGAGACTTCAGATGTGTTTTTGCAAAATGTAGCTTGGCTTGGATGTTTTTTTTCCTAAGAAAAGACTTCCGTCTTGCCACTCTACCCCATAGCCCAGACATATGAAGAATACGGGAGATTGTTTTCACCACACAGCCAGTACTTGCCAGATATTCCTGCAGCTCCTTTAACCATTTGCTGACCAGCCGCTGTCGTTATACTGCGGCAGGTTGGCAGCTGCGTGAATCGCCATAGGTGTACTTCGGCTGCTTTAAGAGCTCTAGGGGGCACGCGCGTGACGCAAAGCCGGGGGCAGATGCGTGTGGCCGGTGGGCGCGATGTCTGCTGGTGAACCTAACCCCTTGATCGCCCCCTGGTGTTAACCCCTTCCCTGCCAGTGACATTTATACAGTAATCAGTGGCTATTTTTAGCTCTGATCGCTGTATGAATGTCACTGGTCCCAAAAAAGTGTCAAATATGTCTGATCTGTCCGCCGCAATGTCGCAGTCCCACTAAAAATCGCAGATCGCCGCCATTACTAGTAAAAAAACATTAATAATAAAAATGCCATAAATAAATCCCCTATTTTGTAGATGCTATAACTGTTGCGCAAATCAATCAATATACACTTATTGCGATTTCTTTTTACCAAAAATATGTAGAAGAATACATATTGGCCTAAACTGAGGAAGACATTTTTTTTTTTTTTGTGGATATTTATTATAGCAAAAAGTAAAAAGCATTGTTTTTTTTTTCTTTTTTTTTCAAAATTGTCGCTCTTTTTTGTTTATAGAGCAAAAAAAACACAGAGGTGATCAAATACCACCAAAAGAAAGCTCTATTTGTGGGAAAAAGCACAGGAAGCATTAAGGTGAAAAAACACGAACCTTTACAACCCCTTTAAGTGATAATGTTGATGTAGGCCTCTTGGAAGCCTCCCTGACCAGTTTGCTTCTCATATTTTCATCAATTTTGGAGGGACGTCCAGTTTTTGGCAATGTCACTGTTGTGCTATATTTTCTCCACTTGAAGATGACTGTCTTCACTGTGTTCCATGGTATAGCTAATGCCTTGGAAATTCTTTTGTACCCTTCTCCTGACTGATACTTTTCAACAATGAGATCCCTCTGATGCTTTGAAAGCTCTCTGCAGACCATGGATTTTGCTGTAGGATGCGACTAAGAAAATGTCAGGAAAGACCTACTAGAACAGCTGAACTTTATTTGGGGTTAATCAGAGACACTCTAAATGATGGCCGGTGTGTACTGACTCCTATTTAACATGAGTTTGAATGTGATTGCCTAATTCTGAACACAGCTACATCCCCAGTTATAAGAGGGTGTGCATACTTAAGCCGCGTACACACAAGCGGACTTTTCGTCCGGACTGGTGCGACGGACCGAGTCTGGCGGACAATACGACCGTGTGTGGGCTTCATCGGACCTGCAGTGGACTTTTTCGGTCGAAAATCTGACGGACTTTAGATTTGGAAAAATCAAATCTTTCCGACGGAACCCGAGTCCGGTCAAAAAATCTGCTCGTCTGTATGCTAGTCTGACGGACAAAAACCGCTGCTAGGGCAGCTATTGGCTACTGGCTATCAACTTCCTTATTTTAGTCCGGTCGTACGTCATCACGTACGAATCCGTCGGACTTTGGAGTGATCGTGTGTAGGCAGGTCCGTCGGAAGTCCGCCGAAAGTCCGTCGGATAGACAGTCGGACCAGTCCAGTTGAAAAGTCCGCCCGTGTGTACGCTGCATTATGCAATGGAAAATGTGGATAGGGGATATTACTGCGCTAACTCAATTAGTGAAGAAAAATTAACAGCTGCTACATAAGAATGTGACAAAAATTCAATGCAAAAGATCAGTGAAAAACGTAGCGCTAAAAATATAAAACAATAAACACTGAACAATATATCAGGTATTGTGTGTAAATGATAAACTTTGTGATAAAACTCAATCTCAAATATAATGAATATAAAACAGAACATGTATATAATGAGTAGAAACACAGGTGAGAAAGTCCCAAAGGTGAAACAATCCTATGGTAAACATATATGGAGTCCACCACGAAATGTTGTTGCTCAGAAGTGGGGTACAAAGGCCTCAGCAGGCATGTAGAGCATCAGGGACAGTGTGTCCTCCACCCGAGATAAGGGGGGTATACACTCTTACTGGAAATAGTGGACTTGAATGTCACAAACAACGAGTCAATAAAGCGAGGATAGCCCAATCAACAGATTTCCAAAACTATCCAGGGACTCCAAAGAGCTCCAAGAACGAATCCAGGGAATTGTGCAGGTAACCGGGAGGCTGGAACTCAGATGTTAAGCAGCCGGATTTGGAAGCCAAAAATTCTCATCCAAAGGGCTGATTACAGCCCTTCCTCTCATCCAAACTCTCATCCAAAGGGCGTCCATGGACGTCCTCCCGAGCAAGCTCTGTCTGCGTGACCCTGCGGGTCTATGAGACTCGGCTGATTACAGATCCGAGTAAGGGGTCGATCCCAGCCAATGACCGCTGATCACGTGATGTAAACAGAAGCTCGGTAATCGGTACATTTTTTCCTCACGCTGTCAGCATGAGGGGAAAAAAAAGCTGATTACCGGCTTCTGTCAGAGGGAAATCGGTCCCTCCCTCAGAAAGCCACGGTTGTGCCCACCAGTGTCACCTGCCAGTGCCCACTGTGCCACCTACCAATGCCACCTATCAGTACCACCAGTGCCACCTACCAGTGCCCACAGTTTTTTCGTGGTGGAGGTTAGTTCCATTTTCTACTTTGTGGGTGGAAACTATTTTTATTATATATTTTGTAATACATTTTTTCTAATTATCATTATAGCCAGTGTGTTCCTCATTGATTGACCCTGTCCCCTGACCCCCTGGTCTCCCCTTTTTCTCAGTGCCCACAGTGCCACCTACCAGTGCCCACTAGTGCTGCCAATCAATGTCCATCAGTGTCTCATAATCAGTGCCACAGATCAGTGCTGCCTATCAGTGTCACCTACCAGTGCCTACCAGTGCCCATCAGTGCCACCCATCAGTGATCATCAGTGCCCATCAGTGCTGCTTATCAGTGCCACCTATCAGTGCTGCTTATCAGTGCCCCCCATCAGTGCAAATCATCAGATCCCATCAGTGCCACCCATCAGTTCCACCTCTCAGTGCCGCTTCATCTGCTTATCAGTGCCACCTTTCAGTGTCCATTGGTGCCGCTTCATCTGCTTATCAGTGCCACCTATCAGTGCCCATTAGTGCCGCCTTATCAGTGCCCATTGGTGCCGCCTTATCAGTGCCCATCAGTGAAGGAGAAAAATGACCTGTTTTCAAAATTTTATAACAAACTATGAAACAGGTTTTTTTTTTTCAAAATTTCGGTCCCTTTTTGTTTTATTTAGCAAAAAAAAAAAAACCTAGCAGCCATTAAATACCACCAAAAGAGAGCTCTATCTGTGTGAAAAAAATGATAAAAATCTAATTTGGGTACAGTGTAGCATGACCGCGCAATTGTCATTCAAAGAGTGATAGCGCTGAAAGCTGAAACTTGGTCTGGGCAGGAAGGGGGTGTAAGCAAGTGGTTATGCTACACATTTGCAGCCATAAATATTGTTCACATACGCAGTTTATATCCCATGTTTCTAAAATGATAGTTGCTCTTCAATTCGAATATCATGCGATTCCCAGCAGATGGATGCATCCCATTTTTCTGGGTCTTCTGGGAGCCTCTGGCCCCCTTGAATCCATCCTGTACAACCTCCTTTTTCCGAGTGCCTAATATTATAAACATACCACATCGTATAAGTATGCAAGACCGAAGTGTACTCAACTTTCTTTAGCAATTTATCAATAATTTATTAAAAAACATATGTTCCCTGTATACATATTATCACTTTTACTTTGGATCCAAAAATATAAACAAGCAAAATAAATAAAGAAGAAGAACTTTGTAACAATGACATCTCAAGAAAAAATACAATTATTTCTTAGAACAAAAAAAAAAAAAACAACTAAAAAAAACAAACAAGTAAACTCAAAAACGCATAAAGAATTATAAATTTGCCACACTGCGATTATATATATATATATATTTGAACAATATAAAATAAAATGAAAATAAATAAATAAATAGAAAGGAAAGGAGATGTATAGAACATTCCATTTGTTAAATTCTAACAAGCATGTGAAGCCTCGGGGTTCTCTCTCGACAGATAAACAAAAAAACACAATCACGGCTTTTCTCTGTTTTCATGGTATGGAATATGTAGATAGTTCATACGAACGGAAGTAATTTGGCTCTGGGGAGATAATATAAAGAAAAGGCATAAAATATTAACAAAAACAAATCAAAACAACTTCATAGAACAGTATAAACAAGCAGCACGAAGAATAATACATAGCATAAAAGACTTACTGAAAAGGAAAAGCGCTCCTTTGTAGAAGAAAATAAAAATTGGCTGTTTCATGGCTGTTCATCAAATGAACATTTACATAAAACCTTCCTGCAGTTAAAGTGATTGTAAAAATCTAAAATGTAAAATGAACAAAGCATATCCCTATATAGCGTGTGCTTGCCTCAATCCAAAGCACTGAGTGTGAATCACACCATTAATAAAGCAACCAATTTTTGGTCCAAGAACTCCTCCTCCTCCTGTTCCTGGACTGGACTTGGGTCAAAGCAATAACTCCAAGGTCAATAATAAATAACACGTTATCTCCTCCGATTCCGCTACATGTCTGGTTGACGAACGGCCGTTCAGAAGCGAACTGAAAAGCACGAAATGAAAAGTGTTAAATGAAAAACACAAAAAGAAAAGCGCGAATCAACACTCACCAAACTTCTACTAACCCGAAATTAGCAGAAGGAGCCCAAAGGGTGGCGCTAAAGAGCTGAAAAACCACGTAGTACGTCACTGCGTTCATGTTACGTTTGTGTTTCTTGGCCGACGATTCCTTGCCGTTTGTATGCAAGACAAGATCCAGGCACACGACTTCGGACAAAAGTCTGAGGTTTTTCTCTGCTGAAAATCCGATCGTGTGTACGAGGCTTTACTGACACTTTATGGGGGGGGGGCAAAGCTGCAAGGGCTGCGATGTGAATGGGGCTGTGGGGGGGCTGCAATGTGAATGGGGCTGTGGGGGGGCTGCAATGTGAATGGGGCTGTGGGGGGCTGCATTGTGAATGGGGCTGTGATGTGAATGGGGCTGTGGGGGGGCTGTGATGTGAATGGGGCTGTGGGTGGGCTGCAATGGGAATGGGGCTGTGGGGGGGCTGCGATGTGAATGGGGCTGTGGGGGGGCTGTGATGTAAATGGGGCTGTGGGGGGGGGGGGGCTGGGATGTGAATGGGGCTGTGGGGGGCTGGGATGTGAATGGGGCTGTGGGTGGGCTGTGATGTGAATGGGGCTGTGGGTGGGCTGTGATGTGAATGGGGATGTGGGGGGGCTGCAATGTGAATGGGGCTGTGATGTGAATGGGGCTGTGGGGGGGTGTGATTTTAATGGGGCTGTGGGTGGGTTGTGATGTGAATGGGGCTGTGGGTGGGCTGTGATGTGAATGGGGCTGTGGGGGGGGGGCTGCAATGTGAATGGGGCTGTGATGTGAAAGGGCCTGTGGGGGGGCTGCAGTGTGAATGGGGCTGTGGAGGGCTGCAATGTGAATGGGGCTGTGGGGGGCTGCAATGTGAATGGGGCTGTGGGGGGGGGGCTGCGATGTGAATGGGGCTGTGGGGGGGCTGCAATGTGAATGGGGCTGTGAAGGGGGCTGCAATGTGAATGGGGCTGTGGGGGGGCTGTGATGTGAATGGGGCTGTGGGGGGGGGGGGGGCTGTGATGTGAATGGGGATGTGGGGGGCTGCAATGTGAATGGGGCTGTGATGTGAATGGGGCTGTGGGGGGGGGGCTGCAATGTGAATGGGGCTGCGATGTGAATGGGGCTGTGGGGGGGTTGTGAAGTGAATGGGGCTGTGGGTGGGCTGGGGTGTGAATGGGGCTTTGGGGGGGCTGCAATGTGAATGGGGCTGTGATGTGAATGGGGCTGTGGGGGGGCTGTGAAGTGAATGGGGCTGTGGGTGGGCTGTGGGTGGGCTGTGATGTGAATGGGGCTTTGGGGGGGGCTGTGATGTGAATGGGGCTGTGGGTGGGCTGTGATGTGAATGGGGCTTTGGGGGGCTGCAATGTGAATGGGGCTGTGATGTGAATGGGGCTGTGGGTGGACTGTGATGTGAATGGGGATGTGGGGGGGCTGTGATGTGAATGGGGCTGTGATGTGAAAGGGGCTGTGGGGATGCTGCAGTGTGACTGGGGCTGTGGGGGGGCTGCAATGTGAATGGGGCTGTAGGGGGGCTGCAGTGTGAATGGGGCTGTGGGGGGGGGCTGTGATGTAAATGGGGCTGTAGGGGGGCTGCAATGTGAATGGGGCTGTGGGGGGGCTGCAATGTGAATGGGGCTGTGGGGGGGCTGCGATGTGAAAGGGGTTGTGGGGGGGCTGTGATGTGAATGGGGCTGTGGGGGGGCTGTGATGTGAATGGGGCTGTGGGGGGCTGCAATGTGAATGGGGCTGTGGGGGGGCTGCAATGTGAATGGGGCTGTGGGGGGGCTGCAATGTGAATGGGGCTGTGGGGGGCTGCAATGTAAATGGGGCTGTTATGTGAATGGGGCTGTGGGGGGGCTGCAATGTGAATGGGGCTGTGAGGGGGCTGCAATGTGAATGGGGCTGTGGGGGGCTGCAATGTAAATGGGGCTGTGATGTGAATGGGGCTGTGGGGGGGCCGTGATGTGAAGGAGGGCAGGGGACACTGAGGTCGGGGAGGGTCGCTGTAAAAGTGTACAGAGGATAGAGATGTATCTCCAGGATCTCCATGAATTATAATATAACACTTCTGCACTAAAACAATTTTTTTGGGGTTGGTAAATGGCCTTGTAATGAGGTTTATTTTTTTACTTTTTTTTCTGTTTCTCAGAACGGATGGAAGTGCAGAAATCACAGTATAGTTATAGTACGTGAACATTTGAAAAACTATTAAAACTAAACAACAGCAACATAAAAAAAAAATACTGATTAAAGAGAGCTTTTCTATGCTCAATTAAATCCAAATTATAAGTCAAACGACTGGGGAGTATTCCATCTCACTTGTTCACAGCCCTCTTGACTCGGAGAGGAAGAACAGCTGCTCGCTCAATTTATACCTGAGCAAATATGGATTTCACCCGTCTGGAATAATTGCGGGAAGAATCTCGCCGCACTGTCATGTGCAAAGGACCCCACGGATCTGCAGCTGCAGAAGAACTACAAGTCCCAGCATGCTGGGATGTGCGGGGGGCTTTCACCGAGGATGTGTAATACGTACTGTAGGACAATGATTTATGAATGCCCACACAGCTACAGAGGCTTCAATTATTTCCCTTCTAGAGCAATTTTCTTCATTTTTGGCCATAAAATTACTTAGAACTCCCAGAAAGTTACCGTATTTATCGGCATATAACACGCACGGGTGCGTGTTATACGCCGACAGCGTACCCCGGAGGGGGGCGAGCGCCGTCGGAAATCACCGAGCCGTCATCTCCTTTCCACTCGGCTCTCACGTCACATGCACAGTCCCGCCTCCGCCACCGGCATTGGACCAGTGTTCTGTCTATCACAGGAGCTGGTCCAATGCCGATGGCGGAGGCGGGACTGTGTATGTGACTGCCGACTGAGAGACGAACAGGAGATGACGGCTCTGTGATTTCCTATGAGAGATGGTGAGCTGTATTGATGGCTGTATTGATGGCTGAGATCAGGCTGCAGATGGGGGCTGATCAGATGGGCACAGATCAGGCTGCAGATGGACACAGATCAGGCTGCAAATGGGCACAGATCAGGCTACAGATGAGCGCAGATCAGGCTGCAGATGGGCACAGATCAGGCTGCAGATGGGCACAGATCAGGCTGCAGATGGGCGCAGATCAGGCTGCAAATGGGGGGGATCAGGCTGCAGATGGGCGCAGATCAGGCTGCAGATGGGGGCTGATCAGGCTGTAGATGGGCGCAGATCAGGCTGCAGATGGGCGCAGATCAGGCTGCAGATGGGCGCAGATCAGGCTGCAAATGGGGGGGATCAGGCTGCAGATGGACACTAATCAGGCTGCATTGATGCTCACTAACCATTATTAGTATGTGACTGCCGACTGAGAGACGAACAGGAGATGACGGCTCTGTGATTTCCTATGAGAGATGGTGAGCTGTATTGATGGCTGAGATCAGGCTGCAAATTGGGGCTGATCAGGCTGCAGATGGGCGCAGATCAGGCTGCAGATGGGCACAGATCAGGCTGCAGATGGACACAGATCAGGCTGCAAATGGGCACAGATCAGGCTACAGATGGGCACAGATCAGGCTGCAGATGGGCACAGATCAGGCTGCAGATGGACACAGATCAGGCTGCAAATGGGCACAGATCAGGCTACAGATGGACACAGATCAGGCTGCAAATGGGGGCTGATCAGGCTGCAGATGGGCGCAGATCAGGCTGCAGATGGGCGCAGATCAGGCTGCAGATGGACACAGATCAGGCTGCAAATGGGGGCTGATCAGGCTGCAAATGGGGGCAGATCAGGCTGCAGATGGGCGCAGATCAGGCTGCAAATGGGGGCAGATCAGGCTGCAGATGGGCACAGATCAGGCTGCAGATGGACACAGATCAGGCTGCAAATGGGGGCTGATCAGGCTGCAGATGGGCGCAGATCAGGCTGCAAATGGGGGCAGATCAGGCTGCAGATGGGCACAGATCAGGCTGCAGATGGGCGCAGATCAGGCTGCAAATGGGGGCAGATCAGGCTGCACTGAAGCTGCAGATGGACACTAATCAGGCTGCATTGATGCTCACTAACCATTATTTTGCTTCAAAGTGGTTTATTTAAAAAAAAAAAGGTTTTTTTTCCTGAAACTTACCTCTTAAATTGGGGTGCGTGTTATACGCCGATAAATACGGTATGTATTTTGTGAAAGCAGACGTCCTGTAGAATAAAAAAGATGGTAGCTTCAATTTTTTTTTGTGTTGCACAATGTTTATGCAACAGTTTATCAAATCTATATTTTCAAGAAAAAAAATCACTAACATGAATTTTTATGGCACACAAATACAATTTAATCCCCATCTTTTTGTACATAAAATATGAGAAAGTGTAGAGTCAATAGGCACCCAATGTCATTTATATAAAATTTTATTATTTAAAATTATTTCTTTATTTATTACTATTATTTCTTTATTTATTATTATTTATTTATTATTATTATTATTTATTTATTTATTTATTATTATTATTTATGTATTTATTATTTAAAATTATTTAGATTTAATTATTGTTCTCACTCTGACGTTCGCATCGACAGTCAACACTTGTGCATCAATCGCTGTTTACATACGCTATAGTACAGGGACGTGCGGTGAGGTGGGTGGCTGGTGAGGCACTGGAATCAGAAAAATCTGGTTAACTTTAGTGGGTTTTTTAAATTTTTTATATATATATATTCATGAAAGTTTAAAAAAAAAAACACGTTTGAAAAATTGCTGCGCAAATACCGTGTAACATAAAAAGTTGCAACAACCACCATTTTTATTCCCTAGGGTGTCTGATAAAACAATATATATAATGTTTGGGGGTTCTGAGTCATTTTCTAGCAAAAAAAATGATGTTTTTACATGTAGGAGAGAAGTGTCAGAATTGGCCTGGGTGGCAAGGGGTTAATTACCATAAGTATTATACAAATAATTATTATATATTGTTTTTAAGGTAATTTACTATATTTTTAAAAACTGTACTCAAGCAGGGGGCTTAACGGAGAAATTACTGAAGTTTGAAGTCATAATTTCCAACCAGTAATTTCACAGTAAATAGATAAATAATAAATGATTATCTTATAACATATAGCATAATAATATATGATTTAGCTTGTACCTTTTTAGCAGGCAGCAGATTCTCATTTTCCCTCTTAACTGTGTGAGAAAAACATAGGATTGTGGGTAAATCTTATACACATAAACACATGTTTTCCCTTGTAGATAAGAGGGCTGGGCTGGAAGGGAGGATTTGTCTTTTAGACTTGCCCCCTTCTATGACACTGCAGTGAGAGGCGTGCCACTGCAGCATTTTTATTGGACAGCTTGGGCCAATGGTACTTTACCATTGGTCCAAGGCTCCAAGCTGTCCATTTTGCTCAGTGCCTCTGACAAGAAGTGAGGAGAGGCACTGTGAGCTCATCCTCTCAGTCTGCTGCAAACAGAGTGTGCCAGCTTGTATTTAAACTGGCCGCTCTGTATGCAGCTTCTGACAGGGTGCGCAAGGAGCCTGTATCTCCAGAACCATGGGTTGTAGGAGCCCAACTTTTTACTAGTGGTGGGGTAGGACGTAGGTCTCTGAGACCTCAGATAGCCGAGCTACGACCCTCGAAGCTCGATTTTTTAAATTAATTTTTTTTAATGTTCATGGCAGGTGAGGCTCTGCCTCACCTGCCTCCCCTGACAGCACATCCCTGCTATAGTACCAAGAATATTGTGACGCCTGCCTTTACGCACACATGACCTTTTAATGGCATCCCAGTCTTATGCCCCGTACACACGGTCGGACTTTGTTCGGACATTCCGACAACAAAATCCTAGGATTTTTTCCGACGGATGTTGGCTCAAACTTGTTTTGCTTACACACGGTCGCACAAAGTTGTCGGAATTTCCGATCGACAACCACGCGGTCACATACACCACGTACAACGAGACTAGAAAAGGCCGGTTCAGAACCAAGCGCGGCACCCTTTGGGCTCCTTTTGCTAATCTCGTGTTAGTAAAAGTTTGGTGACAGACGATTCGCGCTTTTTCAGACTCGTGGCTTTCAGATCGTTTTCTGCCGTTCAGTTTGTGCTTGTGGGTTTGTATCTGCTCTTCAGTGTGTGCAGTCAGTTCGTATTGGAGTTTTCTGTGCGATCTTGTCAGCTCGTTGCTGTTTTTCAGGTCGCTCTTCACAGGCCTTGCTGTTCTTCAGTGCGTTCTGTTACTTCGTTCTGAGCAGCCGACCGTTTTCTAGCCATGTTGCGTATGCGTACTCCTCGTAGAGTTCGTGCTGTGCGGGGGCTTGGTGTTGGGGTCCTGACCTTGACACAAGTCCAGTCCATGAACAGGGTGGGGAGGAGTTCATGGACCAAGAATTGGTTGCTTCAGCGTGACCAGTTCTCTCATATGCCTTTGCTCCGTGAGATCCGTGAGAATAATCCTGATGATTTCAGGAACTTTCTCAGGATGACGGACCCCGTATTTCACCGTTTGTTGGCTTCGCTGACCCCCTATATCAGCAGGCAGGATACCTGCATGAGGCAAGCCATCACTCCGGAGCAGAGGGTTTTTAATTACCGGCTGGCCAGAGCCCGAAGAGTGGTGGAGAACACATTTGGAATCCTGGCCAGCCGGTTCCGATTATTTCTGACACCCATCCATATGGCGGAGTATAAACTGAACCATATAATACTTGCCTGCTGTGTTCTCCATAATTTTCTACGAAAACATTCAGCCAACTATGCTGGCTCAGTTGGGCCTGAGGCCGGAATCCCAAATACATCAACAATGACGGCACTTGAAAGCGGCCGTCCTGGCTTGCCCTCCCTGAATGCCCGTGATGTCCGGTTACGATACCTGGAGTTCTTTGCGGGTAGGGGGGCTATCAATATGCCAGACAATATGTGACACCTTTTTCAAATAAAAAACAACCAAAAGAAATTCTTGGTGGACATTTACTGCTTGTGTTTGTTTTAGCTGACCCTGACAGAAATGTGTTGAGTGCAGAAAATGTCGTGATTGGGTAACCTTATAAAAAACAGTGTTGGCTGGTACTTCCTAAATGCAAAAACACATTTCACTACAAGTGCAGTTGCAACTGCACTGAACCTGCACTTGTAGTGCAAAGTGGATTTTCCCTTAGGAAATAACCCCCATTTTTGCATAAAACAACAATTACATCACCCCAAAAGTGTTGTAGTGTTGAGACAATAATCCACACATTCTTGAGTAAGGCACTTTTTTATACCTGCACAATCACATGCGCATTTACCAAAGGTTTTTAAAACAAACCAACATGTTTGTTGTATAACAATGTTTGCAGTAGCATTATGAAAAATGAAAATATCCATTTCAGATAAAACAGGCCTGTGTAAAACCAACAAGAAAGCCAAAAAACTTGAACTTACAAAGTTCACATATGGTAAAACCTGAAGGCTATATCAGACATCAGTATTTAGGAACTGGGTTTGATATAGCGTTCAGATGGGGGGAAATCACCCCTGGAAAAGCCAAATTTGGAAGATGTACACCAATTTACAAATGTCAACATGTGCTATCTGCCATCAGGGGGGATCAAGGGACGTGTTTGGGGGGAGCAAGCCCTTCCTCAACGCTACTTTATAATTGAGGAAGGGGTTGCCCCCCCAAAACACGTCCATTGATCTCCCGTGATGGCAGATAGCACATGTTGGCACACTGTGTGCATCCTCCAAATTTGGCTTTTCTAAACATTGAAAAAAGTTTGGTACGATAAAAGAGGTGATTTTGTGGGGTTTAAATTCGCCCCAAAACATCAATGATGTTATTATTTTTTTTAATAACATCACTGATTTGTTGATGTATGTTTTGCAATTGGAGATTACACCCCATGATCTCCCCGATCAGTATCTGGGCACTTTCAGATGTAAAGCGTTCTGGATCACGATCACCTAAAAAGAGATAAAGAACAAAAAAAAAGGTCTCAAAAATCTGCCACCAGCCATCTCTTTTACCTGAGCCTGTGGTCGCAGACACTCACCTGTTGTGGTGCCAATCTCCACCACATCTTCTTCTTCCTCCTGCTCAGCTTCTTGGGTTTGGGGTATTTCCCCTTCTTCCAGAGAGGGGGGGTCTCTGGTCTCCTGGGATGAGGGGTGTCCTCCGAGTCTTTTCTCCCCTATGTAAAACAAAAATGGTATACTTAGCACACAGATATTTGATGACAGAACTATAAATAGGAAACATTGCTTGGAAGTGGGGTACAATTGTCTATTTTAGCCGAGTTCCAAGATGTATATTTTTTATTGCCCTTTGTCAAGCTGCAATACTTTACCTGTTTAGTACAAGCTTCACAGATGGAGACCCCCCTATAGTATACACTGGAGCACCTGTGTGCCCCCCCTAATAAAAATGGTGTTCTGGGGTCCCACACTAGTGCTCCAGTGTCCAGATGTGAAAACAGCTGCTCAGTGTCCTCTCCTTACACACAATATAGTTGGCATTTCATTCTAGTAACAAACCCATCTACACAAACAAATATTTGGCATCCAAGTAGGCCCAAAAAAAATGTGTGAAAATGCATATGGCCTAAACAATGGTGTTCTAGAGGCCGAAAGAAAAATGTTTGATACGAACGAATAATGTGCCCATGAACATTAAAGTTGACCTTTGGAAACGTTACAACTAATCAAGGCATATGGAGCAGAACGAACGTAATAAAGACAGAAAGAATAGGAACACAGCACAACTACTTACTTTTTTGCAGCACTCTCCGGATCTTTCGGTACTGCTCTGGCTCTCTCAACTTCAGGTCCGACCACCGCTTCCTGAGCTGATCTTTAGACCTTCGTACCCCAAAATTCCGCTCTAGACTCCTGACCACTTTCGCCATGATTTTGGCCTTTCGGATATTGGGGTTGGGGTAAGGCCCATATTTTCCGTCATAGTCGGACTTCCTCATGATGTCGACCATCTCCAACATCTCCCCAAACGACATATTTGTGGCCTTAAAACGTCTCCTTCTGGATCGGGACGTGCCTGGATCCGCCCTTTCCTCCTCCTCCTCCTCCTCGTTGCTACAATTAGCCCGCACCTGCTGTATGTCCGCCATCATGCTCTTTCCCCCACTGCGCCGAAAGAAAAGGGGCGGGGAATACACTAGAAAGAACGTCAGGGGCGGGCGGAGTTACACGCATGCGCAGTGTATATAAAGCGTAACACGCGTGCGTATTACGTTTGATCTGTGAGCGGAGGAAGGAGCATCGTAAGAACGAAGGTAAGAGACAAACTTGGGCCTATACTGCTTCTATAGATTGAGGCCTATATTGTAACAAGATTAGGAGAGTTTTGTCTGACATTAGGCTTTGTCTTGTGTTGTGTCTTGCAGTGAACATGGATATGGTACTAAAAGATCAGGACTTCATGTCACTATTCATTGATATGTTAAGGGAGCTGCCCTGTCTGTGGGAGATTAAACACCCCCATTACAAGAACCAAGCAAAGAGGAAGGCAGCACTGGAGCAATTGTGTGAAATTGTGAAGCAGGTGATCCCCACGGCAGACATCACTTATTTAAAGATCTTCATTGGTGGCCTGAGGAGCACATATCTGAGGGAGCGCAATAAAGTCCTGGATTCACAGAGATCCGGAGCAGCAGATGACATCTATGTCCCCAGGATGTTGTACTACGACAGGCTGCACTTTCTGGCAGGCCAGACTGAACCCGGGCCATCCCTCTCAAGTCTTCCTTCCACACTTCCTTCCCGTCCGGCTGAGGCTTCTGACGCCCAACCTGGGCCTTCCAGGCCACATGTGGAGGAGCCCAGATTGAGCCAGGTATAGCATTACTCTAAATATTTCTGCTTGTCCAATCAATGATGTTAACTAGATGTTAGTTGGGAGTACTAATTTAGGATTGTGATTGATGATGCAAAAACTAAAACCATGTCCCTTTTTCATACACAGGGAAGTCTCAGCCAGGAGGTGGCCGGGCCGAGCCGGCTGGCTGATATCCAGGTCCCTCCACCCCCCCTGAAAACAGAAAGTGGCAGTAGGAGGAGTACCCTAGAGGAGGCGGCTATCAGATTTTTTTGTAGGGCTACAGAGGTCCTGGGAGCACCACACACCAGGCAGGAGAACATTGGTGCATTCATTGCATATAAAATGCAGAGGATGGAGGAGGGCCAACAAGCCATGTGTGAGGCCCTCATATCAGAGGCTCTGGAGAAAGGTATGAGGGGCCAAATTACACCTGACACACACCTTTGTGATGGTCCTCCTCCTCCTCCTGCAGGTCCTCCTCCTCCTCCTCCCTCTCCTCCAGGTCCCCCCAGTCCTCCTCCTCCTCCAGGTCCTACTCCTCCTCCTGCCACATCTCCAACTGCACAGCCACAGCCGGGAAGGAAGTGTGAAAGGAAGACCAGAGAGTGATTGGACCCTGGATCCAGTCTGGTCGGCCAAAAAATGCAGCCTCTTGTGGTACCACAGCCTGGGGACACAGATGTCATCTGCTGCTATCCCGATCTCTGTGAATCCCGGACCAGACTGCCCTCCCTCACATATGGACTCCTCAGGCCACCAATTTTGAGGTTGAAGAATTGTTGTCTGCCGTGGGGGTCCCAGGCTTCACTAATTTCTCATGTTGATCCAGTGTTGCCTCCCTCTTTGTTTGGTTCTGATACCTTAATAAAGGATTTTTGTTTTGAATTATACTCTCCTATGTGTTTTACTTGAAAAATGATGGTTTGTTTGTGAGGATTCAGGTACATTTCTAATATACAATGTGAAATGAACAAGGGACACCAACAACAAACAATCTCATGGAGATTAAATAATAAAAGATATCAATGGTGTTGGGGTAACTTGACACACAAAACACACCCAAAAATATTCTGGAGTAAAAATAAAAATAACATTGAACAAAGATCCGCCTTGGAAAAAATCCAAACATTAAAGAAAAAAAAAGGCTGAAAAAAAAAAAAAAAAAAAATACAAAATATAAAACTGTCAGATGTGACAACTAATAACAATATATTGAGGGAATCCCACTAAAAAAACACAAATAAAACTTTGTGAGAAGTGTGTGTGAATATGAGCAGCAAAACTACTTAATTCTTGTCACATTATAAAGAAGAAGAGAGTGCGCTGTATTAAACCATTTTTTACATTGCAGCGTGACGAAGGTGCTGTATCCATTGCGAACGCTAAGTTTACCAGAACGAGCTGTCCCGTGTCGGAATTTCTTCTGAGCATGCGTGGCACTTTGTGCGTCGGAACAGGCCACACACGGTCGGAATTGACGCGATCGGATTTTGTTGTCGGAAAATTTTATCTCCTGCTCTCCAACTTTGTGTGTCGGAAAATCCGATGGAAAATGTCCGATGGCGCCCACACACGGTCGGAATTTCCGACAACACGCTCCGATCGAACATTGTCCATCGGAAAATCTGACCGTGTGTACGGGGCATTAGTCTGTAGGGTTCAATATTGAGCTGGCCTAACCTTTGCAGCTATAACAGCTTCAACTCTTCTGGGAAGGCCATCCACAAAGGTTTAGGAGTGTCTATGGGAATGTTTGACCATTCCTCCAGAAGCGCATTTGTGAGATCAGGCACTAATGTTGCACGAGAAGGCCTGGCTCGCAGTCTCCGCTCTAATTCATCCCAAAGATGTTCTCTCGGGTTGAGGTCAGGACTGTCAAGTTCCTCCATGCCAAACTCACTCATCCATGTCTTAATGGACCTTGGTGCGCAGTCATGTTGGAACAGGAAGGGGCCATCCCCAAACTGTTCCCACAAAGTTGGGAGCATGAAATTGTCCAAAATGTCTTGGTATGCTGACACCTTAAGAGTTCCCTTCAGTAGAACTAAGGGGCCAAGCCCTGAAAAATAACCCCACACCATAATTCCCCCCTCCACCAAATTATTTGGACCAGTGCACAAATCAAGGTCCATGAAGACATGGATGAGTGAGTTTGAGGTGGAGGAACTGACCTCAACCCAATAGAACACCTTTGGGATTAATTAGAGAAGAATGGTCAAACATTCCCATAGACACACCCCTAAACCTTGTGGACAGCCTTCTCAGAAGAGTTGAAGCTGTTAAAGCTCCAAAGGGTGGGCCAACTCAATATTGAACCCTACGGACTAAGACTGGGATGCCATTAAAGTTCATGTGTGTGTGTATAAAGGCAGGTGTCCCAATACTTTTGACAATATAGTGTGCGTATATAGATATAGATTTGGACAGTATATACAGTATACTGAGAAAGATTTTTTTTTTCTGGGGTAAGAAGAAGCCAGAGACAGTGGAATCAATACCTTCTAGTAATTACTCCCTTGTCTTTAGGTTTCAGGCCGAGTTTATTAATCATTTCTTTCTCAGCTGCATACTGAAATCCCTTAATTGTCACACTACACGGCAGAGCTCTGCTGTGGAATGACACTGACTCACAGCTCCAGAACTTTCTTTATAATTGCACATTGACTTAACGATCCCTGTGCACTTTCCTGTCCATACTCTCGGGTAACAAAAAATCTGTCCTGCATTCATAACAATGTTCTGTCAATGACCTTGAGCTCAGAACCCAGCTGTCCCTCTTTAGTCCCTGTTTGGTCCTAAATCTCTCTCTGTTCCATTTTCTTATATAACTGTCACTCTTCTTGGTCCGATGAGTCGGTGCGAATAAATAAACAAATTAAAGTCAAATGCATGACCAAGGTACCTCAGATGTAATCATAACCTTGAACCACTAACTGCTCCACAACCCCCACCCTTTTACCCCAACTAAAATTACCAAAAAAACCATAACACAAATGTTGGAGTAAATTTGGCCGTCTCGGCCCCTTTATTAAAACAATAATAAAATATAACAAACGTTCCTTAAAACAGGAAACCAAAATAATAATAATAATACAATAACCAGAAAATTAAGGTTGCCGATCCTTGGAGGCATCAAGTATCAATTATCCACTTCGTATCTGCATAACTACTTACACGACGGTTCCCAGCCGCACCACACCTGCTCAGGGATGAACCACATTTAGCTGATACCTGTCAGGGCTGGGCTCAGCCCTTCCTTCTCTGAGCTGGCCGCTCAGGTGTCGGCTAATTGCCAGCTCCTATCTCTCCACAGTTACTCAGCTGTTGATGATATCCTGCTCGTCAGTCCTGCCTACTTAAGCCGTCCAGTCCAGAAGAGCTCTGCCTTTGCCTTGGTCACATCACAGAAACTATCTCCTGCGATCCTGTTCAAGACTTGCTTTGCTGACATCCCTTCTGGCTCCAGATCCTGCTTGCTCTTCCACTACATTGATCCCTGACTTCTGGCTTGGCTGACTATCCATTTCGGTTACTGAACTGTGGCTATATTTTGACTATGTTTGTTCTTTTTACTTTTATTATTAAACACGTGTGATTTAACTGTACTTCTGACATGGTTTCTGACAATACCACAATTTTAATTACCAGTTAATCCCCCATAACTGGCTTTCCACTGGGGACTCCATACCTTAGATGGCTCCCTAATATAATAATCACAGCAGTTTGTTTTAAATTGCCTCCAAAGACCCCAACCGCAATAGTATAAAAAAACAGACATAAGACGAACCATTCCGATGGTGGGTGGGTGGGTGGTAACGTTCCTCCCCCACGTTTTTTCACCGGATGTTGGGAATACCTCACTCCCCCCCCCCCAAAAGGTTCCCCATGCAACGGCTGTCACCACCAATCAACTAAGAGGCCATTAAACTGCAGATTTTTTTTAACCCTGTCTAACCCAGATTCCCCTGTGTCCCATGTCATGCTAGCCCTATGCTTATTTATTTTTTTGCTTTGAGCTATACTTAGTTCCTAATTCATGACGAATCTAAGCCCTCTTTCTTCCTTAGTTGACCCTCTGTTTGGTCTTATGTATTAACCTCTATACAAATTGTGCCCTTTATCTACCAGAAGTGGTATACTACACTAAATATACTATATCGTTCATTCAGCTTCTATATTATATTGCACATGTTACGTAAACCAGACGAGGACGCTCATAAAGATTTAATTGAAATACAAAGCATTTGTAGTAAGTTCCCACATCACGCATAAATTAACCTAGTCATCGTAATCTGATCACCACGGAATGTGTCAAGGCAGATGTTGATTGTCGAAGAACATGATAGAAGGTGTCAATGTTGGTTAAACCTCCCTGTTCTTTGCAGAATCTGATTTCACTGTGTCATTGAAATCTGGGACATGTAATAATCATTCTAATTATGCGGCTGAAGGTGTAAATTGTTGTCAAAGTGCCCGATGTAGATGTTAAAATGGCATTATATGTAAGTGAGGGATGGTGTGGAATGCCCATAATCCTATTTAGGGATGGTTGTTCTAGTCTGACGTAGATGGCCTCTTACACGCCTCATGCAAACTTGTTGTGATCTCTGTCCAAAATGTCCAATTCACTGTTCCTGTTATGTGCCTGTTAGGGATGAGCTTCGAGTTCGAGTCGAACTCATGTTCTACTCGAACATTGGCTGTTCGCAAGTTCGCCGAACAGCGAACAATTTGGGGTGTTCGCGGCAAATTCGAATGCCGCGGAACACCCTTTAAAAGTCTATGGGAGAAATCAAAAGTGCTAATTTTAAAGGCTTATATGCAAGTTATTGTCATAAAAAGTGTTTGGGGACCCGGGTCCTGCCCCAGGGGACATGGATCAATGCAAAAAAAAGTTTTAAAAACGGACGTTTTTTCAGGAGCAGTGATTTTATTAATGCTTAAAGTCAAACAATAAAAGTGTAATATCCCTTTAAATTTCGTACCTGGGGGGTGTCTATAGTATGCCTGTAAAGGGGCGCATGTTTCCTGTGTTTAGAACAGTCTGACAGCAAAATGACATTTGGAAGGAAAAAACTCATTTAAAACTACCCGCGGCTATTGCATTGCCGACAATACACATAGAAGTTCATTGATAAAAACGGCATGGGAATTCCCCACAGGGGAACCCCGAACCAAAATAATAAAAAAAAAATGATGTGGGGGTCCCCCTAAATTCCATACAAGGCCCTTCAGGTCTGGTATGGATATTAAGGGGAACCCCAGCCAAAATTTTAAAAAAAAATTGACGTGGGGTTCCCCCTAAATTCCATACCAGACCCTTCAGGTCTGGTATGGATTTTAAGGGGAACCCCGCGCCAAAAAAAAAAAAAAAAAAACGGCGTGGGGTCCCCCTAAAAATCCATACCAGACCCTTATCCGAGCACGCAACCTGGCAGGCCGCAGGAAAAGAGGGGGGGACGAGAGTGCGGCCCCCCCCCCTCCTGAACCGTACCAGGCCACATGCCCTCAACATTGGGAGGGTGCTTTGGGGTAGCCCCCCAAAACACCTTGTCCCCATGTTGATGAAGACAAGGGCCTCATCCCCACAACCGTGGCCGGTGGTTGTGGGGGTCTGCGGGCGGGGGGCTTATCGGAATCTGGAAGCCCCCTTTAACAAGGGGACCCCCAGATCCCGGCCCCCCCCTGTGTGAAATGGTAAGGGGGTACTTACCCCTACCATTTCACTAAAAAACTGTCAAAAATGTTAAAAATGACAAGAGACAGTTTTTGACAATTCCTTTATTTAAATGCTTCTTCTTTCTTCCTTCATCTTCTTCTTCTTCTGGTTCTTCTGGCTCTTCTGGTTCTTCCTCCGGCGTTCTCGTCCAGCATCTCCTCCGCGGCGTCTTCTATCTTCTTCTCCTCGGGCCGCTCCGCACCCATGGCATGAGGGGGGAGGCTCCCGCTCTTCTCTTCATCTTCTTCTTCATCTTCATCTTCATCTTCTTCTTCATCTTCTTCTTCTTCTTCTTCTCTTCTTCATCTCTTCTCCCTTCTTCATTTCTTCTGCGGGCCGCTCCGCATCCATGCATGGAGGGAGGCTCCCGCTGTGTGACGGCGTCTCTTCGTCTGACGGTTCTTAAATAACGGGGGGCGGGGCCACCCGGTGACCCCGCCCCCCTCTGACGCACGGGACATGACGGGACTTCCCTGTGGCATTCCCCGTGACGTCACAGGGAAGTCCCGTCAATTCACCGTGCGTCAGAGGGGGGCGGGGTCACCGGATGGCCCCGCCCCCCGTTATTTAAGAACCGTCAGACGAAGAGACGCCGTCACACAGCGGGAGCCTCCCTCCATGCATGGATGCGGAGCGGCCCGCAGAAGAAATGAAGAAGGAAGAAGAGATGAAGAAGAGAAGAAGAAGAAGAAGAAGAAGAAGATGAAGAAGAAGATGAAGATGAAGAAGAAGATGAAGAGAAGAGCGGGAGCCTCCCCCCTCATGCCATGGGTGCGGAGCGGCCCGAGGAGAAGAAGATAGAAGACGCCGCGGAGGAGATGCTGGACGAGAACGCCGGAGGAAGAACCAGAAGAGCCAGAAGAACCAGAAGAAGAAGAAGATGAAGGAAGAAAGAAGAAGCATTTAAATAAAGGAATTGTCAAAAACTGTCTCTTGTCATTTTTAACATTTTTGACAGTTTTTTAGTGAAATGGTAGGGGTAAGTACCCCCTTACCATTTCACACAGGGGGGGGGCCGGGATCTGGGGGTCCCCTTGTTAAAGGGGGCTTCCAGATTCCGATAAGCCCCCCGCCCGCAGACCCCCACAACCACCGGCCACGGTTGTGGGGATGAGGCCCTTGTCTTCATCAACATGGGGACAAGGTGCTTTGGGGGGCTACCCCAAAGCACCCTCCCAATGTTGAGGGCATGTGGCCTGGTATGGTTCAGGAGGGGGGGGGGGCCGCACTCTCGTCCCCCCCTCTTTTCCTGCGGCCTGCCAGGTTGCGTGCTCGGATAAGGGTCTGGTATGGATTTTTAGGGGGACCCCACGCCGTTTTTTTTTTTTTTTTTGGGCGCGGGGTTCCCCTTAAAATCCATACCAGACCTGAAGGGTCTGGTATGGAATTTAGGGGGAACCCCACGTCAATTTTTTTTTTAAATTTTGGCTGGGGTTCCCCTTAATATCCATACCAGACCTGAAGGGCCTTGTATGGAATTTAGGGGGACTCCCACATCATTTTTTTTTTTTAATTTTGGTTCGGGGTTGCCCTGTGGGGAATTCCCATGCCGTTTTTATCAATGAACTTCTATGTGTATTGTCGGCAATGCAATAGCCGCGGGTAGTTTTAAATGAGTTTTTTCCTTTAAAATGTCATTTTGCTGTCAGACTGTTCTAAACACGGGAAACATGCGCCCCTTTACAGGCATACTATAGACACCCCCCAGGTACGAAATTTAAAGGGATATTACACTTTTATTGTTTGACTTTAAGCATTATTAAAATCACTGCTCCTGAAAAAACGGCCGTTTTTAAAACTTTTTTTTGCATTGATCCATGTCCCCTGGGGCAGGACCCAGGTCCCCAAACACTTTTATTGACAATAACTTGCATATTAGCCTTTAAAATTAGCACTTTTGATTATTCATGTTCGTGTCCCATAGACTTTAACGGTGTTCGCGTGTTCGAACGAATTTTTTTCCTGTTCGCATGTTCTGGTGCGAACCGAACAGGGGGGTGTTCGGCTCATCCCTAGTGCCTGTATAAGGAGCCCAAGACGACGAGGGTAGCCACTTGTACATGTAGCACCTTCCTCCAGTTAGGTTGTTGGGATTGAATTTTGAGTTGCATTGTAGTGAGTGGAGCAGTTAATGATTGTGTAGGTCTGCTCAGGGTTTTCTGAACTGAGAGTTTGACTACTCCCACCTGCCTCTGAAGGAAGTTTCCAGAGCATAGAGCAGGAAAATTGAAATGATCAGATGAATATTTATCATGCCCAGGCCAGTAGTCATTATTTTGGGGAGTTCGAACTTGTGTATAATGACTGCTGCCACCCCACTATCCCAGTGGTCACTTCTGAACTGCTGAAAAACTACCCATGCACCTGGCTCTGTACATAATAGTGGTCCAATTGTTGCAATCTACCACCTGGCTTTTTTCAGTATATAAAAAAGCCCCGGGAAGGAACGAGGCAGTTGGGGAGCACTCCAAACGGAGAGAGTGTGTGAGAGTAAGAGGTGCTGTGCTGTGTCTCGCTGGGAAAGAGGGCTACTTTATGATGAGCGCTGCTAAACCCAGACCCAGGTGACGGGACTGAGCTAGGCTTTGCTGCGCAATCGGCTGCCCCAGTACCTGTTCTGGATCGCCAATCTGTGATCCAGGCTGCTGCTGTTTGGGCCCGCTGGAGGAACTACGGATGTGAACCACTAGGAGACTTGTCATATTTCCTGCCTCAAGTCATGGTCAACTACCAATGTGGGACCCCTCCATTCTTTCAACCAACCGATGCAGGAGGATCCCAGAGAGAGACAGAGTGGTGAGCCTGAACTGTCTCAATGTATTGAATGATTGACATGAATTTTTATGATAGAAATGATGCAAGTCATTTACTGCTCAATTGGCTGCCCCAGTATCTGTTCTGGATCGCCAATCTGTGATCCAGGTCAGCTACCAATGGGGCCCCCCAGTTTTTTTCAACCAACAGCTGCAGGAGGATCCCAGAGGGAGAGAATGGTGAGCTGGAACTGTCTCAATTTATTGGATGATTGACATGAATATTTATAATAGAAATAATACAAGTCATTTACTGTGCAATCGGCTGCCCCGGTATCTGTTCTGGATCGCCAATATGTGATCCAGGTCCGCTACCAATGGGCCCCCCCCCCCCAGTTTTTTCAACCAACAGCTGCAGGAGGATCCCAAGGCAAGAGAATGGTGAGCTGGAACTGTCTCAATTTATTGGATGATTGACATGAATATTTATAATAGAAATAATGCTAGTAATTTACTGCGCAATCGGCTGCCCCGGTATCTGTCCTGAATTGCCGATCTGTGATCCAGGTCAACTACCAACAGGGGTCCCCTCCATCCTTTCAACCAACCACTGCAGGAGGATCCCAGAGAGAGAGAGTGGTGACCCGGAACAGTCTCCGTTTACTGGATGATTGACATGAATATTTATGATAGAATTTATGCAAATCATGTAGTCATTGGTCAGATGTTGGTGAGGGTTGTTGATAAATTTTTGAGACTTCTGGACTTTCTAATATCCTAATTTACACTTTTACGATTCAATGTCCTAAGATTTGGCATGGGACCTTTGTGGTCACAGGTTTTTGACACTCAGCATATGGGTATTAAATGTAAAGGGAAGTAAAAGCAAAGGATAGTTTCTAGAAGCTGTCCCATGATCACTAGTAGTTGTCTTAAAGATACAGTATATTAAGGTATATTTTGCCACTAGAAGGTACACCTTGCCACCACAGTTTACATACAAAAATATACCTCTTATGTGTTTTTGGTAGTATCACCTTTATGCTAATATGTGTAAATGAACGGAAACATGCCTTCTGCTTATTGAGTATTACAGGTCTGTTCTGCTTCACCTGATATGAAGTATGATTTGTCCTTCGGAGAGCAGAATTTCCTTCACCTTAACGTTTTAGGCATTAGCAAACAATGCCAACAGGTTATGGTTTTGAAACCTTCTAGATCAGTTTTAAAGGACAGTACTAAGCCCAGCAACCAATCATTTGTTTAACCTCAGAAGGCTGTGGAGACATTCGGAAAAGTGACAGAGAATAATGACTTCTTGGAAGGGGTCATTCTGATGATAAACAGATGCAATTTAATGCTTGTTACTCCAGTGCTGACCACACACAATTGTGCGGCATCTTTTTAACCAGCTTCCTTTAGCAGGAAAATAACCAAATCAGACCAGGCCTGCTACCACCAACAGTTTATATTTTAACCACTTTAAGACCAGCCTCGTTTTGGATTTTAGGTGTTTACAAGTTTAAAACAGGTTTTTTTGCTAGAAAATTACTTAGAACCCCCAAACATTATATATTGTTTTTTTTCTAACACCCTAGAGAATAAAATAGCGGTCATTGCAATACTTTTTTTTGCACCGTATTTGCGCAGCGGTCTTCTAAGCGCACTTTTTTTGGAAAAAATTCACTTTTTTGAAAAAAAAAATAAGACAACAGTAAAGTTAGCCCAATTTTTTTTTATATTGTGAAATATAATATTACGCCAAGTAAATTGATACCCATCATGTCACGCTTCAAATTTGCGCCCGCTCGTGGAATGGCGTCAAACTTTTACCCTTAAAAATCTCCATAGGCGACGTTTAAAAAATTCTACAGATTGCATGTTTTGCGTTACAGAGGAGGTCTAGGGCTAGAATTATTGCTCTCACTCTACCGGTCGCGGCGATACCTCACATGTGTGGTTTGACCACCGTTTTCATATGCGGGCGCTACTCACGTATGCGTTCGCTTCTGCGCGCGAGCTCGTCGGGACAGGGCGCTTTAAAAATTTTTTTTTTTTTTTTATTATTTATTTTACTTTATTTTATTTATTTTTTTACTGTTTTTTAAAAAAAAAAATTGGATCACTTTTATTCCTATTACAAGGAATGTAAACATCCCTTGTAATAGAAAAAAGCATGACAGGTCCTCTTAAATATGAGATCTGAGGTCAAAAAGTCCTCAGATCTCATATTTAGACTAAAATGCAAAAAAAAAAAAAAAAAGTCGTTTAAAAAAATGACACAAAAAAATTGTGCCTTTAAGAGATGTGGGCGGAGCTGACGTAATGACGTCGCTCCGGCCGTCACATGGTATGGAGACGGGTGGGGGCCATCTTAGCCTCACTCGTCTCCATACCTAAGCAGGGAAAGGACCCGATCGCCTCCGCCGCTACCGACGGCTCTGGTAAGCGGCGGAGGGTGCGGGAGAGCGGCGGGAGGCAGGGTGGCACCTCTCCCGCCGCCGATAACGGTGATCTCGCAGCGAACCCGCCACAGAGACCGCCATTATCATGTACGGAACCGCCGGCCCTAAAGATGGATACCTCGGTTGGGGCAGCAGCTGCTGTCGTTACCGAGATATCCATCTTTAAAAAAAGGACGTATCTATACAGTGGGCGGTCCGGAAATTAACCATGAATGAATTTAAGGCTGAACTTGGTCAGCTCAAAGAAAAAAATACATTTTTGTGCCATCCCCCCAGAAAAGGTCCGACAGTCTTACCGACGGAGTTCTGATGGACTTCCGACTGAACGGTCCCACACACAACGGGACCAAAGTCAGTTTGTTTTTAACGTGATGACGTACGACGGGACTAGAAAAGGAAGTTCAATAGCCAGTAGCCAATAGCTGCCCTTGCGTTGTATTTGGTCCGTCGGACCAGCATGCAGACAAATGGTTTTCCCGATAGAAATTGATTCCATCGGACAGATTTGAAACATGTTCTATTTCTAGGTCCGTCCGTATTTTTTGAAGAAAAAAGTCAGATGAAGCCCACACACGATCGTAATTTCCGACGGAATGATTCTGTTGGGCCTTTTCTGCCAGAAAGTCCGGTCGTGTGTATGCGGCATTAGGGTGTATAACAGAGTAATGGTAACCTTCTTCCTTGGTTCCCTGGAAGTCCCCTGGAAGTTGGTGCCCTGGTCTTCTTTGCTCCTGCACTCCTCCCTCTAAATCATGGACCAGTGGTCAGCGTTGGTCCTGTATTGTACATGTTGAGGCTGAAAAGAGAATTGACATGACTCAAGAAGAGGAGCGGCTGCATGGCACTGGTTGTTACTATTGGAACTGGTGGGAAGGAAGACTGTGGAAGACTTTGTTTATTAAAGTGGTTGTAAAGACACAAGACTTTTTTACCTTCATGCGTTCTATAAATCTTACCTGAGCCCCCTCCCAATCCATAATCCATGAGAGCTTTGGTTCTCCAGGGACTCGCAGTCCTAATTGACTTTTGGCAGCAGCGGGAGCCATTGGCACAGCCAGTGAGCCAATTAAGAGACAGAGAGGCGGGGCCAAGACACGGCTCCATGTGTGAATGGACACACAGTGTCGCGGCTCGGGAGTGCACCTGCTTGGGTGCCCCCATAACAAGCTGTTTGCAGGAGGGAGGGGCCAGGAGCCCTGACATGGGACCCAAGAAGATGAGGATCTGGGCTGCTCTGTGCAAAACCACTACCCAGAGGAGGTAAGTATGACATGTTTGTTATTTTATTGTAAAAAAAAAAAATGAGGGTTTAATAACACTTTAATTATGTAAGTTTAAACCTTTAGATATGTTATTCTTATTTCCAGCTAGTGGTTGGAGCTTTTGGCACATTTTAATATTTTCCAGGATCTCCTTATAGATTGCTGTGATAAAGAAAAATAATTTTTGCTTTACTAATGAATAATTGACAATATTAAAGTGGAGTTCCACGCAAAAAAAAAAAAAAATCATTAATGTGCATGAAATAAATGTAAAAAAAACATTTGGAGAAGATTTTTTTTTTATTCACCTCTTAATGCCTGTTGCTAGGGGGTCCCTCGTAATCTGCCTCCTTACTCACCTCGGCTCCTTATGTCACTTCCCTCGGCACCGGATGGGAGATCAGCTCTGCCCCCTCCCTCTAGGCAATCATCTGGGACACGTCACAGTTCCCAGATGATTGTGCTGCCAGTCGCATGCGCAAAGGGATGCCCAGGTGTGAAGCCACAGTCGGGCGCCCACAGTTACAATGCCGGCGCCGCCGAGTGGAGGGGGAGGGGGAGACGAGCAGGGCTTCGATTCCCCGCATCGCTGGACCCTGTGTCACGTACCTGGTAGGTGGAGCCCGGAATGCAGAGAACGGCCTCTCGTATACCTCCGACTCAAGAACCCCTGAAGGTGTGAACAGGGGCTCGGAGGTACAGAGGGGCACAAGTGCCTGACTGGAACACTGAAGTAGAAGGCAGGATCCTGTAGTCAGCAGGGAGGTGCACTGTAGTCCCGTAGCAGGATGCAGACAGCTGGGAGGTGCTCTGTAGTCCTGTAGCAGGTTGCAGACAGCAGGGAGGTGCACTGTAGTACTGTAGCAGGTTGCAGATAGCAGGGAGGTGCACTGTAGTCCTGTAGCAGGTTGCAGACAGCAGGGAGGTGCACTGTAGTACTGTAGCAGGATGCAGACAGCTGGGAGGTGCACTGTAGTCCTGTAGCAGGTTGCAGACAGCAGGGAGGTACACTGTAGTACTGTAGCAGGATGCAGACAGCAGGGAGGTGCAGACAAGCCGGGTCAAGGTACTGGCGGGCAGATCAGGTACAGAAGGGCAAACCAAGAGAATAGTCAGAGTCCAAGCCGAGATCGGGGCGGGCAGCAAACAGGTAAGTCAGGAACAAGCCAAGTAAGTACTGGATACAGGAAAACTGGTAACAAGGTAGCAGGGGTCTCAGGAAACGCTGTAGACCGGACAGCAAGGCAGCATTGGAACAGTCCTCTTTAAATAGCCTATCTTTGGCGCCAAGTGTTGTTACAGGGTGCGCGCGCGCCCGTGCGCTGCTATTGGTGCTATTGCGCATGCGCGTACACCTGTGCGCGCTATTAGAGCTATTGGCGCTATTGAGCGCGTGCGAGCGCCGGATGGCGCTTCTATGCACAGGCATTCATTTAATCTTCAATCTGCTGGGATATCTGCAAGAGGGCTTTTCCTGACACCCTGGGACAGGTAAGTGTCCGATTATTACTTATAGCTGCTCACTTTTTTTTTTTAAGCGGAACTCTGCTTTAAGTGCTTATGTGCTAATTTCACATTCTTTGTGTACAACATCCCAATTACAAAAAAGTTGGACGCTGAGTAAAATCTACATGAAAACAGAATGCAATGATTTGCAAATCTCATAAACTCATATTTCAAATGTTTAAAGTGAGAAAATGGACCATTTTCGGAAAAAATTAAGGTAATTTTGAAATTGATGACAGCAACAAGTCTCAAAAAAAGTTGGGACAAGGCAACAAAAAGCTGGTGCAAGTGGTGCTATCAAGAGAGAGCTGGAAGATTATTTGACATAAAGCTAATTAGGTTAAATGGCTACAGGTCAGTAACATGATTGGGTATAAAAAGAGCATCTTAGAGAGTCAGAGTGTCATAGAAGAAAAGATGGGTAGAGGTTCAAAGGCCGAAACCCAATATTGGATGCAGATGATCTTTGGGCCCTCAGGCAGCACTGCATTAAAAACATGCATGATTCTGTGAGGGAAATTACCGTATGGGCTCAGGAATACAGAACCGTCTCCATCTTCTCTAGGACAAAGCTCATTTAAAATGGTCTGTTGCAAAGGGAAAAACTGTTCTGTGGTCAGAGGAATAAATATTTTACATTCTTTTTGGCAACCATTGGTGCCATGTTCTCCAAACTAAAGAGGACCCTCTGGCTTGTTATCAGCACTCGGTTCAAAGTGATGGTATGGGGGGGTGCATTAGTGCGTATGGAATAGGCAGCTTGCACATCTGGAAAGCCACCATCAATGCTGAAAGATACATGCAGGTTTTAGCAGGTTTGGCATATCCTCTTATCCAGATGACCTTTTTTCATTGGCCTTGCATATTTCAGCAGGACAATGCTAAACCGCATACTGCATCTATGACAACAGCGGGGGGGCTTAACTGGCCTGCCTGCAGTCCAGACCTTTCACCAACTGAAAATATTTGCTGAATCATAAATTAAAAATATGAGAAAGAAGACCCAGTACTGTTGAGCAGTTAGAATCATTCCTCTCCCAAACCCCAGCAACTGGTGTCCTCAGTTCCCAGACATATATAGAGCGCTGGTAAAAGATAAGGGGATGCTAAACCATGCTAAACATTATTATTATTATACAGAATTTATATAGCAACCAACAGTTTACACAGCGCTTTACAATATAAAGGGCAGAGAAACAAAAATTCGCCCATGGGACTTTAAATGAAGTGTCCATGATGATCACAGGTGAATAAAATATAAGGATGTAAGAGTAATAACAGAGTTTATTGAAATAAATATCATCCAGTACAAGTCATGAACATAAGTGACAAATTCATAAGAACAGCAGCATGATAAAGTAGTCCTAAAAACATAGCCATAATGACATAACATCAAAATATTAAGAGTACAGATATACTGTACATGATACATCTCTAACCCGACGCGTTTCGCGATCTCTCCTCGCTTCATCAGGGGCTGATGTGTATATCTGATGTCTGTAACAACAAGTAAAGAGTATATTTGAGTATAGGTTATGATTGGACAAAAACATGAAGCCAGAACTAGTGATCCAATACCTACTTGTCAGGCGATTGGCCCCAAGGGCTGACCCCAGGCAAGGGTCAGCGGAAAAAACATCTCCCCCTGGAGCTGAAGGGGAGAACACCAAAGCATGGAGGACCGAGATCAGACGCAGGGCTTTTTTTTCTTCTCTACAATATAAAGGGGGACAGTACAATTACAATACAGTTCAATGCAGAAGGAATAGGAGGGCCTTGCTCATGGAGCTTATAATCGAAAGGAAGGGGGAGATGGTACAAAGGGTAATAGATGCGGGCAATGATCTGATGGAGGTGGCTCGGGTATGGTTCTTAGGTGGAGGTGGGGTAAGCTTCCCAGAATAAGTGCGTTTTATAGGAATGCCTAAAAGCAGACAGGGTAGGAGCTGACCGGACATACTGGGGCAGGGAGTTCCAGAGGAAGAGATAGGCTTTGGAGAAGTCCTGGATGCAAGCATGGGAGGAGGTAACAAGGGAGCTAGAGAGCAGGAGGTCTTGTGAAGAGGATCATTTGGACGATATCTGCGGATTGTTGATGTAGCGGGGGGCGATGTTGTGAAAGGCATGTTGTGCTTAGTATTCTGAATATTATACGATGGGGTAGGGGAAGCCATTGAAGAGATTGGCAGCAGGGGCAGCAGTCACAGATTGGTTAGTAAGGTGTGTTAGTCTGGCAGCAGCATTCATAATAGACTGAAGGGGGGATAGCCTATGTAAAGGTAAGCCAGTGAGGAGTGGGTTGCAGTAGTCAAGGTGGGGAAAACCCATGGAGCAAATACGTTTTGTGGTGTCGTTAGGAAGGGGCAGATTCTGGAAATGCTGCAGAGGTTAAGGCAGCAAAAAATTGGCTGATGATTGGATGTGGAGACTGAAAAGGTGTCAGGGACATGCTAGCAAAAGCGCAGCAGATGTTCAATACGCATGCGTGGGCACAATCCCACAGATACCCTTCTTGGCGGTCACAGACGTTTGAATATGCGCATGCACACACAGATTTGTACGCTCACCTGTGCGTGCCCCAATAACATTGGTGCCCAAATGACATATATAAGGATGGCAGCTGCACTAGGGCTTTGCCATCTGATCTGCAGCTTTCCCCTGTATCCTGTTCCTGTGCCTGTCCTTGATCTTATTTTGATCCGGCTTCCTGACCATTCTGATTCTCTCCAATCCTGACCCTGGCTTGCCTTGACCTTGATTCATCTGCATCTACCTGATTCTCGGTTGCCAAACCTCTGCCTGAACTTTGACCATTCTTTGCTTGATGTCTCTGATGTATCTGATCTCCCGTGTATAACCTGGCTTGTCTGACTCTGCACCAGTCTCCTCAGTGTCCGCAGTATACCGGCACCTGCAACGTACCTGCATCCGCTGCAAAGCAGCACCTTCTACTACTGCTGCCATCTGCTTCTCCTACCTACCTGCTAACAGAGAACATCGCAGGCACTCCTAACTCGCCGTGCTCTCGCGGCCACTGTTGCAACCTCAGTGGTCCTTGAACCCGGGGCTGTACAAGAGGCCTTCCTCTGCTTGTCAGGCTCTACTCGAAGGTATGTGACAGAAGGGGAGGTTGGAGTCTAGGGTTACACCCAGCACCCTGGCATTTGCAGAGGGACCAACGGTTATGGTTGTGCCGTTGATCTCAATGGTAAAACCACGGGGAGGGGATCGGGGAGGAGGAAATATTACAAGCTCAGTTTTAGAAAGGTTGAGTTTGAGGAAGTGGTGTGACATCCATACTGATATGTTGCTCAGTAACTTTTTGATACGTGAGGAGATTGAGTGGGTGATTTGAGGGATTGAGAGATAGATCGGAGTGTTGTCAGCATAGAGGTGGTATTGGAAGCCATTAGGGTTGTCCCGATACCACTTTTTTAGGACCGAGTACAAGTACCGATACTTTTTTTCAAGTACTCGCCGATACCGATTACCGATACTTTTTTTTAATGTCACGTGACAGTTTTTTTTTTTGCGATTTTTTTGGGGGGGGGGGGGGGTGAACGTTGTATGTGTGTGTGGTTTTTTTTGTTTTGTTTCTTACAATTTTTATTTTTTCCAATATTTTTTTATTCTTTATTGTTTTTTTTTTTTAATCAGCCCTTTTGGGGGGCTTTGGTGAGATATCAGGGGTCTTAAAAGACCTCTGATATCTCCCCCTTGAGACAGAGAAAGAGACAGAGGATAGAGATTCCCCAGTCCCTTTCTCTGCAGCGTCAGCTGCACTGAGAATGAATGGAGAGAAGACAGCAGCTTCTCTCCATTCATAAACTGACACATTGTAATCACAGGAGATTACAATGTTTCAGTTATGTGAATGGACAGAGTCAGCTGACTCTCTCCATACACAAAGGAAGGAGGAGGGGAAGGAGGAACGGAGGGGGAGAACGGAGGGGACAGATAAGGATTGAGGAATGCAGGGGACAGATAAGGAGAGCAGAACGGAGGGGACAGATAAGGAGAGCAGAACGGAGGGGACAGATAAGGAGAGAGGAACGAAGGGGACAGCGGAGAGGCACAGAGGAACGGAGGGGGCATGGAGGAGGATGCAGTGACAGTCAGCTGTGAGCGATCACAGCTGTATGTCACTAAAGCTGGTGAAAGCCGCTGGGGGAGAATCTTGTAACTCCCCCACGCGCCGATCACAGCTGTCCTCTAGGTATCGGGGGAAGCATCGGGAGCATTTGCCCGAGTACAAGTACTTGGGCAAATGCTCGGTATCGGTGCCGATACCGATACTAGTATCGGTATCGGGACAACCCTAGAAGCCATAGAAGATTATCAACTGGCCCAGGGAAGAGGTACACAGAGAAAAGGAGGGTCTCAAGGACGGAGCCTTCGGGTACCCCAACAGAAAGAGGAAGAAGAGCAGAGGAGATGTTGTTGTAAGTGACACTGAAAGTGCGCTGAGATAGGTAGGAGGAGGATCATGAATGAGCAGAGTCACAGAGGCCAATGGAGTGGAGTTTATTGAGGGGTAGTGGAGATTATTGAGGAGGAGTGGAGATTATAGAGGAGGAGTGGAGATTATAGAGGAGGAGTGGAGATTATTGAGGAGGACTGGAGATTATAGAGGAGGACTGGAGATTATTGAGGAGGAGTGGGTGGTCAACTGAGTCAGAGACAGAAGAAAGATCCAAGAGTATGAGTATGGAGTACTGGCCATTGGTTTTAGCAGTTAGTAGGTCTCTACTTTCTAAGAAAGAAAGAACTTATGCAACTTGCCTTTAATGAGCTAAGGGAACTAGTTTCCTAAAGAGTACACACTCTAAAACAGGACAGGGTTAAATTCTATTTCGCAGAACCTTTTTAAAGTTTCTACGATATGACAAAAGCCTTTATAGCTAAGTGTAGTGAAGTTACTGCTAGCCTCTATAATTTAAAATAACCAGGGATCATTCTGAGAAAAGGTTGCAGGGTTATACAGTTCTCTATTGAAATACAATCACCAATTTTCAGTAAGAATTTAAAAAAAAAATTGACTTAGGGTTTATAAAAAAAAAAAAAAAGTTTTCACTGCAATACTCACCTTATCTCCAGTACTGTCTTTTACAGACTTATCATTCTGAGGTCTCTTTTTAGGGTTGAATAAAGCCCGATGTAATTTAACCTACTTAATGTAACTTCATCAAACCATCCCTAGGCTCATAAGAAATGACGCTGTATGGCTGAAGACACGTGGAAGGAGGTATGCATGCAAATTGTTAAATAAATAAATACAATAAATAATACAAATTAATTTTTACCTTCAATTTTGTAGAACTATTTAATATTTTATATAATGACTCAATATTATATTTTTATATATATATTTTAACTGAATAAACAAATAAACTGTAGTGCAAGTTTCACTGCATACTGGCCTCTTCTTCAGGCTGTCTTGACGGAAGTTTATCAAAAGAAGAGACCAGCGTGCCTCGAAAGCTTGCACTACAATTTGTTAATTTAGCATTTTCTTTTTTTTATATAAAAATACAATTTTGGGCAGTTATATAAAATATTAGATGCTAGCATCATGGTACAACACTGCTGCTGCTATTAAATCCCATAAAATATCCCCCCGCAGTTATAACCTTTTGTACCACTTGCCCCACCCTGTTAGATTGTAAGTGCTTATGAGCAGGGCCATCTTCACCCTTTTGTATTTTATTGTATTGTAACTGTACTGTCTCCCTTTTTTTTATATTGTAAAGTGCTGTGTAAACTGTTGGTGCTATATAAATCCTGAATAATAATATTAATAATATTAATAATAATAATAATAATAATAATAATAACATTTACAATATCAACTATACAAAAATATTTATTTAGTTATTATTCATGTATATATTTATTTATTTATTTATTTATTTATTTATTTATTGCATTTGTAGTCCTGGTGAAGGGACCTTCTGTACCACCTGAAATGTGTGGGCTTTTCCTGAAAATCACAATTAATAACTAAAACATTTTCTGGACCTGTAAAACTTTGGGATGCTTTCAACTTTTTTATTTGGAGGTTATTCTTGAACTGAGTGCATGGTCCCAGCTTACCAGAGAGCCAGCTACACATTTCAAGCATCTTCAAACCCCTCTAATCTTTTCTCCTGAAATAACAAGGATTTTTTTTAACTCCTCTTGACTCTATCCAAAACAAAATAAAAATAAATCGAGTTAGCTCAAAAACAAACAAAAAAAAAATTATGAACTTTTATTTTTTTACCTTTACTTTTTTTTCTTAGAGTTTCTTCGGTTTTTAAATTAAATCATTATAAATGTCAGAAAAAAAAAAAATTCAAAAGTGAAAAATAAATTCATTCTTTCCCCTATGAATTGATTTGCCTCCAACAATGTCTGCAACATACAATGAGCATTCCTATCAACATTCAGCTCATGTGAGAAACCAGATGTAGAATAACAGGTCGGAGCCCTGAGCTCCCAGGATTGTGTCATAACTCATTTACTCTGAAGCCTCCAAAAATTGCCGTCCTGAATATGGATGGTAAAATCATCGTAGGTGGCCCATCGGAAAGGTTGGAGACTTTTAAATCAATTTGCACATATAGTTAAAGGCTCAGTCTTGATTACATTTTAATTCTCTTGTTGGAGCTGGTGGATTTTCTCTGGGGGGAAATAGATAATGAAGTTCCACCTTATCCAGAAGCTGAAGAAATAAAGAATGTTTCAGATTCTGAAAGAAAAAAAATTAAATTATGGTGTCGGTATGTCCTTTCTCTTTTTATGTTTGCTGTTAAGCATTGCCTAAAAGAAACATTAAAGGGGCAACTCCAGGCAACATTGTAAAACCATTCAGGAACTTGTAGATAATGTAAATCCATTAAGGAAATTGAAGATACCTTTTTCATCAGTTTGAAAGACAGTTATGAATTAATTACATTTCTGATTTAAAGAATATCTAAACTCAAGAACAAAATTGTATTACATTGTATCTTTCGAGTCATTAGATATGGTGGCTGCATTCAATTTCTTTTCTCAGGCTAGTGCAGAAGTATAACACTTAACAGAAAACAGAAAACACTTAAAAAACAAAAAATAAAATAAAATAAAATAAATTACATTTTATTTTTTTAAAGAAAAAAAAGAAAAAAAAAAGAAACAAAATCAGAAAGTTTTTGCAACTTCCTGGGCACTTAACTGAAGTTTCAGACAAACTTTGACATTAGATATGGTGGCTGCATTCGATTTCTTTTCTCAGGCTAGTGCAGAAGTATAAAAGAAGTACAAAAGTCCTAGTACAGACAATACTTTTAAAAAAAAGAATGAAAATAAAATAAATTACAATTTATTTTTTTAAATAAAAAAACAAAACAAAAAAAAAAAACAAAATCAGAAAATTTTTGCAACTTTCTGGGCACTTAACTGAAATCTTGACCCGGCAATCTCCTGTGAACTCCAAATCAAGAGAGCTGGAGGTGTTTGCAGTTCAAAACAGGAAAGCGTCATTATAAAACTTAGTTTCAAATTTTTTTTATTGAAGTTTATCAGAAAGAACAAAAGAAAAAGAAACAAAATTTGTCATACATTTAGGCATTGTAAAGAAAATCACATGAATGCCACTGTTAAAGTGGGGTTCCACCCAAAAAACAAAAATACCTGAAAAATTAAAAAACAAAAAACAAAAAAACATTTGGATATTTTTTTTTTCACTTACCTCTAAATGCCTGTTGCTAGGTGGTCCCTTGTAGTCTGCCTGTTCCTTAGCCTGGGCTGGTGACATCACTTCCCCCTCGGCACAGGAAGGGCTCGGCTCTGCTCCCTCCCTCCTGTCAATCATCTGGGACCCATTACAGGTCCCAGGTGATTGAGCGGCAATCACGGCGCGCGGCGCCGCTCGCGCATGCGCAGTTCGCGCATGCGCAGTGGGTGCCAGGCTGTGAAGCCACAGCCCGGCGCCCACAGTTTCAATGCCGGCGCCGACGAGCGGAGGGGGGGGACGAGCGGGGCTTCGATCCCCCGCATCGCTGAACCCAGGGACAGGTAAGTGTCCAATTAAAAGTCAGCAGCTGCAGTATTTGTAGCTGCTGACTTTTCATTTTTTTTTTTAATGGAGCCCCTGGGTGGAACTCTTTAAGTAACAGAAAAGATCAATATTATCACATCTATTGCTAGGCATAAAGTGAAGGGTGTTACTCCACACCACCAGTACCCCAATTTGGAGAAAACTGTGACGAAGGGGGAGGGGGGGGAGAGAAAACACCACCCACCTTTAGTTTAAATTGCTTTAAGTTAAAAACTTTTATTGTTTACAATGCAAACATTTTCTTGACAGTGACATTGACCTATAAGTTCCAAAACCAGGAAAAAGAGAACTAAAGAAGTAGTGGGACCAAGACAAAGAGACAGAAATCACTAACAACACTTTAGAGAATTTGACATTTGTTGCAAATAACAGAATGAAATAAATTGTTTTTTTTATTAGTCTTGAATCACAGGTAATGCCATCTGTCACCAACAATAATATAACCGTAAGTATCATAGCTTAACCTCAAGAGAGAATTTTTCGGCATTGAAAAGGAGAGAGACAGAAGAAGGAGAAAGGGGGGAAAAAAAAGAGTAATAGTATGGGAATATAATCCTCGAAGCAAGGAGAGAACTAGGATGAAGATGTAGAAATATTAAGAGGAGAAGAGCTCGGTGTCCGCATAGCACCTGGAGTCACGGACAAAGGTACGTAGATGTATGACTCCCAGGGTTCCCAAGTTCCTTCAAACAAAGGACTTTGGTCATTGATAATACTAGCAATTTTTTTCATGTATCATAATCCATGATAATTTGTGTTCAAGTCGTCTAAAAGATACTAAGCTATAGATCACTATAGATCCATGCTATAGTGATTTGCGCCGCCAGTAATATAAAGTAAATCAGACTTTTCAACGGGCGTGGCCACTCAGTAGGCAAAACATTAAGCAGAGCCAAGCTTGGTTGCTGATCAATAGAGAGCCCCCTCACTTTGCGGAGTATTATAAAACTTATAACACCTAACTACAGTAGGTGACCGCGATATTGTGTCAATCTTGCCACTGTTATTGGGGAGATTTGACACCTGCGAGCCCCGTCGCGTGAGCCAGCGCCGAGCTGGCTCGCTCATTGGGAAAAGGAAACTGTTTTTTCCTTTCGCAATGAGCGCCAATCATTGCTGACAGCTGTCTGGTATGAACCATGAGGGGGAACGCCACGCCAATTTTTAAATAAAAAACCAGCATGCAGCCCGGCCGGTCAGGAAAGGGGGTGGGGATGAGCGAGCGCCCCCCCATTCTGAACCATACCAGGCCGCATGCCCTCAACATGGGGGGGTGGGTGCTTTGGGGAAGAGGGGCGCCCTGCGGCCCCCCCCAGCCCAAAGCACCTTGTCCCCATTTGATGAGGACAAGGGCCTCTTCCCGACAATCCTTGCCATTGGTTGAGGAAAAAGTGTCAATAAAAAAACACACTACACAGGTTTTAAAAGTAGTTTATTAGGCAGCTCCGGGGGTCTTCTTCCGACTTCGGGGGTCTTCTTCCGACTTCTCTGCTCTCTCCGTCCTCTTCTCCCAGTTTCCGTTTTTTCTCCCACTCTCTGGCCTCTTCTCCCAGTGTCCGGTTCTTCTCCCGCTCTCTCCCGATCTTCTGCCGGGCTCCTCTGCTATCTTCTGCTCTTTTGCCACTCTTTTGATAGCGGTGCCCCGGTTTTCTCCACCGTCTTGTTCCTTCTTCTCTTCTTCCAATGTTGACACAACGCTCTCTCCCATTGTAATGCTGTGTGAGCGGTGCGCAATGACTTATATAGGCATGGGGCGTGGTCACCCGGTGACCCTGCCCCCTTATGATGTCACAGTCCCATCATTCCCCGGTGTTTTTTGATACTTTTTCCCCAGGTGAATGGGTAGGGGTACGATGTACCCAATACTCAATCACATAGGGTGGGGGGCCGGGATCTGGGGGCCCCCTTATTAAAGGGGGCTCCCGGATTCCGATAAGCCCTCCGTCCGCAGACCCCGACAACCAACTGCCAGGATTTTTGGGAAGAGCCCCTTGTCCTCATCAACATGGGGACAAGGTGCTTTGGGGTGGGGGGGGTGCAGGGCGCCCCCTTCCCCAAAGCACCAACCCCCCATGTTGAGGGCATGCGGCCTGGTACGGTTCAGGAGTGGGGGGCTCTCGCTCGTCCCCACCCCCTTTCCTGACCAGCCGGGCTGCGTGTTCGGATAAGGGTCTGGTATGGAGTTTGGGGGAGACCGCCACGTCGTTATTTCGGCGTAGGGGGTTCCCCTTAAAATCCATACCAGACCTAAGGGCCTGGTATGCCCCTGGGGGGGAACCCATGCCGTTTTTTTATTTAAAATTTAGCGCGGCGTCCCCCCTCATGATTCATACCAGACAGCTGTCATCAATGCTTGTCGCTCATCGCGAAAGGAAAAAACAGTTTTCCTTTCCCGATGAGCGAGCCAGCGCGACATGCACAGTACCTTGTCACCGCGAACCAGCGCGATGGGATCACGCTGGAAACACATTCTCATGGTCAGGTACTGTACTTGCTTGTCTGCCACTTTGTGAAGAACCTTTCCAGTTCAGCAATCCCTTGGTGAGGGCCACATTTGCAGCAAAGAAGATGGGGGACTGTTGAGGATTCCCACCCATCACTCCTTGGGGGATGCTCTGGTGAAGAGCAACTGTCTCTCGGGTAACCTGCCAGAAGGTACCATAACAAGAGGTGGTTAGAGATGGGTTATAGGTGATTTGTTATAGCCCAATTTTGGGCTCAGTCTCGTAGTGTTCTACAAATATATGCTTTGTTTTTATTCATCTACTTACCTTTACCTGATGTCTTCGGGTCAACCACATGACTCTCTGGGAGATACAAATTTTTGAGTGTTTTGTTCACTTAAGTTTAAGTTCACAAAAAAAAAAGGGCACAACCGTCTAGCATTTTGTTTGAATTCAATGGTAAAAAGTCAAAATTAAATACATTTTAATTCCAATGTGGTCGCTCACCCTGTTTGATCCCTGCAGGAAAAGGTTTCTTTGTTTCAGAGGACTATCTCCTCTTGATGGCAATGGCTGTCTGTTTGGATCCATCTTGCCTTATTGATATCTTATCGGTATAGAGAAAAGGAAATTTGTATCTTGCATTGAGGAACTGTTTATCTAGATCATTCAGCCTCTATCAAGCTACATACCACTCTTTGAAGTAATTTCTAATGCCCCGTACACGCGGTCGGATTTTCCGACGGTAAATGTGTGATAGGACCTTGTTGTCGGAAATTCCGACCGTGTGTGGGCTCCATCACACATTTTGCATCGGATTTTCCGACACACAAAGTTTGAGAACAGGCTATAAAATTTTCCGACAACAAAATCCGTTGTCGGAATTTCCGATCGTGTGTACACAAATCCGACGCACAAAGTGCCACGCATGCTCAGAATAAATAAAGAGATGAAAGCTATTGGCTACTGCCCCGTTTATAGTCCCGACGTACGTGTTTTACGTCATGGCATTCAGAATGATCGGATTTTCTGACAACTTTGTGTGACCGTGTGTATGCAAGACAAGTTTGAGCCAACATCCGTTGGAAAAAATCCATGGATTTTGTTGTCGGAATGTTCGATCAATGTCCGACCGTGTGTACGGGGCATAACAGTGATACGATTACATAGTGGAATTTTTCCCTTTTCCTCTTGACCATTTGCTGAAACAGGGTTCAAGTATGGGGTTTACACCCCCCTCTATGACACACTGATACTTTTCTGGACTGCCCGGAGGTCTAGGTAGTCCTCTGGAGCTGTGTTTGCATTTGGGTGATACTGTACATAAGGTCTTACAAATTCTCCTGTGGAAGCCATGATTGTGACGAAACATGTCGAGTGGAAAAACATTTATATAACGACTGTATGAATTTTTATATGTTGGTTTTAATATATAAAACATTTTAAATTATGTCTATTAAATAAAAATGTATAAATTTGATTCTGTTCTAAATTTTGATTAAAGCGGTGTTCCAGCCGCAAAACTTTTTTTTTTTAAAAGTCAGCCGCTACAAACACTGTCCGCGATGTCCCCCCCCCCCAGGCCGATCCATCCATCGGATCAGGTGCAGGCGCTACCATTCCAACGAAGGGAAACCGCCACGCTTTGTGAATGGCCAGCTCGCTGAATAAGAGGACGTGGAGTCCTGGGCCGCGGCCCGGCTGAAACGGAAGTACACTTATACTTCCAAAAAAAGGTACTAAAGGAAAAAAAAATTTTTTTTTTCAATATCCAAAAACGAGGGGTGGAGAGGTGGTCTATCGTTCAAGACCACCTCTCAAAAGTGGGTGGAACTCCGCTTTAATTTGCACCTCAAAACTCCTATTTTCACTTCTCTCATTGCAACATTTTAATTCCAGTTCATAATACTGCAACCTGTGGAAAAATCCAAGGCGGGGTGAATACTTATGTAGAGCGCTCTCTGCATTCCCTGTTAGTAAAGATATTCTCCATTACAGCAGAGTCAGAGATAATCTTTTTTCTGCTGTTCTTGCTTTCCGTAGTTGAGTCTCTTATTCCCCAAATTGTCTTCCAAAGACACAGAGTTCACATAGTTCATCCTCATAAATAGATTTCAAACTTTGTGCTACAGGAAATAAAATTATTGATTTAAATTTTTCCAGCCATTACTATGATATTAAAATCAATACTTTTGGATGGTCTATTATGAAGCAGAGTCTACGGATGGAGGTTGGCGGGGGAGGGGGGGGGGGTAGATTTGTACCCTGATTTTCTATGTAATTTCATTATTGATTAGAATTATTTCTCATCAAATTATTTAAAAAAAAACGATGATAAATTATTTCCTGAATGGCTGTTGTGTCTGATCTAAAATAATTTCATATTGATTCACAGCTAGGTCTGGATCATAACTCATTGTCATGTTGTACATGAGCTTTTTAGCGCTAATGTTGAACCAATTTACCATGTTAACATTTATGTATGCCCAGGAAAATGTTAAAAGGTCCGTTTGCTTTTTTGTTTTTTTGTTTCTCTCTGCTCAGTAATATTAACCCTTTCATGCCTAAGCCTATTTCTGACAATTGTTGCTTACAAGTTAAATTCCATATTTTTTGCTAGAAAATTACTTAGAACCCCCAAACATTATATATATATATATATATATATATATATATATATATATATATATATATATATATAATTAGCATAATATTATTCTCTAGACCCTAGAGAATAAAATGGCGATTGTTGCAATATTTTACGTCACATGGTATTTGCGCAACAGTCTTTCAAATTTTTGGGGAAAAAATGCACTTTCATATATTAAAAAATAACTGAACAATAAAGTTAGCCCAATTTTTTTGTATAATGTGAAAGATGATGTTACGCCGAGTAAAAAGATACCAAACATGTCACGCTTTGAAATTGCACACACTTGTGGAATGGCGACAAACTACGGTACCTAAAAATCTCCATAGGCGACGCTTTAAAAAAATGTAACTGTTACCAGGTTAGAGCTACAGAGGAGGTCTTTTGCTAAAATTATTGTTCTCACTCTAACGATCGCGGCGATATCTCACATGTGTGATTTGAACACTGTTTACATATGCGGGTGGGACTTAAGCATGGGGTTTTTTTTTGCTGCGCGAGCTCGCAGGGACGGGGGTGCTTTAAAAAATTTTTTGTTTTTTTTCTTATTTATTTATTTATTTATTTATTTTTACATTGTCGCTTTAAAGAAAAACATTCTGATCACTTTTATTGCTGTCACAAGGAATGTAAACACCCCTAGTGACAGTCATAGGTGGTGACATGTACTCCTTATGGAGAGATCAGGGTCTAAAAACCCATCCTTTGCACTTCAAAGTATTCAGATTGCCAAAAATGGCAATTCTGAAAACTGTCATTTTTAAAAAAAATTGGTACCATTGGCATCCGAGTAAACCGGAAGTGACGTTATGATGTCGTTCAGTGTTTTTACATAGGAGCCGTTACCCAACTTTGTTCCAGTCTCAGCCTAGCCGGCAGAAGTGCCGAATCGTGGATTAGGTCTCCCGGTGGGATGGGAGCCCTGGGAAGAGCGGTGGAATGCGGCTGGAGGGGGGACGTCCCCTCCCGCCCCTTTATGATAACAGCCGTTGTTATCCCTAAAGAGCCGACCGCCCGCTCTAAAAAAAGGTACTGGGGTAATGCCTACAGCTGCAAGCATCATCCTGGTATTACCCCTAAAGCCAAGGCCGCATATGTGCTTACGGTCGGCGCTAAGGGGTTGTTAATATAATGCTAAAGCCATTGCAAAACTTTCAAAGTAAATCTCTACACTGAGGAAAGCCGACGTGTTTTGTCAGCAACGTCTGACATCATCAGGGGCTTATTTGATCCTTGATGACATCAGACGTTGCTGACGAAACGCGTAGGCTCATCTAGTGCGTGACACGTCACTTCCGCAATTCCTCTGGAGCGCAGGTGGAAAGCGATTGGCATGCCTGCCTGGTTTTATGGCCTTTTAAAGTTTACTAAACTACTTTTTTTTACGAGTAATAAATAGTTGCACCATGAAGAGTTCTCTCTTCTCTCTTTGATATATGATTTAACCTTCATTGGCGGATCTTTCATTTGGGGGCCGTTTCCATTGGAGGATACATCTTCTTTGTCACCCATGCTCATTTGACTACCTGTAATGGGTGTCATATTGGTTTGGTGAGTAGGATGTTTGCCCATTAATCGGTGAAAGACGGCACTTCACAGAAACCGGAATTACTTCACTTTCACTTGATTGAAGACTTCTGATTGGCCCTGTGCCGATCATTTGCACCAAAAAAAAAAAATACACACCAAACTGAGCATGTGCAGAGTGCCCCCAAGGCTCTGTTCTATCAGGAGAGGAATTGGGGACAGCGGAATAAGGGGAGGATCAGAGAAGACAGGATCAGCCTTTTTACGCAATGCAGAGGATTAACCCCTCAGGTTCCACAGTGAGTATAACAAGCATGCTTTACTGCATATACAGACTGATTTTACTGTTGTGAGTTTAGTAACACTTTTAATGCCATGACCAAATAAGCATATTATTACTTATATGTCACATTTTGGGCAAAATGTTTGGAGTAGACACCAATAGGCTTAAGTACAGCTAGACATTTTTCCCGAATCCACTGCACAGCTGAACTGGGAATTTCTCAAAGTAAATTTAAACCCTAGTTGTATGCCTTTTGGTTTGATATAGCACTGTGTAGCATCAATAATTGACATTTTTTTTAATGAAATCCTCTATATCACCCTTTTTCATCCTTTGTTATATCAGCACTGCTGATCTCCTGCAGCCTCTTTAGCAACAGCTTCCTGTCTGCATGCACGCCAACACAGATCCCCCGCAAATGACCTTTCCTGGGACCCCCCCCCCCCACACACACACACACAAATGTTCCCTTTTAGAATTTTTTTTACCCCTTACTGCCCCCCAAACTCCCCCACCTAATACAAATCTCCCCCCCCACAATCTCCTCATGGTACCCCCTACCACACATGGGGGTCAATTGACTAAGAGTTATATAACAGCAAATACAATGCAGTAAAACAATGCATGCGGTAAATCAGTTGTGAAAGTTTAATTTAGCGTTAAATAACGAATGCCGTATTTTTTCGATTGTTCGGTAACTACCGCATTTTCTCATGCAGTAATTTACCGCACATGCTGGTGGTTATGGGTTGTTTAACCACTTGCCGACCAGCCGCCGTCATTACACTGCGGCAGGTTGGCTCGTTCCCGCAAATCGTCGTAGGTGTACATCGGCACTTTTAAGAGCAGCGCGCGCCCGCTGCACGGCGGGGAACCTCGCGGGGGACATCACGGCCGCTGATGTCCGCCAGCCACCCGCGTTCGCGGGCACGAGAGCCAGAACGGGGATCTGTGTATGTAAACAGACAGATCACCTTTCTGACAGGGGGGGAGAGACAGATCTGCTGTTCCTAGTAATCAGGAACAGCGATCTCTCTCCTCCTCCAGTCAGTCCCCTCCCCCCACAGTTAGAAATACCTCCCAGGGAACACAGTTAACCCCTTGATCGCCCCCTAGTGTTAAGCCCTTCCCTGCCAGTGACATTTACACAGTAATCAGTGCATTTTTATAGCACGGATCACTGTATAAATATCACTGGTCCCAAAAAAGTGTCTAAAGTGTCCGATCTGTCCGTCGCAATGTCGCTGTCGCGCTAAAAATCGCAGATCACCGCCATTACTAGTAGAAAAAAATAAAAATGCCATACAAATACCATAAAAATGCCAATGATAAATCTATCTATGTTTTGTAGATGCTATAATGTTTAATAGGACCCCTTCCTGTGGGTTTTCTCTGGATAGAATTAGTCTCTCAGGGGGTGGAATGCCCCTTTCTGAGGGTGGAATAGTACCCCTTCCTGTGGGTGTTCTGTGGATGGAATTAGGCTCTCGTTGGGTGGAATGCCCCTTTCTGAGGTTGGAATAGTACCCCTTCCTGTGCGTGCTCTGTGGATGGAATTAGGCTCTCGTTGGGTGGAATTCCCCTTTCTTAGGGTGGATTAGTTCCCCTTCCTGTGGGTGTTCTGTGGATGGAATTAGGCTCTCGTTGGGTGAAATGCCCCTTTCTGAGAGTGGAATAGTACCCCTTCATGTGGGTGTCCTGTGGATGGAATTGGGCTTTCGTTGGGTGGAATGCCCCTTTCTGAGGGTGGGATAGTACCTGTTCCTGTGGGTGTTCTGTGGATGGAATTAGGCTCTCGTTGGGTGGAATGCCCCTTTCTGAGGCTGGAATAGTACTCCTTCCTCTGGGTGTTCTGTGGATGGAATGAGGCTTTCGTGGGTAGAATGCCCCTTTCTGAGGGTGGAATAGTACCCCTTCCTGTGCGTGTTCTGTGGATGGAATAAGGCTCTCATTGGGTGAAATGTCCCTTTATGAGGCTGGAATAGTACCCCTTCCTGTGGGTGTTTTGTGGATGGAATAAGGCTCTCGTTGGGTGAAATGCCCCCTTATGAGGGTGGAATAGTACCCCTTCCTGTGGGTGTTCTGTGGATGGAATAAGGCTCTCGTTGGGTGGAATGCCCCTTTATGAGGGTGGAATAGTACCCCTTCCTGTGGGTGTTTTGTGGATGAAATAAGGCTCTTGTTGGGTGGAATGCCCCTTTCTGAGGGTGTAATAGTATCCCTTCCTGTGGGTGCTCTGTGGATGGAATTAGGCTCTTGTTGGGTGGAATGCCCCTTTCTGAGGCTGGAATAGTACCCCTTCCTATGGGTGTTCTGTGGATGGAATAGGGCTCTCGTGGGTAGAATGCCCCTTTCTGAGGGTGGAATAGTACCCCTTCCTGTTAGTGTTCTGTGGATGGAATAAGGCTCTCATTGGGTGAAATGCCCCTTTATGAGGGTGGAATAGTACCCCTTCCTGTGGGTGTTCTGTGGATGGAATTAGGCTCTCGTTAGGTGGAATGCCCCTTTCTGAGGCTGGAATAGTACCCCTTCCTCTGGGTGTTCTGTGGATGGAAAAAGGCTTTTGTGGGTAGAATGCCCCTTTCTGAGGGTGGAATAGTACCCCTTCCTGTGGCTGGGTGTTCTGTGGATGGAATTAGGCTCTCATTGGGTAGAATGCCCCCTTCTGAGAGTGGAATAGTACCCCTTCCTGTTGGTGTTTTGTGGATGGAATTAGGCTCTCAGTGGGTGGAATGCTCCTTTCTGAGAGTGGGATAGTACCCCTTCCTGTGGGTCTTCTGTGAATGGAATTAGGATGTTGGTGGGTAGAATGCCCCTTTTGAGGGTGGAATAGTACACCTTTCTGTTGGTGTTTTGTGGATGAAATTAGGCTTTCAGTGGGTGGAATACCCATTTTTTGAGGGTGGAATAGTACCCCTTCCTGTGGGTCTTCTGGGAATGTAATTAGGCTGTCGGTTTGTATAATGCTTCTTTCTGAGGGTGGAATAGCACCCCTTCCTGTGGGTGTTCTGTGGATGGAATTAGGCTCTTGTGGGTAAAATGCCCCTTTTTAAGAGTGGAATAGTACCCCTTCCTGTGGGTGTTCTTTGGATGGAATTAGGCTCTCGGTGGGTGGAATGCCCCTTTCTGAGGGTGGAATAGTACCCCTTCCTGTTGGTTTTCTGAGGGTTGAATTAGGCTCTCAGTGGGTGCAATGCCCCCTTCTGGTACTGCACTGGTTACCGCCACCCAAAGGGTGGTGTTAAATATCGTGCCTTTTTTCAGTTCCTGTATCGTTTGTGAATTGGACTTAACAGAATACCACACAATTTTTTGCAATATTTACTGAAAATTTTTATCCCTTGTTTACCACAAAATTGTTATTTTTTTTTTTTAAATGAATTGGACTTTATTTACCGCATGCAATAATTAATGCAAATAAGTAACATGATACCCTTTCCACATACGGTAAAGCTTAGTGAATTGACCCCCATGATACCACAGTGCCCACCCGTTGTCCCGACCCTGATCTAAAGTCCTAAGATGTGCCTGTCCAGCGGTTGGGAAACTCATTGAGGAAGCCACCAGACACAAAACGTGTCATTTTGCAGGAATTTGTGCGCTATTTATAACGCGCAATTTCCATTAAGAAAAAAAAAATTGATTCTGCTTCAATAGTTCCATAAGCATCGTTACCGAGGTAGAACCATTTACCGCTAACAGCAGTTTAAATGGATGCAAATAAGAAAAATGTATTTACATGCAGGAAAGAAGTGATTAATTTTGTTCTATTGCATCTCACATTATCCATTTAATTTCCCTCCTCGCTGTGTGTCTAACCTCACAGAAAATGACACAGGATTCCTGTTTACCACAAATTAAATTGGAATGATTAGCATTACTAGATAACACCTCAAAAATCACTCCATGGCATGATTATGTTAAATTCATTAGTGGGCATATTAAAAAGCTAATTATCCTTCTAGGCTCCACTGGCTGTGGCCCTTATGGAGCCTATTTTGTTTAAATGCCTAGAATTAAAAACCAGATTTGAATTACTGTCGTTTTAGCTACATATACCGTACTTTTCGCTCCATAAGGCACACCTAGGTTTTAGAGGAGGAAAACAAGAAAAAAAAGTATTCTGAACCAAATGGTGTACTAAAATATTTACCAGTGCCAAAGAAATGCATCCTTACCAGTGCCAAAGAAAAGCAGCCTTACCAGTGCCAAAGAAATGCAGCCTTACCAGTGCCAAAGAAATGCAGCCTTACCAGTGCCAAAGAAATGCAGCCTTACCAGTGCCAAAGAAATGCAGCCTTAACTGTCCCATAAATGCAGCTTTACCTGTGGCATAAATGCAGCTTTACCTGTGGCATAAAGCAGCCTTACCAGTGCCAAAGAAATGCAGTCTTACCTGTCCCATAAAGGCAGCCTTACCAGTCCCATAAATGCAGCTTTACCTGTGGCATAAATGCAGCTTTACCTGTGGCATAAATGCAGCTTTACCTGTGCCATAAATGCAGCTTTACCTGTGCCATAAATGCAGCTTTACCTGTGGCATAAATGCAGCTTTACCTGTGCCATAAATTCAGCTTTACCTGTGGCATAAATGCAGCTTTACCTGCGGCTGCAGATTGAAAAGGAAAGGTAATTTTTAATAACATTCAATTACAATATGACTTGTATCGCGATTGTACACGCTTCATTCTTTTTTTCTTTATTTGCTATTTTTCCTCACAAAAGTGGAGTTACCCTTTAACCCCTTGCTGACCAGCGCATGACGATATACGTCGGCACAATGGCACGGCTGGGCAAATGGGCGTACAGGTACGTCCCCTTTAGATCGCGGCATAGTACTCCGTGTGCGTGCCCATGGGTCCCGCGGACTCGATGTCCGCCAGGGGCCCGCGATCATGTCACAGAGTGGCAGAATAGGGAGATGTCTATGTAAACAAGGCCTTTCCCTGTTCTGCCTAGCAACATGACAGAGATCTACTGTTCCCTGTCATCGGGAGCAGTGATTGCTGTCATGTTGTAGTGAGCCCATCCCCCCCACAGTTAGAATCACTCCCTAGGACACACTTTACCCCTTGATCGCCCCCTAGTGTTTAACTCCTTCCCTGCCAGTGACATTTACACAGTAATCCGTGCATTGTTATAGCACTGATCGCTGTATAATTGACAATGGTCCCAAAATAGTGTCAAAAGTGTCCGATGTGTCCGCCGCAATGCTGCATTTGCCGCCAAAAGACGAATGGGATAGAAGCAGCTGAGAGAGCTCAGCCCCGTGCACTGCCCTAGGAGCCTGGAGGAAGCTGTGTGGGAGAGTGCAATTGCTGGCTGGATACCGAATGTCCCCAAGTGCTGTGACCATGACCGGAAGTTGATTTCCTGTGGATAGCTACACCACTCGTTGGTTCAAGCTCGACTTGGCCCATTGGGGGCCGCTGCTACAGGTGAGAGGCTGGGGGAAATAGGTGTCGCACTCCGGAGCTTGATTGGATGAACACATCTATCTTGGACACTTGTCGCCACAGTGATTGTTTACTGCACTTGCACTTTCCTATATTATCAGAAGACCAGACCCTGTTGGTATTGGGAGCCGCATTGCATGGCTGTTTGGACTACACTTATCACTTATTAATACCATTTTTCTTTTGGACATTTATCACGGTTCTTTATTTTTTACATTGTTATTTCACTTTTGTGTAATTGCACGTATTTTGTATGCGTTTATCTCATTCCTCATTGCACTTTATGATTGGTATCTATTTATGTATGAATTTTATGGTATTTATTCACTATTGCACTTTTATCTACTATTGCATGTTTATGTACTTTTGCACGTGTACATATTGCTTATTTATACACCTTTCCACTCAGGCCTAAGTAGCGCCACATAATTAGTTTTTTTTTTGGTTTAGTTATGTGAGTACACTGTTTTGTGTTGGCGGCTCTTATTTAGCCTATTGGTCATTGTGGGTTTGCGCATTAGTTTATTTATTTCCGCCGCAATGTCGCAGTCACAAAAAAAATCACAGATCGCTGCCATTACTAATAATAAAAAAAAATTATTAATAAAAATGTAATAAATCTATCCCCTATTTTGTAGACACTATAACTTTTGTGCAAATCAATATGTGCTTATTGCGATTTTTTTTTACCAAAAATATGTAGAATACATATCGGCGTAAACTGAGGAAAAGATTTGTTTTTTTTATATATTTTTGGGGTATATTAATTATAGAAAAAACAAAAAAATATTGCTTTTTTTTCAAAATTGTCGCTCTTTTTTTGTTTACAGTGCAAAAAATAAAAACCGCATAGGTGATCAAATACCACCAAAAGAAAGCTCTATTTGTGGCAATAAAAGGACGTCAATTTTGTTTTGGGTGCATCGCACGACCGCGCAATTGTCAATTAAAGCATCGCAGTGCCGAATCGCAAAAAAGTGCTCTGCTCAGGAAGGGGGTAAATCCTTCCGGGGCTGAAGCGGTTAAATTAATACCATGACCAACTAAGCATATTAATTACTCTTATGTGTACACACGAGCGGACTTTTTGACCGGACTGGTCCGACAGACTAACCGACGGACTTTCCCAAAGAACAGACTTGCCTACACACGATCACACCAAAGTCCGACGGATTCGTACGTGATGACGTATGACCGGACTAAAATAAGGAAGTTGATAGCCAGCAGTCAATAGCTGCCCTAGCATCGGTTTTCGTCCGTCAGACTAGCATGCAGATGAGCGGACTTTTCGATAAGAACTGGGTCCTGCGGAGTTCCGACGTAAAGATTTGAAACATGTTCCAAATCTAAAGTCTGTCAGATTTTCGATCGAAAAAGTTTGCTGCAGGTCCGATGAAGCCTACACACGGTCGAATTGTTCGCCGGACTCGGTCCATCGGACCAGTCCGGTCGAAAAGTCAGCTCGTGTGTACATTGCATTACGTTACATTTTGGGTACAATTTATGGATTAGACACCAATAAGCTCATACGTCTTGCCTGATGACTCTGATGAAGCCTTGTGGGACACAACTTTCAGAATGCCCTGACGAAGCCTTCAGTCAAAACACGTCAAAGGCTGCTCTGATGAAGCCTTCCAGTAAAATGCATCAGTTGGATGCCAATTGCTGTGTGCAGACACATGACTTTCTTTCCCGCTCTGTTGCCTGGGTGGTATTTGCTGGAGTCTTGTTGCTACAAATACTACTTGTCTGCATCATTGTACATGTGGACTTGAGCCTCAGCCACATAGACATAAGCAACTTTAAACCTTGATATGGGTAGGATCAATTGAATATAATCAACATATTCAAGTCACAGCTCTACTTGGTGAATGTGGTTTGTATCTTGAGTTGTTGGACATTGAGATGTCTTACTATACACCATGACTGGCCATCTTTTATACGGAATACGTGTCAGTGACATTAAAGCTGCTCAGGATGGGGAATTTATACTTCTTAGCCTAAGGCGATGGTTTACCTGTGCTGAGACTGGATTCCTTTTGAATATAAGTCGCTCTGTTCATAGTGTTCTGAAACAATGTCACATGGATACATTGAATATGCTGCCGGAATCATCTGCTTCACATCCGAAGGTCCTAAATTATTTGTGCTAAGTTAAACATCATGGAGAGTAAACTCCCTATATATCACTATGTTACACCGCCTAAGGTGAGCTGGAATCCTGTTATATGGATGCATTGGGTATACTGTGTCGTTATGTCACTCCAGCTTTTGTGAAAAATAACTTTTATTGATCTGGGAGTTTATTGATCATCGACCATGCTGGGCCTTCGACATCACAGGGGGGCACCAGCTGATGTCGCCTGATGGCCCCGCCCCTTAGCTATTTAAGAGATGTCCCACTGATGAGCAAGCAGACCTCGGGAGCGTTCTTCGCATGTGTACTGTCTTTATTCACTCTTACACTTTTTTATTCACTCTTACACTTTTTTTGGTAAATGGGTAGGGGTACTATGTACCCCATGCTGCTGCTCTGGGGTTTCTTGGGAGACAAATGCCGTCATTCCTTACTAAGGACTGATATTCCCACAAAGACTGTATGAGTCGGCTGCTGAGACCTATTTTGGGGATCCTTGTGAGGGATTTTCTGAGCCTAGAGGAGTTGCCATCCATTTGGCTTTTTTCTTCATTTTGGATATGTGTCTCTCTACCCATTCAGCTCCATTCTAATAACCTTTTTAACAAGCATTCAATTTCTTGAATATAGTACTGAGTATCTCCAACTATTATCTCCTCCAATACCCTGAAGAAGGGATTTACCCTGAATATTCCGAAACGCGTCTGACTATAGGAGAAGTGCTTTTTCTCATATTATAAATGGATATCATCTACTATTTTATGTATGGTGCTGTTTCATACCGTCATACTGTTTTATGAAATAATACATTTTTCTATGTTTCTAAAATACTATGTCTTCAAAAGTTTTCAAAAGTCCCACAGTGCCAGGGGGTACTTGTTTTCTCTAAACACTTTCACATAGGGGGGGCCAGGATCTAGGAGCCCCCTTGTTAAAGGGGGCTTTCAGATCCTGATAAGCCCCCTGCCCGCGGACCCCCAAAATCACAGCCCAGGGTTGTGGGGAAGAGGCCCTTGTCCCCATCAACATGGGGACAGAGTGCTTTGGGGTGGGGGTGGGGCAGAGCAAAGCACCTCTCTATGTTGAGGGCATGTGGTCTGGTATGGTTCAGGAGGGCGGGGGGGCGTTTGCTTGTCCTCTCCCTTTCCTGACCTGCTGGGCTACATGCTTGGATAAGGGTCTGGTATGAATTTGGGGGGGGACCCTACGCCCTTTTTTAAAATAAATTTGGTGTGGGGTTCCCCTTATAATCTGTACCAGAATCCGGAAGGGTCTGGTATGGAATGAAGGGGAACCTACATGTCATTTTTTTGATGATTTTTGTATTGCTAACAATGTATTTTTTTTACATTCAGCTGTCAGCGGGGAACCCCACTGACAGCTAATGAGTCATTCGTTGTTAAGGACGCGGTGGCCCGCTTCCCGGACTGCTCCATTACAACCAGCTATACACAGTTTATTAAAGAGATAAAAAAAATGTAAAGTGTATGAAAAATGCATGTAAAAAAACGCAAAATGTGCCTGAAAACCGAATCAGCTGCAACCGCATATGTGTGAACCTAGCCTAAGGTGAGGTGGAATTCCGATATATGGATACACTGAATTGTGTAATGAAGTCACTCCAACTTTTGTATATAATAAAGTTTATTGATCATTCGCTATTATTCGCTATGTTCACACAACTGGGTGGGCTCAGAGCGCAGAGCTCTGCGCCCCGAGGTTTAAGCCTCATATGTGTTTCAACCCACATATGATATTGATAATCATTAGTGCCTGTTTGTTATAATTGGTTAATCGTACACCTGACTCTAATGCCCAATTCCCACTGGTGTGACACACGCTCCAACTTTGGGAGCATATGTTGCATGATGTGTATAAATCAATGGTTCCCTATGAGAGTCGTCTTAACTGGTCTGACTTTGAAAAAGGTTCCTGTGCTACTTTAGTCCGACTTGGACATGATTTTAGCCCATTGATTTGAATGCAAGTCGCATCCAAGTCGGATCATCATCTTAACTAATCCGACTTATGGCATGCGACTTGTGCTCTGAGGATCTTGAAGTGAAACCCCACGCCAAAATAAAAAAAATTAAAAAAGCCCCCCCGACCCCCCAAGACCATACCAGACCCTTTGGATCTGGTATGGATTTTAAGGGGAACCCCCACGACACAAAAAAAATCTGACAAAATCCATACCAGACCCCTTTTCAAGCATGCAGCCCAGCAGGTCAGGAAATGGGGGGGAGGCAAGCAAGCATTCCTCCCCTCCTGGACCATACCAGTCCACATGCCCTCAACATGGGGGGGTGTGGGTGCTTGTTGAGGGCATGTGGTCTTTTATGGTCCAGGAGGGCAGGAATGCTTGCCCCAAAGCACCTTGTCCCCATGTTGAGTAGGACAAGTGCCTCTTCCCGACAACCCTGGGTGGTGGTTGCAGGGTCTGGGGGCAGAGGGCTTATTGGAATCCGGAAGCCCCTTTTAACAAGGGGGACCTCAGATCCTGCCCCCCCCCCCTATGTGAATGAGTATGGGGTACATTGTAACCCTACTCATTCACTCAAAAAAATTCAAAAATAAATAAAAACAGTACACAGTCCTTTATTAAGAAAGAAGAATGTCCCGCGTCGAAGCGCCAACGTGTCTTCTTTCACTGGTGATGTCTTTTAACTCCGGTACTTCTCCCCCCTCCAGGTCTTCTTCCTCTGGTTCTTTTGCTGGTTCTTCTCCCTCCACTGATCTTCTCCCTCCGGTTCTTCTCCCCCTCCAGTTCTTCTCCCTCCGCTGCTGATGTCTTCTTCCTCTGGTTCTTCTGCCGGTTCTTCTCCCTCCACTGATCTTCTCCCAGAGCTAGCTCCCGCAGTTGTGTTAGCTCCGTTCCCTGCCAGTTCTTATATAGCTATGGGGCGTGGCCATCTGGTGACCCCACCCCCTTGTGACATCACCACCCCATCATGCCCGGTCTGATCATGTGACCACCGTGACAGCCAATCACAGCAGTCACTTGACTCGAATGCCTGCCTCAACCTCCTAGCATTTAGAAGCTCTTAAAGGGCCAGGAGGTGGCGGGAAGGGGGTTAAAATTGCTTTAAGAGCATGTATACATCTACAAGCATCAAGCATGCTCATTGATTATATAAGCACTGCTTCTGTCCAAATATGTTCATTTGCCTGGGTGACTTTTTTTTTTCCCAGCAGCTGAGGGACTTTTTTTTCAGTGGGATTAATTATTTGGACATCTGCGTGCGGAGGACTAGCCATTATAATAGAAACCTTTAGAGCAGGTAGGTAAGAAGCCCAAACCCTGTGTATCCCTGAATCCACCCAAAGCGTAAAACAACACAAAACACATACAAAAACAACACATTAAATGCCAGTCACGTTCTCTCCTTAAAATGAAGCATTACCAGTGAAACAGAAAATCAGTTCTTCTTTTTGGATAGATTCATTATCATATTCTGAGATCTGATGTTATTTTCTTTTGTGATGCTTCGGACGACAGTCTCTCCTGAATACAGATGTGTAACCATCCCCCGAACTTCCTTAAAAGTCAAAATAAATTGTCGCTGGCAGTATCAGGGCAAGGAATCTGAGATAGGTGAGGGTGACACACTAAAGATAAAGCTTTGCATGAATAGTGAACTCCAGCATGACTTTATCTACACTCACCGGCCACTTCATTAGCTACACCTGTACAATTGCTTGGTAACACAAATTGCTAATCAGCTAATCACATGTCAGCACCTCAATGCCTTTAGGCATCTAGATGTGGTAAAGACAACTTGCTGAAGTTCAAACTGAGCATCAAAATGGGGAAGAAAGGGGGTTTAAGTGGCTTTGAAAGTGGCATGTTTGTTGGTGCCAGACGGGCTGGTCTGAGTATTTCTGGGATTTTCACGCACAACCATCTCTCGGGGTTTACAGAGAATGGTCCGAAAAAGAGAAAATATCCAGTGAGTGGCAGTTGTGTGGAGGAAAATGCCATGTTGATGTCAGAGGTCAGAAGAGAATGGGCAGACTGGTTCAAAATGATAGAAAAGCAACAGTAACTCAAATAACCCCTCGTTACACCCAAGGTATGCAGAATACCAACACTGAACACACAACACATCGAACCTTGAAGCAGATGGGTTACAGCAGCAGAAGACCACACCGGGTGCCACTCCTGTCAGCTAAGAACAGGAAACTGAGGTTACAATTCGCACAGGCTCACCAAAATTGTACAATAGAAGTTTGGAAAATGTTTCCTGGTCTGATGAGTCTCGATTTCAGCTGCGACATTCAGATGGTAGGGTCAGAATTTGGCGTAAACAACATGAAAGCATGGATCCATCCTGCCTTGTATCGATGGTTCAAGCTGGTGGTTGTGTAATGGTGTGGGGGATATTTTCTTGGCACACTTTGGGCCCCTTAGTACCAATTGAGCATGGTTTAAACACCACGGCCTACCTGAGTATTGTCGCTGACCATGTCCATCCCTTTATGACTATAGTGTCCCCATCTTCTGATGGCTCCTTCCAGCAGGTATGAGTGCCTTTATGATCTTCTGCTGGCCTGAGAAGGTGCGTCACCAGTGTTGGGTCAGATAGCTGAAACAACAGCTGGCATCAGTAGCAACAGACCCTGGGCTGCGTAGACAGCAGGCGGCAGTTGCCTGGCAGACAGCTGGCTGGGTGCAGGAGGACTGGCAGCACTTGGTAGGTGAAGAACCAGCAGGAACCAGGCAGTATGTGGAGAAGGACAGATGGACAACTGGATTCGTGGTCAGACAAGCCAGGTCAGAAACAGACGCTTAGATACAGGTATGGACTCAGGCAGCGAATAGTCAGGATACAGACAGAGGTCAGCAACACGGGATCAGGCAGATGAGCAGGTGGTAGGGCAGAGTCTAGACACAAGCCAAGGTCAGGGCAAGTAGCGGTTAAGCGTGGTCAGGACAAGCCGGGTCAATCACAGCAGTCAACACAGGATCAGATGCAGGAACACAGGTAGCAGCTGTAGATCGGACAGCATCGACTAGTATAACTACTGCAGTTTTAATAGTCACATTGGCACCAATGTTAGTGGCCGGTGTGCATGCGCCCAGGCATGCACACATGCGTGAGCATATGTGCAAATCTATGAACAGCCAAGCGAGCACCCGCAAGTCTGCGCCTTGCGCTTTCATCTGTACTGTGCCAGTGTCTTCCTGACAGGGGAGCCTTAAAAGCAAAAGATCAAAAAAAAGTATATTTTGCTTTAAGAAAAAAAAAACATGTTTACATGGCTCAAGAATCAGAAGTGACAACATGGCATTGCTCCGGTCCTCCAAGGGCATAGAGATGAGCAGTAGCCATCTTGCCATCACTTATCTCTATGGCAGGATACTGCCGGTGCTGGATGGTTTCCGGGCTCAGCGATCTGTAACGTAAGAATGGATGGTAAATAATGTACCGCTAAAAAGTGAACACATATATCAATATATAAGTGAATAGTGTGAAAATCAATTATACAGAAATGACACAAATGAAAATGTGAAAAAGTCCAATGGATGTGAAAGTCCTGAGAAGGGCCATGTGCGTCAACCACCAAATGATGATAAATCAAGGATGGAATAAGCTGGCACCGTCCGGCAAAAGAAGCGTCAAGGATCGTACATCTTCAACCAAAACAGTGGGAAGTATATCTACTCTTACCGGAACAGGTGGACTCGAGTGTCAGCAACAACGAAGTCATGAAGGCAAGGATGCCGGAATCGGCGGATCGACGGAACTCCAAGGGACCCAGGGACTCCGAACACGACTTCAGGGGTGTTATGGACAACCACCCAACAGAAGATGAAGGGATGAAGCAACAACGAAGTCATGAAGACAAGGATGCCGGAATCGACGGATCGACGGAACTCCAAGGGACCCAGGGCCTCCGAACACGACTCCAGGGGTGTTATGGACAACCACTCAACGAACCTCAGATGAAGGGATCACCAGGGCTGGACCTTAGGCGTGGAAAGACCGACTGGACCACAAAAGAACTATCATCCGGAAAGTTACGCAAAGAAAAAATGCTTCCATATGGTGTAGGTCAAAAACATAGTTTTTTTTTTAATTTCTAAAAAGCGGCATACAACAATAGGAGTAAAAACTGTGATCACAGAATAAAAATGAGGGCAATGTGGGGAGCAGAAAGCCAAGATCTGTAACGTAACCCTGGGAAGCGGTGGGACGGGGGCAACGTTCCCGACGCTTCTAAAAAGTGATCGGCGAATCCACCACAGGAATTACTTTTATCTGAAAGACCGGCACCCAAAGGAAAATGAAAATACAGGGGTTATGGCATCTAGCTGCAGCCATGACCCCGATATTTAGTGTCAAAGTCATGGCGGATTTTCCTAATTAGACAGTCGGCAAGTGGAAAGAAAAGAAGAAAAAGGCACGTGAGAATCAGATGGAGAAGGACATACTTGATGGAACACAGTTCGGTCTCTACTTGATTACAGCATATACCCCGGAGATGTAGGATGAGCCGCATTTAATCGAACTTAGAAACCTGCCTAGGAATTGGCAGCCTTAATCAAAACAATATTATACCTCGAGAAATAAAACCTCTACTAAAATGTCATGCACTCGGAAATGGATAATGGTTGCACTTGCTCGTCATTCACAGAGCAAGGTTGAACAGATGTTGCCTCCTATAGTGAATAGGCACTTAAAGATCTATTACTGTTTAGTGTCAAGCTGAGAAGTGTTTTGTGCATATTTTACGTGCATGAATTAGTGTGTATTTTTTTTCCCCTCCCTTCCACCTTGCGTGTAAGTGAAATTAGTTCACAAAAACTTTACTTAGAACCCGTTCAATAAAAAAATACCGGTAAACAAATTTAGTGTGTTGGATATATGGAAAGGCGCAGCGCTAAATGCAAATGGTGTTTAAGCCATATGGGAATGACTAGTATTTAGACATTCGAAACGTGTGCAAAATATACTTGGATGTGTAAAAACATATATAAATATAAAGTTCAAAATTATCCACGTTGAAAAACCACACTAAGAAGAGTGATTAAAAGTCCACACTAAAGGGAATGGTTTAAAAAAACGTTAAAATATAGTCCAAAATAGTGAAAAAAATTGGTGACTAAAAAATATTATTGAAGTGTTGATCCCGATGAACTAGATATCAACATCCATGAAGAATGATAAAGGAAACCTCCACCGATAAAACTGAGGCTTTTCAGAATGTATGGACTCAATAAGGCATATGCCAAATGAGTCGTCAGAGCTTTGACAATGCACCAAGGGTTGGAAACGTCGGCGTGTGTGGATGTTTGGACACCGTAAGTTAGTAATCCCACTTTCCTCCAGACACAGGTCTCAAGAAGCAGAAATTTAAGTAGAACAACAAGAGCTTGTATGAACAGGACTGGTAATGCAATGGGGACAGAAGACTGGATCCAACGCGTTTCGTCTAAGAAGACATCATCTTCTTAGTGGATTGTACTGAATTATTTCTGTCATATTTTGTTTATGATATAAGTAGAACAACAAGCGCTTGTATGAACAGGACTGGTAACGCAATGGGAACAGTAGGCTCTACCCGACGCGTTTCGTCTAAGAAGACATCTTCTTAGTGGATTGTACTGACTTATTTCTGTCATATTTTGTTTGTTTTAAATTTGTTTATATTCTCAAAAAAATAAAAATAATAATAATAATAAAGAGATAAAGTTTAACACCTTCGCGCCTGAGAGCCCTTTCACACTGAGGCTCTTTTAAAGCACGTTGGTGCTAAAAAAAAGCACCTGAAAAGCTAACCTATTTTAATTCAAATCAATGAATGCTTTCACAATGGGGTGGTGCGCTGGCAGGGAGGTGAAAAAAAAACCTCCTTTTGCAGGCGTGGAGGTGAAACATGCTGAGCACGTCTATCCCTTTATGACTACAGTGTCCCCATCTTCTGATGACTCCTTCCAGCAGGGTAATGCACCATGTCACAAAGCTCCAATCATCTCACCACTGGACAATGGTGAGATTATTGGAGCTTTACTCCAATGGCCTCCACACTCACCAGATCTCATCCAATAGAGCAACTTTGGGATGTGGTGGAACGGGGGGATTGGTATCATGGATGTGCAGCGGACAAATCTGCAGCAACTGAGTGATGTTATCATGTCACTATGGACCAAAATCTCTGAGGAACGTTTCCAACACCCTGTCACTGTCCTCCAATGGCCTCCACACTCACCAGATCTCATCCAATAGAGCAACTTTGGGATGTGGTGGAACGGGGAGATTGGCATCATGGATGTGCAGACGACAAATCTGCAGCAACTGTGTGATGTTATCATGTCACTATGGACCAAAATCTCTGAGGAACGTTTCCAACACCTTGTTGTATCTATGCCACCAAGAATGAAGGCAAAAGGGGGTCCAACCCGCTACTAGCAAGGGGGACCTAATAAAGTGTCCGGTGAGTGTATATATCTATATATAGCATCTAAAATAATTTACAGCCTAAAAAAAAAATCAGTAAGCATTTCTGCAATTTACTCAGCTTTTTAGTACACATTTAATTGCCCAGTTTCCATGGAAACTGAGACATCAAAAGTACTTATTGTTTTTAAGGAGAATTATTTATGAGTTTTCGCACATTGCTCGCGTGGATGAAAAAAATAAATGAATAAAAATCGTTTTCTGGCTATAGAGAGAGAGAAAAAAAAAACAGAATACTCATTTGCTTGACTTAACCAAAATGGGTCCTCTTAAGAAGTCGAGGAGTGTGGAGCGCCTCGTCTCCGAAGAGAAATGGTTCCTCTGCTCCATTATCGGGCTTTCAGGGATACAATTAAGACCGAAATGTATCCATTTGACCCAATAAAGTTTTCTTCTTTATTAGCTACTAATTCAATTGCCGTACTTTTCTCTCTGGAGCTTCAAACCTGAGATCTTTCTTGCCAGTGGAAGGCTCTAAGTACACAGAACTGAAGTCTGAAAGTTTGACCTTTATTTCAAAAAGTCTTTTATGTTATTGCCGTGGCAAGGAACAAATGTTGAAAAAAAAAAAATGATTCGAACTGATTGATATTGAATGAGGAACACTCATGTCTACATCATACACTGACGTGGTAAAAGCATATCATAAACTTCCTTCACATAGGTCCATAAAAACTGTCCGCATGACATTGGACTACCTCTGTGGAGGCGGAGACTGGCTAACGCATTTCGAAAAAAATCCTCAGAGCCTCTCAAAACGCCTTAGCGCACTCTACGCCTCAATGGAGGAAGTCCAATGTCATGCTGATATGGAAATAGCATATTACATATTAGTTAAAGTTGTCTAGTGGACGCAGGGGCGTAACTACCACCATAGCGACCCATGCGGGCGCTATGGGGCCCGCAGCCGAGTGGGGCCCAGTGAGGATAAGAGCACCGCCGGCACAGTCTCCCAGCCAGGGGAAGAGAGAGGAAGGAAGAGCCGAGCTGTCCGTATCAGCAGAGAGCTGAATTGCCCGATGTAAGAGCTTTCATTAGAACTTCCAGTGTTCCCGGGGCTCACGTCATATGGCTCCACCTCTTGGCCCAGCGCCTTTGATAGACAGAACGCCGATCCAATGCAGGGCATGTAACGTCATCAAAGGCGTCGGGCCAAGAGGTGGGGCTATGTGACGATGAGCCCCGGGAAGACAGGAAATTCAAATGAAAGCTATTACAGCGGGCAATCCTGCTCTCTGCTGATCCGGGTGGCTTGCCTCTTCCTCTGCATAGGTGGGGCTGTATGGGGCACAGGCAGACCAGGCTGTATTGGGCACAGGTCACGCTGCATGGGGCACAGGTCACGCTGTATGTGGCACAGGTCAGGCTGCATTGACACTAGGGCAGCTGTGGGGGGGGCTGTTTGCAGGGCGGCCCCATACAACATTTTGCTATGGGGCCCTGCTATTTCTAGTTACGCCCCTGAGTGGACGCTCTTCTTTATCTCCCAGATGCTTCCCACTCCCTCGAGGAGACCTTGAGGATCATAGACTTATTTGGCTCCTTCTCAGGTATACGCATAAACTGGAACAAATCCATGCTTTTCCCGATCTCCCAGCCGCCTCTACTCCCTCCCCACCATATACCCCTGCAAACGGTCACTAAGTTTCGGTATCTGGGCATTGAAATACAAAAAGATCTCTCTTGTTATCTGACAGATAATGTATACCCCATTCTACAGCAACTAATAAGATGCTGCTTAACATGGAAGTCCCTTCCCCTGACACCGGTGGGTAGGATAAACCTCCTCAAAATGATATTCCTCCCCAAATTCCTGTATATATTTAGAAACACTCCAGTACCTATCCCTGAATCATTTTTTAAGCAATTAGATCGGGTGATTAACAATTTCATTTGGGCGGGACAGAACCCCAGGGTTGCCAAAACAAGCCTGCAACTTCCCCTATCTGCGGGCGGGCTGGCATTGCCGTGCTTCAGGAAATATTATTGGGCAGCGGTGCTGGTGACGGTACGTTGGTGGTTTGTTCAGTCTCGACATAACCCAGCGGTTAATTTAGAAGCAGCCATATTGGGGTCGTATTCAGCATTGAGCAACCTGGTATTCAGGGGTCCTAAAGCACAAGATAATATGACCATCCCCATGCGCACGACCGCCAAGATATGGGAACAGCTGACAGCTAAGCTCAACCCATCACAAACTTATTCACCCTATACACCACTCTGGGGTAACCCTAAACTACCACATCTGTTAACGATCCCAGACCCAGCAGTCTGGGCTAAATATGAAATTAAAATCTTACAGCATATTATGCCAGAGGGTAAACTCCTTACATTTGACGAATTGCGTAATACCTTCCAACTCCCTACCAAAATGTTTTTCCGCTATTTGCAGCTGAGACACGCAATTCAGGCTCAATTCCCTTCAGAAATTCAACTACAATCACATATGGTGGAGCGCTTCCTTATTTCCAAACATGTGGACCGTATCCTTTCCTCTTTGTATCTCCGGGTGTCCCTGGGAACTGATAACCAGGGGACTAGGCTATTTAACAAATGGAAGCTGGCTGTGCCCTCCCTGACGGATGACGACTGGGAAGAGGGAGTCCAACAATATATTCCTTTGATGATATCCGCCAGGGACAGGTACATCCAATTAAAATTCCTTCACCAGGCATACTACACACCCCAACGGCTTGCTAAAATATATCCCTCTCACTCTGATAGGTGCCCAAAATGCAATACGGATATAGGTACTTTCTTACATGTGGTGTGGTCGTGCCCCCTTCTTCAACAGTTCTGGAGGGAGGTGGTGCAGTACATCAATTTAATTGGGAACCTGACACTTACACTGGATCCCCGAGTCCTTCTCCTGGGGATCTGTGATACCCTCATCGCGAACACCCATAAGAGGCTATTCGTTTTCTACGCTCTATTCTATGTAAGGAAAACCATTTTATTCAAATGGAAACAGACAGACCCCCCAACAGTGGGACAGTGGAAAACACTTATTGATAAGACCCTCCCTCTATATAAGCTCACATTTATGAGCCGGAAATGTCCCAAAAAGTTTGAAAAAATTTGGGGTGCATGGGTTTCTAGATGAATGGCCACTGATGCGGATCCCCCCCGGGAGAACTCGCTGAACTTATACACCACTAGATCGGTTAAGAAATATTTAGAATACACTTAAAATTACCACTAAAATATACCTTTTTTCTTTGAGGAGGAGGTATTGCTCCTAAAATATAACTTTGCAGTGATATGAATACTTGTAACTAAGATGTGAACTGATGTGTCTTGCTTTTTATGTATATGTATGGATATATGTATATTTATATATATATATTTGTGAAAGTACTTTTTTTTTATGTTTGTACTGAAACTTTTCTCCGTTGGAGATAAATAAAAACGTAACTGTTAAAAAAAAAAGTTGTCTAGTGGTCTCACAAATATTTAATGCATCCAAGCCTTGGCTAAAGGGATTATACAAGGACAACGTTTAGTAGACTCAAGTGATGTGAGTGTAAACTGACTATATTGACAAGCCCGTAGGAGGAAATAAGCATCTTTAGTTAAAGTGTAAGTAAACCCCCCCCCCCCATCGTTTTCAGCCAAGGAAGCTGCCATCTTTGCCTCTGTTTAACCGTTTCAGCCCTGGAAGATTTTACCCCCTTCCTGACCAGAGCACTTTTTGCGATTTGGCACTGCGCCGCTTTAACTGACAAGTGCGCTGTCGTGCGACGTGGCACCCAAACAAAATTGACGTCCTTATTTTCCCACAAATAGAGCTTTCTTTTGGTGGTATTTGATCACCTCTGTGGTTTTATTTCTTGCGCTATAAACAAAAGAAGAGTTACAAGTTTGAAAAAAAACACAATTTTTTTTACTCTTTGCTATAATAAATATCCCAATTTTTTTTTTAAATATTTTTTTCCTCAGTTTAGGCCAATATGTACTCCTCTACATATTTTTTGTAAAAAAAAATTTTAATAAGCGTATATTTATTGGTTTGTAGACATGTGCGATTAGTTTCGTATGAATCGAAAATTCGTACGAATCTCCATAAATTCGTACATTCGGGAGGATCCGAGATACGAATTGCTATTCTTCCGAATTTTGTACGAAATACGAAATTTCGTTTACGAATTTCGGATCCAAATTCTGTTACAACGGAAATGAGAATGTTCATTAATTCCGATTATTCGTTATGATGAAGTTAAAAAACCCAGGAAGTAAGCACAGCACCGGGGTGGTGGGAGCCCCTCATAATGATAAATTCATCATAACGAACATTCGTAATTGTTACGAAAAGTTGACGCCAGTACTGCGGCCCAATGATGACATTACACCAGCAGGGAAAGGCTCCCCTGACAGTTCCCAAAAGCCAGGAGACACCTGCTGGTGGACCTCAGTACTGCAGCCCAATGATGACATTACACCAGCAGGGAAAGGCTCCCCTGACAATTCCAAAAAGCCAGGAGACACCTGCTGGTGGACCTCAGTACTGCACGCCAAATCATAGATATTACCAGCTGATGGAACCTTTCTTGACAGGGATAGTTTTATTGCATTTTTATTATTAATTTTTTTTTTATTAGTAATGGTTAGTTATCGTGACTGCGACATTATATCGGACACTTTTGACTCTATTTTGGGACCATTGTCATTTATACATGTCTATACTATAAAAACGCACTGATTACTGTGTAAATGACACTGGCAGGGAAGGGGTTAAACACTAGGGGGGCGATCAAGGAGTTAAGTGTGTCCTAGGGAGTGATTCTAACTGTGGGGGGGTGGGCTTCCACTCACATGACAGCGATCACTGCTCCCGATGACAGGGAGCAGTAGATCTCTGTCATGGTACTAGGCAGAGCGGGGAAATGCCTTGTTTACATAGGTGTCTAGCTGTACGCGCAGTGCAGGCGGTGCGCGCACGCCCGCTAGCCCCGCCAATTAAAGGGGACGTACAGGTACGCCCATTTGCCCACCGCTGCCATTGTGCCGACGTATATTGGCGTGCAGCGGTCGGCAAGTGGTTAATCTACAATTGCCATAATGCTGCACATGTGATCAGTTTAGACACCAGCCATTGGATGTCTTGACAGTTTGTTTGAGAGCACAACCAATGGGAGTGGTACATTTCCGGCACGTGCTGTTTTATGGATGGGTTTACTTATGCTTTAAGTATCCTTGTCGTATTTTCTTTATGTTTACCTGTATCTGTCATTGCTTTCAATAAATGTTATACTTTTAAGTATTTGTGTGATCTCTCTTTGCACATATCGAACACAATCCCTAAAACGTGACAAAACAAATGCGGACAGTTTTTATGGACCTATGTGAAGGAATTTTATGATATGATTTTTACCAAGTCAATGTTTGTGAGTATATTTATCTTTGCATCAAATAAATAACTGTTTATTGAAGATAATGCGCTAGGTTAACGCGCCTTCTGTTTTTTTTTTCCTGTTCCAGAGATTTGGATTCCCCAATCTGTGAAGGGTAGCGAGAAGTGCAACATCTACATCATGCCACATTCTAATTTTGTAGTTTCTGTAACCACTTGCCGACCGGCTCACGCCGATATACATCAGCAAAGTGGCACGGGTGCGCAAAACTATGTATCCGTACGTCGCTCCGTTCATCGGGTCCCGCTGACTCGATGTAGGCCGGTGGCCCGCGATCGTAGCGTGGAGAGGCAGAACGGGGAGATGCCTATGTAAACAAAGCATTTCCCTGTTCTGCCTAGCGACATGATCTACTGCTCCCTGTGATCTCTGTCATATTCCAGTGAGCCCACCCCCCCTACAGTTAGAACACGCCGAGGAAACACAGTTGACCCCTTGATCGCCCCCTAGTGTTTAACCCCTTCCCTGCCAGTGTCATTTACACAGTAATCAGTGGCTATTTTTAGCACTGATCGCTGTATAAATGTGATTGGTCCCAAAATAGTGTCAAAAGTGTTTGAACTGTCCGCCGCAATGTCGCAGTCACGATAAAAATCGCAGATCGCCACCATTACTAATAAAAAAAAATAATAATAAAAATGCCATAAAAATATCCCCCATTTTGTAGACGCTATAACTTTTGCGCAAACCAATCAATATACGCTTTTTGTGTTTTTTTTTTTTTAACCAAAAAAAAATGATGTTCTTTTTTTTCCCCACAAATAGAGCTTTCTTTTGGTGGTATTTGATCGCCTCTGTGGTTTTTATCTTTTGCGCTATAAACAAAAAAAAAAAAGACCAACAATTTAAAATAAAATATAAATATATTTTTTTACTTTCTGCTATAAAAACATACAGCTGACCTTGGCGTCCTTAACAACCGATGACTTATCAGCTGTCAGCGGGCTTCCCCGCTGACAGCTGAGATGTAAACAAAAGAATGTCCAGTAAGCACATCCCCCTTACAGTTAGAAACCCCCTCCCCCTTGGGAACACAGTTAACCCTTTGATCACCCCCTAGTGTTAACCCCTTCCCTGCCAGTGTCATTTTTACACCGATCAGTGCGTTTTTATAGCACTGATCAATGTAACAATGTCACTGGTTCCCGAAAAGTGTCATTTGGGGTGAGATTCGTCCGCCGCAATGTTGCAGTCCCGCTAAAAATCGCAGATTGCCGCCATTACTAGTGAAAACAATTAAAAAAAAATAAAGTCCCTAAATCTATCCCATAGACGCGATAACTTTTGCGCAAACCAATCAATATACTCCTATTGCAATTTTTTTAACCAAAAATATGTAGAAGAATACATATCAGCCTAAACTGATGAATAAATTTGTTTTTTTTATATATTTTTTATTTTAGATATGTATTATAGCAGAAAGTAAAAAAAAAAATTTTTTTTTTAAATTGTCGCTCTTTTTTTAGTTTATAGCGCAAAAAATAAAAACCGCAGAGGTGATCAAATACCACCAAAAGAAAGCTCTATTTGTGGGGAAAAAAAGGAGGTCAATTTTGTTTGGTTACAGCGTCGCACGACTGCGCAATTGTCAGTGAAGCGTCATTAAGGGGACAAGTTGAAGTTCACAGAGTTGAAAGATATGCATGTGAGCGGCCACAAGAAAAGCAAAGTCTGTCTTGAAATTCAGATCTCAGATTTCTCCACCAGATAAGTTGCGTCCTTATGAAAGCCAAGTCTCCTCTGCTTTGAGGATGTCTCAGCTTTGTGGTGGTTTCCTCTCCAACAAAGCCTGCAGATTGACAAGTTGTAATGAACTAGTGATTTTCGCCATTGAGCAGCACACTCACTATAAATCATTTATGGCATCTTAAGGTCACCAAAGCACAAAAAAAGAAGTGTGGAGTCTGTATGGTATTGATCCTCAGCAATTTCTTTGTATCTTTGCTTCAGTCGGTCTCTTAGCTCACATGTTACCAATGCACTGTTGGGAAGAATGGTGCAATAAATCAAGGATGTACTGTATCCCCTACTTCCTGAAGGAAAGAGAGAAAACCTTCTGTTGTTATACAAAGTTGGAATGAGATATAAAATGTAAAGAATTTTTGTTCCTTAAAGTGGAGTTCCGACAATTTTTTTTTAAAAAGTCAGCAGCTAAAAATACTGCTAAAAAAGAGAGAGAGGAGCGCCACTAAGTAAAATCATTTATTCACCAATATAAAAACAAAGTATCAACTTACATTTAGGAGCGGTATATAGAACAGACAGATGTGATTCCTGATAGAAGAGGGGGAAGGGAACAGTCAGTGATTCCCCGGGGATGCCTCCAAACACGACGCAGTCTGGCGGGGAGGCCAGGACGGTACACAGCCTGTCTCTGCGGGAGGACGGAGCGGCAGCCCAGGAAGCCGCTGGCAATGTTGTCAATGAGGAGAAAAAACACAACGCGTTTCTGAGCATGCGCAGGGTCTGTACGGCACAATGCGCGCTCCTTTATCAAGTGTCACTTGATAAAGGAGCGCGCATTGTGCCGTACAGAAAAAACACAACGCGTTTCTGAGCATGCGCAGGGTCTGTATGGCACAATGCGCGCTCCTTTATCAAGTGTCACTTGATAAAGGAGCGCGCATTGTGCCGTACAGACCCTGCACATGCTCAGAAACGCGTTGTGTTTTTTCTCCTCATTGACAACATTGCCAGCGGCTTCCTGGGCTGCCGTTCCGTCCTCCCGCAGAGACAGGCTGTGTACCGTCCTGGCCTCCCCGCCAGACTGCGTCGTGTTTGGAGGCATCCCCGGGGAATCACTGACTGTTCCCTTCCCCCTCTTCTATCAGGAATCACATCTGTCTGTTCTATATACCACTCCTAAATGTAAGTTGATACTTTGTTTTTATATTGGTGAATAAATGATTTTACTTAGTGGCGCTCCTCTCTCTCTTTTTTACCTGGATGGATCTGAGTTTGACTTCTCTCAACAAGAAGAGCTGCCTTTCGTGAATCTGGCCACACAAATTCCTACAAGAAAAGAAAAGTTTTATTACGGTGTTTTGTTTTACCTATGACTTATCCTCCAGGGATCCTCTCCTGCTTTATAGACTGTTTCCTGGCTCCTGTCCAAGACTTCCAACACCGTCCTGATTACACCGTGATTGATCCAGCTTTTAGACTTTATAATTTCATTAACTTTTATAGTCATTTGCCTTATAGCCTCTGAGCGCCAGTTTATTTGTTTTAGTGCTAAAAATACTGCAGCTGCTGACTTTTAAAATATGGACACTTAACTGACCAGGGCGCCAGCGTTGTCGGCACCCAAAGCCGATCTGTCCCTCGGCTCTCGGGTGCTGCCGTCGCCATCTTCGGTGAGGGAATCAGGAAGTGAAGCCTTGCAGCTTCACTTCCTGGTTCCCTACTGCGCATGCGCCACTTGCGCTGTGCGTTCCCACTGGTCCCTGCTGTCTCCTGGGACCCCTGTGTCTCCCAGAAGACAGCAGGGGGGGGGCGGGAAGTGGCCTAGATACCCACGGGTGGCGCAGGTATCTATGCCAGGAAGTGGGAGCAAAATACCTGTATTAGACAGGTATCTGCTCCCCCCTCCCCCCTGAAGGGTGCCAAATGTGACACCGGAGGGGGGGAGGAATCCGAAAAGCGGAAGTTCCATTTTTGTGTGGAACTCTGCTACAGATAGGGGTTTTTTCTCAGAGATAGGTGCAGGTACCCCACGCTTCTGGGGCACCCCTTGGTACCACCCCCTATTCACCTCCCAGTATTGCCCCTTTTAAGGAATACAGAACCAAGTGTTTTTTGGTACTAAGTAGTTTGTATAGAATGCAGTAAAATAGGTCCTCTGCAGCCAGCAACAGCAACAATAGTTCCCCCCAAACACCAATAGACCAATCACAGCAGCAATAGACCCCCACCAGCACTAGCTCTGCCCATTAACAATAAATTCCCCCAGTAACAATAGAAACCCCCAGCAACCTTAGACACCCCAGCAGCAATAGATCTCCCCAACAACAATAGATCCCCCCAGCAACAACAGACCACCCCCCAGCAACAATAGAAACTCCCAGCTACATTGAAACCCCTGGCTACAATAGAAAACCTATTTTGAAGTAACATCCCACAACAAAATACTCACAAGCAGCAATACTGCAGATCCACCCTAGCAACAGTAGACCCCAACAGCAACAATGGATCTCCCAGAAGCCATCGTTAAAAGACCCTTCCCTCAACAGTAGATCTCTCCCATCAAAAACTGCCCCCCCACAACATAAAATCCCCCCCAAGCAACAATAGATTCCCCTTCCAGGAATAGAAGGGGAAAGGGAAGGGATCACCGCTCCAGGTGGATATGTGGATACAAGACTCTCCTCAGAAATAGAACACCAGGTCCAGGCTAAGCGTATAGCAAATGAAGCAAAGAAGAAGTTCTGGACAGCCGCACTCCGGAATATAGCCTTTATTGTAAATAATCCAAGAAAAACAAGCCACAGCTGAAAATGGGACAAACGAACTGACGCGTTTCACACTTAACAGTGCTTAGTCATAGCTTTTGACATCATCTATGACGAAACATGTAGGGAGTGGCTACGCACTATACGCCGTCATGTTTTACGCCCCATGTTTATTTTGTACACGGGTGTTCGCTACTACTATTTTTAACTTGCCGGCTTTTTTGATATGTTTTTATGGCGGAAAAGTGTTCTCCGCCCTTTTGAGCAATAAAGGCTTATCTTATTCATACTACACTATTGGAGTCTTTTGTGATTTTTGCACTCGCGGCCCTTCGGACTAGTGAGTGCTTCTTCCTAGACTGACACTCCGGATTTGCTCGCCCCTGGAACGTCACAGACATCTGAGGATCCAGACGTGAGAGTCCATCTGTCCCCGCAGAGGGCTGTATCTACCTGTGCGTATGACCTTGCTCTAAAGGAGGTCCACCGGTTCCGGTAAGGGCATAATCTTATTGTCATCTGGATTCACCTTCAGCCTGGATGTTTCCTTCACATGTCCCTCTTCCCCTATCCTCTCATGCGGGTTAAGGTGACTGAAATCTGGATGTGTGACCCTTCCCCACTGGACTTGCTCGTTTTCATCAAGCTTTCCTTGTTTTGTTTATGAATGGACTTTATCATATACTTCTTAAGGAGTTTATGAACTTTAATCACAATTTTTTTGATCATTTTTTTCACGCATTATTTATGATCACTGATTTATGTCACTTTATTGCAAGAGCACTTATATATTCTCTCTAGTTTTCACTACATTGATATTTGTGTTTTTTTGTTGCAGCTGCAGCTCTCTTTGTTACAATTGTTTGCTTTTTAGCGCATTTTTTTCTTTTATAATTTACTTAGTCATAGCTATTATTTTATTTATTTGTTTCATTTTATACACAGACTTCACACATTCATGTGCACTCCCCTAAATCACACATGTTGATCATGTTTGTCAATTAAGTTTTTCTAATTGAGTATCTAATTGGGTAATTGGACTCAATTAATCACACATGGAGTCACATGTCTAAAATATTTTAGTATATATACTACATCGTTTTTGGTGGTAGGGTAGCTATGACTAAGCACTGTTAAGTGTGAAATGCTTCAGCTCGTTTGTCCCATTTTCTGCTGTGGCTTGTATTTCTTGTATTTTTTACAATAAAGGCTATATACCAGAGTGCGACTGTCCAGAACTTCTTCTTTGCTTCAATAGATTCCCCTTACCGGCAGCAATAGATCCCCCAGCACCCCTTGGAATTATATACATCCAGTGCTGGAGGTGCCAGAACTACGTTCCCCCGCGTTCTCATTAAAAAAATGTCCTGGTTACAGATAAGTGAACCCATTCTCTGTGTTCTACACTCAACTGTGTTTAGACTAATTGGTTAAGGGTGGATATCTGTAACCAGAGGCATAACTAGAACCCTAAGGACCCCAATGCAAGAAACCATGAAGGGCCCCCATGACCCTGTCCCGTGGCCCTTACCATCAAACCCGGGGTCCTTGCCACTGGTCCCGGCGACCTTTCCACTAATTCCAGGGCCCTTTACTTCTGTTGCAAGTCCCTTTATTAAGGGGTTAATTAGGGGTAGGGCATTTAAAATGGGTGTGATTCTACCAGAGCCACTTAATGCGATACTTCTTTGCACATCTCTACACCCCCTGGAATGCCTCCGTACCCCTCATCATGCCTCCATACTTCTCTGTACCTCCCAAATAACCCCTATACCCCTAGTACACTTCTGCACTCCCTTGCACATCACTGCACCCCCTACACATACCTCTTCATCTCCCAGCATCCTTTGTACCCCCCAGCACACCTACGCACCCCCCCCCCAATACACCTCTGCACCTCCCAACATTTTCTGTTATCCCCAGCACACCTCCATACCAAGGGGAATAATGATATATAGGAAACAACATTTAATAAAATCTCTAGAAATCATTTACAAAACAATTGATGTCAAACTCAATGCTATGTCCTGACGGGTAGAGAGTTTGCATTTCATGTATCCAGAAGGATTCGCGTTGGCTGAAGATGTTGACCTTATTAGTGCCCCTCCAATGGGGATGGTATTTCTCTATCCCCAAAACATCAACATCTTGAGCCAACGCGAATCCTTCTGGATACATGAAATGCAAACTCTCTACCCATCAGGACATAGCATTGATTTTGACATCAATTGTTTTATAAATGATTTCTAGAGATTTTGTTAAATGTTGTTTCATATATATATATCATTATTTCCCTTATCTATAAATTTTCCTAATAATATCATGTCATCCTTCAATATATATTATCTTAATTCGTTCAAGTTGAGATAAATGTCATACCTTTAATTATTCACTTATTTACATAGAACCGTAGTTTAATCATGTTGTGTTTAAACCTATATGTTATTTTTATTGCCACGCAAATACTCAGAGATGTTTTCTATTTTTTTTTATGGCAATTTTTAGCAAGATTTTTTGATTATTTATATGTTGTATGATCACATATCTGATGAGATATTGTTTCCACTATGGTTTTACCTCTGCTTTACGGCAATTATGTCCTTAATTGTCGGACATTTTATTGAAGTCCTTTGTTTACATTGGACGCAACCGGAAGTCATCAAAAAAGCGCTGACTTCCGGTTTCTTTCCAGAAGTCTGTCACCTTAATGTTCCGCCGTCGTACACCGTTTCCTGCTGATGTGCTACTGCTGCGCATGCGTGGGCGTCCTGGGAACGCCGCAGATGTCTTCACTGATGATAATCAAAATTTTTCATCCTTACACTATAAATTGACCCCGCCTTTAATGCTTGGCTCATTCCTCCAGATGAAGCCACATGTGAGGTGGTGAAACTAGCAGAGGTGGAGCCTGGCGGTGGAATATTATTGCAATTGAGTGAGGCCTTTCTGATGTATCACTTATGCTTTTAATGTTTTAAATAAATGTGAGTTGTATACTAGCCGGGGTGGAGAGGTTCATTTTAATCCCTCGGATAACTGCACTATTGGAGGCACTTTTTATTTTTTCCATGTAGTGTTGAAACTATCGGCAGCTAATGTGGATTATACTGGATCCAAGTCTGAGGTAGCACAGTGGAAGGAGCCCTTATCAGATTTGCACCATTATCTGGGTCTTCAGAGTCCAATAGAGGTCACCAAGGACCAGCGAGGATTTCCTGAAGGGATTGTTGCACATAGTGGAAGGCGTGTTTGACACTTCTTTTTGGGGTCTTGTAAGGAGGTGAGCGATTACTGCATGTGGTGGCGGGAGCACTGTGTGAAGTAAAGAAGTACTTCGCATTTCTCTGCATGTTAATGGAAGAGATCATCACTTTATCCGCTTCCCGACCGCCTCACGCAGATATACTGCGGCAGGTACGTTACCCTTTAAGAGGCGGGTTGCGGGCGCGCGGGCGCGCACGGCACCGACAGCGCGCACATTCGCCCTCTGGGAGCTCCGTGACCGTGATCGCAGGTCCCGCGGACTCGATGTCCGAAGGGGATACCTGCGATCGTCTCACGGTGAGGAAGAATGCTTATGTAAACAAGCATCTCCCCGTTCTGCCTAGTGACACTATCACTGATCTCTGCTCCCGGGAGCGGCTATCAGTGTAGTGTCACACACAGCCCCTCCCCCTCCACAGTTAGAAACACTCTCTAGGACACACTTAACCCCTAAAGCGCCACCTAGAGGTTAACCCCTTCACTGCCAGTGATATTTTTACAGTAATCAATGCAATTTTTTAAAAAATTGTCCGATGTGTCCTCCATAATGTCGCAGTCACGATAAAAATCGCTGATCGCCGCCATTACTAGTAAAAAAAAAATTATTAATAAAAATGCCATAAAACTATGCCCTATTTTGTAGACGCTATAACTTTTGAGCAAACCAATCAATAAACGCTTGTTGCGATTTTTTTTTACCAAAAATATGTAGAAGAATACGTATCGGCCTAAACTGAGGAAAAAAATGTTTTTTTAATATATTTTTTGGGGATATTTATTACAGCAAAAAGTAAAAAATAAAGCGTTTTTTTTTCAAAATTGTCGCTCTTTTTTTTGTTTATAGCGAAAAAAATAAAAACCGCAGAGGTGATCAAATACCACCGAAACAAAGCTCTATTTGTGGGAAAAAAAGGACGTCAATTTTGGTTGGGAGACACGTCGCACGAGCGACGCAATTGTCAGTTAAAGCGACGCAGTGCCGAATCTCAAAAAGTGCTCTGGTCAGGAAGGGGGTAAATCCTTCCAGGGCTGAAGTGGTTATTATTGGACTTTTTTTTTTGAACACTTTTACTGCACATCACTTGTGTTATTCTGTTTATTTGATATTGTTATTGATGCAGCACTGTCATATATATTGTATTTACTGTTTTACTGTGGGAGCGCATAAGTGACAGCAGCAGCAATCTCAATTTTTTATATATAGTTACATAGTTTATCGCATAACAGCGCACAACTACCTCACTTTAATCTCTTCAGGAAAGCCTATCCTGCCTTCAGCTAATAACCAAAGCTTCCCTCATTAGTTCATCCTTCACAGCAGTGTTATTTGGCAGCAAATTTTTATTTATTTTTAGTCTTATGCCCCGTACACACGGTCGGACATTGATCGGACATTCCGACAACAAAATCCTAGGATTTTTTCCGACGGATGTTGGCTCAAATTGTTTTGCGTACACACGGTCGCACAAAGTTGTCGGAATTTCCGATCGCCAAAAACGCGGTGACGTCAACCACATAAGACAAGACTAGAAAAGGCCAGTTCAGAACCAAGCGCGGCACCCTGTGGGCTCCTTTTGCTAATCTCCTGTTAGTAAAAGTTTGGTGAGAGACGATTCGCGCTTTTTCAGACTCGTGGTTTTCAGATCGTTTTCTGCTGTTCAGTTTGTGCTTGTGGGTTTGTATCTGCTCTTCAGTGCGTGCAGCAAGCTACGCGTGAGGTTGATTAGTCATTGTGTTCTTGTTCGTTCGTTACTGTTTTTCAGGTGGCTCTTCACAGGCCTTTCTGTTCTTCAGTGCGTTCTGTTACTTCGTTCTGAGCAGCCGACCGTTTTCTAGCCATGTTGCGTATGCGTACTCCTCGTACAGTTCGTGCTGTGCGGGGGCTTGGTGTTGGGGTCCTGACCTTGACACAAGTCCAGTCCATGAACAGGGTGGGGAGGAGTTCATGGACCAAGAATTGGTTGCTTCAGCGTGACCAGTTCTGTCATATGCCTTTGCTCCGTGAGATCCGTGAGAATAATCCTGATGATTTCAGGAACTTTCTCCGGGTGACGGACCCCGTATTTCATCGTTTGTTGGCTTCGCTGACCCCTTATATTAGCAGGCAGGATACCTGCATGAGGCAAGCCATCACTCCGGAGCAGAGGCTCGTCGCTACCCTGTGGTACTTGGCGACAGGGAGAAGCCTGCAGGACTTGAAGTTCTCGACAGGCATCTCCCCCCAGGCTCTGGGTATCATTATCCCAGAGACCTGTTCTGCCATCATACAGGTCCTGCAGAAGGAGTATATGAAGGTAAGATTTTTATCCTTTAAGATCACATTTTATTGTATATAATGTTTGATAATATGTTGTATTTCTTTCCTCATTCCCTAATAACTATGATTGTAATATGCTGTGAATGTCCCCTTTGTCCTCATGCATGCTGGATTTTTATGTACTTATTTTTTTTTGTCCTTCATACATATTTGCCTTCACTTACCTCCCCAGCATGTTCTCCTGGCCCTATATTCACCTCATGTAGTCACTTAACAATGTATTTTATCAGCTCCATAGTTGGGCTTTACCCCAAACACCCCCTAAAATGTTTTTAAATGTGATTTGTGCTTTAAATTCAAGCAGAGTGCCAGAGGCTTTTTTTGGGTGTCCCCAAATCATTTGGAACCCTCCCTCCCCCCAACTGCTAAGTCAGCTGATACCAATTCTCTATCTATCCTCAATCATCTATCTGCTGACTTTGCCAAACTCATACACACTATACCCATCTCTTTTGTGGTCAGATTTATGGAGGAATTCCCCAAAGCATGTAGTGCAAGGGCCTGCCTGTATACTTTCAAATGGTACTGTTTAAAGTTTTGGTATACTAGTATTATCTTGATAGGTAATAGCAGAATGTCCAAATGTGCTCAAATGTTTACAGTGTGTATTTATATCTTTGTATTATGACACTTACCTGTCCAGTGGGCTGCCAATAGTGTAACTAAGGAGGGGCTGTTCAAAGTAATACCCACTATTTAGGCATTCATCTCTCAATGAAGTCCCCCCCTATAATGTTAGAAATGGCCCATGAGAGGGGGGAGGGGGAATATGATAGGTGTACCTTATACTTTGGTGCTTAAAAATTCCCATTAATAAATGTTATCTTGATGTTGGCCAAGAATGTTTGTGTCTAATCTGCTTTCCATGTTTATGTGCAAAAATACTAAGTTTTTTTGGTTTTCCTCAACAGTTTCCTTCCACGCCACAGGAATGGCAGACTGTGGCCTCCCACTTTGCCCAGCGGTGGGACTTTCCTAACTGCGGAGGGGCAATTGATGGGAAACACATCCACATTGTCCCACCACCCAACTCAGGGTCGTACTATTATAATTACAAGGGGTTCAATAGTATTGTGATTTTGGCGGTGGTGTTGGCTAATTACGAGTTCCTGTATGTGGACGTGGGGAAGAATGGCCGGATGTCCGATGGTGGAGTCATCGCCCAGACGGAGTTTTACAGGCATCTCCAGAATGGCAGCTTGGACTTGCCACCTCCAGAAGAGAATGTGGAAGGACTCCCATTCGTCTTCGTTGCGGATGAAGCATTTGCGCTGGGGGACCATCTTATGCGGCCATTCCCGATGAGGACCCTCACCCCAGACCAGAGGGTTTTTTAATTACCGGCTGGCCAGAGCCAGAAGAGTGGTGGAGAACACATTTGGAATCATGGCCAGCCGGTTCCGCCTATTTCTGACACCCATACATATGGCGGAGTATAAACTGAATCATATTATCCTGGCGTGCTGTGTTCTACTTAACTTTTTACGTCAACATTCTGCCAACTATGCTGGCTCAGTTGGGCCTGAGGCCAGAATGATAAATGAAACAACCCTGACGGCGCTTGAAAGTGGCCATCCTGGCTTGCCCTCCCTGAGTGCCGTGATGTCTGGCTCAAGATACCTTGAGTTCTTTGTGGGTAGGGGGGCCATCAATATGCCAGACAATGTGTGAAACCTTTATCAAATAAAAAAAAAATCTGCAAATCTTTGGTGACATTTACTGCTTGTGTTTTGTTTAGCTGACCCTGTCAGAAATGTGGTGAGTCGTGAAAATGGCGTGATTGTATAACCTTACAGAGCACTGTTGGGTGTTATTTACTAAAGGCAAAGACACTTTGCACTACAAGTGCACTTGAAACTGCACTTGTAGTGCAAAGTGGATTTGCCCTTATGAAATAACACCCATTGTCACAGAAAACAGCAATTAGAGCACCACAAAAGTGTTGTAGCGTTGAGACAATTATCCACACATTCTTGATTAATAACAATCTTTTTAATACCTGCACAATCACATGTGCATTTTGACAAGGTTTTTAAAACAAACCAACATGTTTGTTGTATAACAATTTTTGGGGTGGCATTAGAAAAAGTCGAAATGTCGTTTTAACATAAAACTGGCATGTTTAAAACCAACAAGAAAGACACAAATCTTGAACTTACAAAGTTCATTTGGTAGAACTTGAAGGCAATATCAGGCATGAGTATTTAGGAAATGTGTTTGATATTGCGTTCATATGGGGTGAAGTCACCCCAGGAAAAGCCAAATTTTGAAGATGCACACCAATTTACGAATGCCAACATGTGCTAGCTGCCATCACGGGTGTTTTAGGGGAGCAACCCCTTCCTCTCAGCTACTTTATTATTGAGGAAGGGGTTGCACCTCCGAAACGCGTCCATTGATCTCCCGTGATGGCAGATAGCACATGTTGATACACTGTGTGCATCTTCAAAATTTGGCTTTTCTACAATTTGCAAAACAATTTTAAAAGTGCAGTACACCATAAAACAAAGGGCTTTGTAGGGGTTTTAAACTCTCCCCAAAACATCAATGATGTTCTTATTTTTTTGAATAACATCATTGATGTTTTTCTTGATGTTTTCCAATGCAACATTACACCCCATTATCTCCCCAATCAGGATCTGGGCACTTTCCGAGGTGAAAGGATCTGGATCCACAACATCACGATCACCTAAAAAGAGATGAACCAAAAAAAAAACATGTATTATAAATATGCCGGCAACCATCTCTTACCTGAGCCTGTGGTCGCAGACACTCACCTGTTGTGGTGACAATTTCCACCACGTTTTCCTCCTCCTGCTCTTCTTGTGTTTGGGGTATTTCCCCTTCTTCCAGAGGGGGGGGGGTCTCTGGTCTCCTCGGATGAGGGGTGTCCTCCGAGTCTTTTCTCCCCTATATGAAAAAAAAGGTATACTTAGCACACAGATATTTGGTGGTAGAACTAGAAATATGAAACATTGCTTAGAAGTGGCGTACAATTGTCTATTTTGGCAGAGTTCCAAGATGTAGAATTTTGAGTGTCCTTTGTCAAGCTTCAATACTTTACCTGTCTTGTACAAGCTTCACAGATGGAGACACCCCTATAGTATACACTGGAGCACCTGTGTGGGCCCCCTAATAAAAAGGGTGTTCTTGTGTCTCACACTAGTGCTCCAGCGTCCAGATGTAAAAACAGCTGCTGAGTGTCCTCTCCTTACACAGAATCGAGTTTGCTATTCATTCTAGTAACAAACACATCTACACAACCAAATTAGTTTCATACAAGTAGGCCCTAAAAAATGTGGTCCAATGCATATGGCAAAAACAATGGTGTTTTATAGGCCGAAAGATAAATGTTTGATACGAACGAATAATGGGCCCATGAACATTAAAGTTGCCATTTTAAACTGTACAACAGTTCCTAAAAGCACATGGAGCAGCACGAACGTAATAAACACAAAAGGAAAGGAACACAGCACAACTACTTACTTTTATGCAGCACTCTCCAAATCTTTCTGTACTGCTCATGTTCTCTTAATTACAGGTCCGACCACAGCTTCCTGAGCTGATCTTTCAATCGTCGTACCCCGAAATTCCGGTGCAGGCTCTTGACCACTTTCGCCATGATCTTGGCCTTTCGGACAAACTTTGTGTGTCGGAAAATCCGATGGAAAATGTCCGATGGAGCCCACACACGGTCGGAATGTCCGACAACATGCTCCGATCGGACATTTTCCATCGGAAAATCCGACCGTGTGTACGGGGCATTAGTCTTAGGACTAAAATGGCATTTTAGTTTTAGTCCCATTTTAGTCTTCTGCAATTGTTTTAGTTTTAGTCGTATTTAGTCAACTAAATCCCCAGTACATTGCTGGAGTGAAAAATCGAATACAGTATGTTATTTATTATGGCATTGAGGTCTGAACATGTACTACAGACCAGTGTTAATTTTGAAGTTTTGAAGTTTAAAATTGAAATTTTAAATTTCAATTTAGTTTTAGTCTTATGCCCTCTACACACGGGCGGACTTTACGGCAACAAAGGTCCGACAGTCTTTCCGACTGACTTTTGGCGGACTTCCGATTGACTATCGAATGAACGGACTTGCCTACACACGATCACACCAAAGTCCGACGGATTCGTACGTGATGACGTACGACCGGACTAAAATAAGGAAGTTGATAGCCAGTAGCCAATAGCTGCCCAAGCGTTGGTTTTCGTCCGTCGGACTAGCATACAGATGAGCGGATTTCTCGAAAGGAACTGGGTCCGGCGGAGTTCCGACGTAAAGATTTGAAACATGTTCCAAATCTAAAGTCCGTCAGATTTTCGACAGAAACAGTCCGCTGAAGGTCCGATGAAGCCCACACATGGTCAGATTGTCCGCCGGATTCGGTCCGTCGGACCAGTCCGGACGAAAAGTCCGCTTGTGTGTACAGGGGCGTAATTCTTTTGATTAAAATGCCATTTTAGGTTTAGTCGTATTTTAGTCGACTAAAATAATATTCATTTAGTTGACTAAAATGTTATAGTAGTTTTAGTCGACAAAATTAACACTGCTTTACAGGCATTAGCTTTTGTTTCACCAGCCCCTTCCTATAAGATTGGAAACACGCAGGAGCAGGGCCCTTTAACCCTCTTGTATTGAATTGTATTGTTGTATTGTCTCCCTTTATATTGTAAAGTGCTGCACAAATTGTTGGCACTATATCAGGGGCGGACTGACAAATCATGGGGCCCCCGGGCAATAGGAGATTATGGGGGCCCCCGGGCAATAGGAGAAGATTATGGGGCCCCCGGGCAATAGGAGATTATGGGGCCCCCAGGCAATAGGAGATTATGGGGCCCCCGGGCAATAGGAGAAGGTTATAGGGCCCCCGGGCAATAGGAGATTATTGGGCCCCCAGGCAATAGGAGATTATGGGGCCCCAGGCAATAGGAGATTATGGGGCCCCCGGGCAATAGGAGAAGTTTATGGGGCCCCCGGGCAATAGGAGATTATGGGGCCCCCAGGCAAAGGAGATTATGGGGCCCCCAGGCAATAGGAGATTATGGGGCCCCCAGGCAATAGATTATGGGGCCACACAGTATACACACACACACATACAGTATGCACGCACAGTATATATATATATATATATATATATATATATATATATATATATATATATATATATGGTACTGGAGAGGCGGGGCAGCTATAATCTTGGGATTTTTGAAAAAAACACAGATTTTTACATACTGTCCCTGGTTTTTTTGAGGCTGGCAACCCTGATGGGGCCCCTTAGTGGCATGGGGCCCTCGGGCAGTGCCCGAGGGCCTGAATGTTCAGTCCGCCCCTGCACTATATAAATCCTATATAATAATAATAATAATAATTAGGAACGTCTAGCACACTAAAGAATTTTTCTTCACCACCCTTAAACACATCTCACTCTTAGTTGTCCAGAGCTCCAAACCCAATCATGCAGACTCAACATCTAAGCTTTGCTCTTATTTTGCACTGAAGAGGATCGGAAGAAGATACAATGGCAGGACATGTTTAGAATGCGGCACACGTCCTAAAAATGACCATTAAAAAAAAAAAAAAAGGAGAAGTAGCAAGCAACTGCTGGCCGTGAACTAGTCATATCTCTGCTAATGTGAGGATCGAGGTAGTGCATTTACCGGCGCTTGTTCCAAGATCCCCATGGGCAGGTAGAAGGGATGGCAAGCATGCTGGAAGAACAATTATGGCTAAGTGACAGGGTCGCTGACCTTATTACATGCTGGTTAAATCCTCAAAAGGCACAGAAGGACATGTGCTGTGTCTGCAGAATTCAGGTGTTGACAAGTTCCAGCCACACAACTGCACTTCCAGCCTAAATAAGGGTTTAACCATTATGGAGCTGTGCATAGGTGTAAGTTCCGAGTAAGTGGACCACAGGGATTTCAAGGGGCTGTTTATATATATCTGTATCTCCTTTTAGTGTTTTGCTAAATAGTGCCTCTAAAGAGATATGACGAGTCCTCTTTACTGGTGGAAATCAGCAGCCAAGTCTGGATGGGCTTTCTTGGCAAGTGGTGAAATCTGCCTCTTTTATGTCGCAGGAGAAGACTTCGGAGGAGGATTCAAGTGTGGAGGAAAGAGCATTGTAAAGGTTATCTTAACTCAAAGCAAAAATGTAATATATTGCAGCTTACCACTCCTTAGATGTGGCGGCTGCATTCGTTTCTTTTAAGACAAGTCCTGACACAAAGCTAAGCTTTCCAACTTCCTGGATAAATTGAAACTCTAGAAAATATGCCCCCCCCCCCCCAACCTTATGACTAGTTTCTCAACAGCATAAATGTTATACAGTACCTTGAAAAATATTCATACCCCTTGAAATTTTCTTTGAATGTTACAACCGAAAATGTAAATTTTAAAGTTTTATTGGGATTTTGGGAACCAACACAAAGTGGCACATAATTGTGAAGTGAAAGGAAAATGATAAATGGTTTAAATTTTTTTTTACAAATAAATATCTGAAAAGTGTGGGGGGGCATTTGTATTCAGCCCCCTTTACTCTGATACCCCTAACTAAAATCTAGTGGAACCAATTGCCTTCAGAAGTCACCTAATTTAGTAAATAGAGTCCAGCTGTGTGTAATTTAATCTCAGTATAAATACAGCTGCTATGTAAAGCCTTTAGAGGTTTGTTAGAGAACCTTAGTGAACAAACAGCATCATGAAGGCCAAGGAACACACCAGGTTCAGACAGGTCAGGGATAAAGTTGTGGAGAAGTATAAAGCAGGGTTAGGTTATAAAATAATATCCCAAGCTTTAAACATCTCACAGAGCTCTGTTCAATCCATCATTGGAAAATGGAAAGAGTATGGCGCAACTGCAAACCTACCAAGACATGGCCGTCCACCTAAACTGACCAGCCAGGCAAGGAGAACATTCATCAGAGAAGAGCCAAGAGGTCCATGGTAACTCTGGAGGAGCTGCAGAGATCCACAGCTCAGGGGGGAGAATCTGTCCACAGGACAACTATTAGTCGTGTTCTCCACAAATCTGACCTTTATGGAAGAGTGATAAGAAGAAAGACATTGGAGAAAGAAAGTCATAAGAAGTCCTGTTTGTAGTTTGTGAGAAGCCATGTGGAGGACACAGCAAACATGTGGAAGAAGGTGCTCTGGTCAGATGAGACCAAAATTTAACTTTTTGGCCTAAAAGCAAAACGCTATGTGTGGTGGAAAACTAATGGCGCGTATACACGAGCGGACTTTCCAGCATACTTGGTCCGGCGGACCAGAGTCTGCCGCACAATCCGATTGTGTGTAGGCTCCGGGTGACTTTTTTTTCCCAAAAGTCCGCCGTACCTAGATTTGAAACATGTTTCAAATCTTGGTCCGCCGGACTCAGTTCCTGACGGAAAGCCCGTTCATCTCAGTCGTCTGTATGCTGGTCCAGCGGACCAGCTACAACGCAAGGGCAGGGTATTGCATCTCGCGCTCGCTGCAATAGGAAAAACACATTTTCCTATTGCGGCGAGCGCGTCGTGTCAACATGGGAAGAAGAGAAAGAGAGAAGAAGCCCAGAAGCCCAGAAGTCCAGTCCTCCGCTGGCAAAAGAGCAGCATGAAGACAGCGGAGGAGCCGCCAGAAGAACTGGAACACCGGGAGAAGAGGCCAGAGAGAGCGGAGAAGAACCAACCGGACGCCGGGAGAAGAGGAACCGGAGGGACCCCCGAAGTCGGAAGAAGACCCCCGAAGCCAGAAGAAGACCCCCCCAGAGCTGTCTAATAAATTACTTCAAAAACTTGTGTAGTGTGTTTTTAATATTGACACTTTTTCCCTAGGTAAATGGGTAGGGGTACCATGTACCCCATACTCATTCACATAGGGTGGGGGGCCGGGATCTGGGGGCCCTCTTATTAAAGGGGGCTCCCGGATTCCGATAAGCCCCCCGCCCGCAGACCCCGACAACCAACGGCCAGGGTTGTCGAGAAGAGGCCCTTGTCCTCATCAACATGGGGACAAGGTGCTTCGTGGTGGGGGGGGCCCGCAGGGCGCCCCCTCCCCCAAAGCACCCACCCCCCATGTTGAGGGCATGCGGCCTGGTATGGTTCAGGAGGGGGGGTGCTCGCTCGTCCCCACCCCCTTTCCTGACCGGCCGGGCGCGTGCTCGGATCGGGGTCTGGTATGGATTCTAGGGGGGACCCCGCGCTGTTTTTTCGGCGTAGGGGGTTCCCTTAAAAATCCACACCAGACTTAAGGGCCTGGTATGCAAGGTGTCAATCTCGCCGATAAAAGCGGCGAGATTCACTTCCTTTCCTTGTCCCGTCGTACCTGAGTCACGTTCACAATGAACGGACTTGTCCGTGTGTGGGCAAGTCCGTTCATTCTGAAAGTCCGCCGTAACTCCGGCGAAAGTCCGTCGGAAAGACGGGCGGACCTAGCCTGCCGGAAAGTCCGGTCGTGTGTAGGCAAGTCCGTCCGTTCAGGTAGTCCGCCGGAAAGTCCGGCGGAAAGACCGTTGGACCAAGTCTGCTGATAAGTCCGATCGTGTGTACGTGGCATAACACTGCACATCACCCTGAACACACCATCCCCACTGTGAAACAGCATCATGTTGTGGAGATGCTTTTCTTCAGCAGGGACAGGGAAGCTGGTCAGAGTTGATGGGAAGATGGATGGAGTCAAATACAGGACAATCTTAGAAGAAAACCTGTTATAATCTGGAAAAGACTTGAGACTGGGGTGAAGGTTCACCTTCCAGCAGGACAACGACCCTAAACATACAACCAGAGCTACAATGGAATGGTTTAGATCAAAGCATATTCATGTGTTTAGAATGGCCCAGTCAAAGTCCAGAACTAAATCCAATTGAGAATCTGTGGCAAGTTTTGAAAATTGCTGTTCACAGACGCTCTCCATCCAATCTGACAGAGCTTGAGATATTTTACAAAGAAGAATGGACAAAAATGTCCCTCTCTAGATGTGCAAAGCTGGTAGAGACATCCCCAAAATGACTTGCAGCTGTAATTGCAGCGAAAGGGGATTCTACAAAGTATTGACTCCGGGGGGGGGGCGCCATACAAATGCCCCCACACTTTTCACAGATTTATTTGTAACAAATTTTGAAAACCATTTATCATTTTCCTTCCCCATTCACAATTATGTGCCACTTTGTATTGGTCTATCACATAAAACACATTTCCGTTTTTGGTTGTAACATGACAAAATGTGGAAAAATTTCAAGGGGTGTGAATACTTTTTCAAGGCACTGTTTGTTTAAGTTTGGTCTTTACTTTTTTCTGTTTGGATATTTAAGCATTTGGCTAATACGTAATACAATACGTTTGATGCAATCCTCTTAATCTTACCTCCACCCTTTATTAGGTGTGGCCCTCATTAACGCTTAAGTCAAGATCAGTAAAAGTTTATGCTACCACATATTTTGTTTACGTTTGTTGTATTAATGCAATACTTAATGCCCTTGATGTCTGGATCTTTGGAAACGTTTTTCATGCTACCTGTGTCTTCAACTGTCTTCTTTTATTTCCTTTCTTTTTCCTTTTACCTCCCCTCCTCCCCCTTCCTCTTCCTTTTCCTCCTCCCCCCTTCCCCTTCTTCCCCCACCTTCCTATCCCCCCCCTTTTTTTGTTGGCAAGTGCAGACTGGCTCCCAATATATTGTATTTTGATTGTAAATATTTGTTAATTTGTTTATAGATAAAGTATTGCTCTTTCTTATTCTATTGGAACAAAACCAGTTTATCATGAATGTCCTAAAGAAGCGGAAACTCCTCAAAACACGTAGACAGTAGCTGATGTGTCTAGATGACACCTGGGTCAGACATGTGAGAACTCGGCCAAGAACTACACAGGCACCAGGACTTACATGATTGTGTCATCTCTGAGCCTCCATCCCAGTCCAGGAAGAAGATGGTGACCCCAGATGAGTCCTGAGTGAAGTTTGTTCCGTTCTTTTGGAGAGAAAAGCAAAAGGCATTGTCTATGTGATCTCCGTGAACGGTAATATATTCCTGGAAGTATTACACTGACACATGCATGTGTTTAACATGAAATAGATATCTACCTAAATATCCACAAAGGATCATCTAATGTCACCACACAGGAAAACGGATACAAAATCCAATCCGGGTGGTACCGCACTCCAACCCTTTTACACAAGATTTACCCGTCCACACCAGACATCTGTTGGAGATGCCACCAAGAGAAGGGCACACTACTCCATATATGGTGGTCCTGCACCCCCCTACAAGCATTCTGGAGAGAGGTGTGCCGCGTTTCCTCCCAGGATACTTCTTATGACCTAGAACTTTCCCCTGCCCAATTCCTACTCCACCGTTCACCCTTATCACACAAATCCTACCACAAATCTCTAGCAATGCACATGTTTAATGCAGCGAAACAGTGCATCCCCCCTCTACTGGAATACCTCACATATACCCACCCTCAAAGATTGGCTTACCAGAATCTGCAAGGTCGCCAAAATGGAAAAACTGATTCATACTGCATGTGACACCCCGACAAGATTTAACAAAAAGTGGGCCTGTTGGACACATTACCAAACGACGCCTGAATACCTGAACATATGTTGCCCACCCACTTAAACAGCCGAAACAGTACTAGACTAGGCCAACCACAAACTCACATATACATCCTTTGCTTCACACCTCACTCCCTATCATTTCTCCCCCTTCAAGGACACCATCCTCTCAAACACACACAATATCCAAAAGTTTACCCAAGAATTACCTGATGTCCAGGGAAGGGAGTCAGAGAGATCCCCCCACCCCTCCACACCTTCCCCTTGCTCCCCCCCACTCCCCCCCCTCTCTCAACCCCTTCCCCCCCTCCTGCCCCACCCTCCCCCATACCCCACTCAGATATCCAATTATGACACCCAATGACCAGCAGCACCTTCTCACTTCCCTCCCTCCCCACCCACTTGCCCTAGGAGATAAGCATGGGACACACTCGCAACCACCCCCCCCCACCCCCCCCCACAGCCACTGAAAACTCACAAATTTATATGGAACTATACTTTAACCTTTTGAAAATACTCCCCCCAGCATAACCCCAATTAGCTACTGCCAAAATATAGTGGGCAGCCCCGTTTGGGATTGCTCACAGGCAAACATTAGTACTTGTAGAACCACACTGCGAATCCATAACCCTATTTCCCCCACCAGGTATAAATTATGCTGAAGTGAACTTCCTTCCACATATTGGTGTATTGTGGTGATATAAACTTTTTTTTGTACCGCTGTTGTTCAAGATCTCTGTTAATATCTTGTGTTATCTTTCAATGAAAAATGTTATGAGAAAAAAAATAAAAATAAAAAAAGAAATAGATATCCAATGTTGGATCTACTTTAAAACCAATTGGTGTCAGGACCCGGGTCTGAACTTGCAACCTCTGCTGTGTCTGGTGATGTCTCTTCCTGAGATGCTGCACAGCATCCTGTCTGATCCATTGGACCATCCTTGGCCTTAAACCTTATTTCTGCTGAACCTTGAAACCTTTGTGTCTCCTATGAACTTCCTATTTAAGCCATGCCTTTGCACTTCCTGTTTGCCAGATTATTGTGCTCTCTCCAGGCAATATCTCACTCTTGCCACTCTGCTACCATCCGTATCTTCTCTACCACTCGTTGTCGACCTTTGGCTTGTTCCTCAACTATGCTTCCGCTTGATACCAACCTGCAACCGCTTGTTACCAACCTTTGGCTTGTTTACTGACTACACTTCTGCTTGATCCCTACCTGCTATATCTACCTGGCTTGCCCACCTTTTGGTGGGGCGATCTTGAGGACCGCGACCTGATACTAACATTTAGCAAAACCCATCTCCACCATCAGGAGCTCTGGTGAATATCGGTTAGTGCTTGGACCTGCTTGTATATCTATCCTGCTGGTCGGTGGGAATCTCTCTACTGCTATAGCTATTGGTCTTCAAGCCTGAACCCTGACTGTGACAATTGGTTTCGGCACATGTAATATTGACGGTATTATAAATACAACCAATGTTACAGAAAACTGGATTTCCCAATTGGATGTTGGATGACATCCAGTGAATGAGGATTTTAAATGTATGAATGTAAAAAAAATACTGCATTCCAATGGCCAATCAGCAGCAATAATACATCATACAGTATGATAAGCAGAAGGGTAATTACCATTACATACATATACTTTAATAAGCCAAAGTTCCGAGGTTTTATTTTTCCAGAATATTTTCTTTTCTTTCAGTTGCCCACAGAGATCTTACAGATAGCTTTTGATTAGCGAGAACATCTTTTTCTTCGCTCAGCCTTTCTTTCATAAATGAGTTATTGTCATTATATTGTATGTTTTCTTATTACATTTTCTCTTTTAATGACACAGACTAAATTGGAAGAAGGTTACTGTAGCTGAAAATAGAAAAAAAAAAAAAAAAAAAAGACGTTACAAGTTATTCAAAATTTCATTAAAAAAAAAAAACGATTTTATTGCCTGGGCCCAATTCAAATTGCGGAAAAAAAAAAAAAATACAGTCTGATTATGAAAACAGGTTGTCAAAATGAAACATGCGTCATTTGCATATTCCGAGGGAAAATAACTAGTCACTTCGCCATAAAGTCCTAATTGACTCGCAAAATTACACGACCTCAGAAGCCAGCACTGAGCTGGAGTGCGCTAGATAACCACAGGACCTAGCAGCCCCATTTCACGCTGTTTAATAAAATTGTATCAGTCGTAGAATGATCATTCTGTTCACGCTCAGCAAGCGGGAAGGTGGGTAATGATCCTGAAAAATTTCCATTAATACTATTTCATAAGAAAAAAATACATTATATATATATAGATATTGTTAATTTAAAGGCAGAGTTTATTAACATAACTGCAAATAAACTGTTGAGCTGAACGTGTTCCTAACTCACGAATAACCGATTTGGAGACGGGTATTTCTTTATTTTGAAAGTCTGCAGTTCTCTTTCTTAATTTTTTTTTTCCTACTCCCTCAATTTCTTTTTTTCTCCCATGCTTCTCTTTTTTTCCTCTACCTCGACACTTCCCCCTTCCCCATCTCCAATCTTTTTCTTCATTACTTTGTGTAGTTGACCTTTCACTCTTGCCAGCTCTTTCTCTCTTTATTCTGTCTCTATCATCTGTTTTACACTCCCCTAGCTACTCTCTTCTCTCTTTTTCTCTAATGCCCCGTACACACGGTCGGATTTTCCGATGGAAAATGTCCGATCGGAGCGTGTTGTCGGAAATTCCGACCGTGTGTGGGCTCCATCGGACATTTTCCATCGGATTTTCCGACACACAAAGTTGGAGAGCAGGAGATAAAATTTTCTGACACCAAAATCCGTTGTCGGAAATTCCGATCGTGTGTACACGAATCCGACGGACAAAGTGCCACGCATGCTCAGAATAAATAAAGAGATGAAAGCTATTGGCCACTGCCCCGTTTAGAGTCCCGACGTAAGTGTTTTACGTCACCGCGTTCAGAACGATCGGATTTTCCGACAACTTTGTGTGACCGTGTGTATGGAAAACAAGTTTGAGCCAACATCCGTCGGAAAAAATCCTAGGATTTTGTTGTCGGAATGTCCGAACAAAGTCCGACCGTGTGTACGCCCTATTACACTATCTCTGCTATACCCTTTGCTCTCTCTCTCTCCCTCTCCCCTCTTTCTCTTATACTCCCCATTCTGTACTCTACCCCCCTCCTTCTCTCTCTTTCTCTTTCACCATCAACTCTACACTTTCCTCTCTCTCTCTTACTCCCTCTTTATCTTTCTCTTTATTACACACCACTTGTCTTTCTCTTCTCTCTCTTGTTCTCTCTTTCACTTCCCCTCCCTACTCTCCCCTATCCCTCCTACACTCCCCATCTCTCCCCTTCTTTTCTTACACCCCACTCTTTATTTTCTCCTCTCTCCCTCTTACACCCCCCCTTTCCATTCCCTCTCTTATGCTCCTCCTCTCTCCCCTCTGTCTCGTACACTATCCCTCTTTCCCTCTTACACTCCCCCTCTCCCCCCATTCTCTCCCACGCTCCCCCTTTCAATTCTCTCTCTTACAATCCCCCTCTCTTCCCTCTCCCTCTTAGACTCCTCCTCTCTCCCCTCTTCCTCTTACACTTCCCCTCTCTCCCCTTTCTCTCTTACACTCCCCTCTCTTCCCTCTCCCTCTTATTTTCCCCCTCTCCCCTCTCCCTCTTACACTTCCCCTCTCTCCCCTTTCTCTCCTACACTCCCCCCTTTCCATTCTCTCTCTTACACTCCACCTCTCTCCCCTTTCTCTCTTACACTCCCCCTCTCTCCCCTCACCCTCTTATACTCCCCCTTTCTCTCCTCTCCCTCTTAGACTCCCCCTCTCTCCCCTCTCTCTCCCTCTTACATTCCCCCTCTCCCCCCATTCTCTCCCACACTCCCCCTTTCCATTCTCTCTCTTACAATCCCCCTCTCTTCCCTCTCCCTCTTAGACTCCCCCTCTCTTCCCTCTCCCTCTTAGACTCCCCCTCTCTCCCCTCTCCCTCTTACACTTCCCCTTTCTCCCCTTTCACTCTTACACTCCCCCTCTCTCCCCTCTCCCTCTTATACTCCCCCTTTCGACTCCCCCTCTCTCCCCTCTCCCTCTTACACTCCCCCTCTCGCCCCTTTCTCTACTACACTCCCTTTCCATTCTCTTTCTTACACTCTCCCTCTCTCCTCTCTCCCCTCTCCCTCTTACACTCCTCCTCTCTCCCCTTTCTCTCTTAAGCTCCCCCTCTCTCCCCTCTCCCTCTTATACTCCTCCTCTCTCCCCTCTCTCTCTTACACTCCCCCTCTCTCCCCTCTCCCTCTTATACGCCTCCTCTCTCCCCTCTCCCTCTTATACGCCTCCTCTCTCCCCTCTCCCTCTTACACTCCCCCTCTCTCCTCTTCTTCTCTTACACTCCCCCTCTCTCCCCTCTCCCTCTTATATGCCTCCTCTCTCCCCTCTCCCTCTTACACTCCCCCTCTCTCCCATTTCCCTCTTACAATTCCCCTCTCGGCCCTCTTACACTCCCCCTCACTGCCCTCTCCCTTTTACACTCCCCCTCTCTCCTCTCTCCCTCTTACACTGCCCCTCTCTCCCCTCCCCCTCTTACAATCCCCCTCTCTCCCCTCTTACACTCCCCCTCTCTCCCCTTTCCCTCTTACAATCCCCCTCTCTCCCCTCTTACACACCCCCTCTCTCCCCTCTCCCTTTTACACTCCCCCTCTCTCCTCTCTCCCTCTTACACTCCCCCTCTCTCCTCTCTCCCTCTTACACTCCCCCTCACTCCCATCTCCCTCTTACACTCCCCCTCTGCTCTCTCTCCTCTTTCTCTTACACTCCCCCTTTCCATTCCTTCTTTACACTCCCCCCTCTCCCCTCTCTCTCTCTCTTACACTCACCCTCTCTCCCCTTTTCCTCTTACATTCCCCGCTTTCCATTCCCTCACTTACACTCCCCCTCTCTCTTCCCTCTCCCTCTTACAATCCCCCTCTCTCCCCTCTCCCTCTCTTACACTCCCCCTCACTCCCCTATCCCTCTTACACTCCCCCTCTCTCCCCTCTACCGCTTACACTCCCCCTCTCTCCCCTCCCCCTCTCCCCCCTCTACCTCTTACACTCCCCCTCTCTCCCCTCTCTCTCTCTTACACTCCCCCTCTCTCCACTCTCCCTCTTACACTCCCTTTCTATACACTCTTGTAATTAATTTTGCCTCTCTGTCCTCTCAACTCTCTCTGCCTCTCAACTCTTCTTTTATTTCTCTCTACCTCGTTCTCTCTCTCTCTTTCTCTCTCCTTCTGTCCTTTCTCTCTCGTTTCCCAACTCACATTTGTATCTAATTTTTAGGGACTCGGTATTGATGGGAATGTTATCACTGGATTGGCGTAGGGCCAATGTGGTGCCTATATTTAAAAAAGGATCAAAGTTTTTACCAAGTAACTATAGACCTGTCACTTTAACTTCTATAGTTGGGAAGATACTGGAGAGTTTAATAAAAGACCACATAGACGAGTTTTAGCTGGAAAAAAATATTTTAAGCAACAGACAGCATGGATTCATGAAAGACAGAAGTTGTCAAACAAATTTGATTTCTTTTTATGAGGAGGTAAGTAAAACCTTGGACAGAGGGGTGGCTGTGGATGTGGTATACTTGGACAGAGGGGTGGCTGTGGACGTGGTATACTTGGACAGAGAGGTGGCTGTGGATGTGGTATACTTGGATTTTGCAAAAGCGTTTGACGCAGTTCCCCACACATTTTTTATGTATAAGGTAAAGTCTACAGGCTTGGAAATATCAGTTTGTAAATGAATAGAACATGGTAAAAAATGTAGCGCATATGGATCGAATGTGTAAAAGCAGAAACGGTGCTCCTAAAATGGTGTCACCATCAATAAAATAAATGACTCATGAATCACTAAACATGAGATAAAAAAGTGAAGTCCATCAAGTGAATCAATGAAAAATTAAAATGTCCCACTGGATAAGGATGGATAAACATGGAAAGGAGCTGATGTTCTAACATAGGCAGAAGATTAAATCCACAGGGAGAACACATCAACCGGATGCAAAAATCTTGGTGAAGATGGTGTGTGGAAAACTCTTACCAGATTTGATGGTTTTCCTTGTCAGCCACAGGGAATCTCACGAGCAGGGTGCCCCTCAGGGCGTTGGAAAGGATGTCCCGACGCTTAAACCCTCCAGGATGGACTCAGCGTGGATCTCCGGGGGCCACCAGGTAGATCTTTACAGTGGATAACCAGGACATGGATCAGAGGAAACAGGACATCTCTCATGGGACTGAAGTAAGAGCTGGATTCTCATTCAGATGGTATGTGGAAAAAGAAAAAAGACCTCAACATAGTGTAGATGAAAAATGGGATGTTTTTTTATTTATAAAAAGCCTGATTACAATAAAATGTGATCACAAATATAAAAACAAAATGGGCAACATAGAGGATGCTGAAAAAGACCGACGCGTTTCGACCCATAGGTCTTCTACTGGGGCATAGATGGGGCATAGGTTAGGACCTACCTAGTGGCCCCCAGAGATCCACGCAGAGTCCAGCCTGGAGGGTTTAAGTGTCGGGACATCCTTTCCAACGCCCTGAGGGGCACCCTGCTCGTGAGATTCCCTGTCGCTGACAAGGGAATCCATCAAATCTGGTAAGAGTTTTCCACACACCATCCTCACCAAGATTTTTACATCCGGTTGATGTGTTCTCCCTGTGGATTTAATCTTCTGCCTATGTTAGAACATCAGCTCCTTTCCATGTTTATCCATCCTTATCCAGTGGGACATTTTAATTATTCAATGATTCACTTGATGGACTTCACTTATTTATCTCATGTTTAGTGATTCATGAGTCATTTATTTTATTGATGGTGACACCATTTTAGGAGCACCGTTTGTGCTTTTACACATTCGATCCATATGCGCTACATTTTTTACCACGTTCATATCGTTTTTGTTACACTGTATGTAGCTGCTTTTTTCTCTGTTTCCTATTTTTGATAGCGCAGTGTATTTTCATTATTTGTAAATGAATAGAAAAGTGGCTAAAAGACAGAATTCAGAGAGTCGTGGTTAATGATTCTTACTCTGAATGGTCTAAGGTTATCACCCAAGGTTACCCAAGGTTCAGTGTTGGGACCCTTACTTTTTAATATCTTTATAAATATCGGGTCTAGGATTAAAAGTACCATTTCAGTCTTTGCAGATGACACCAAGCTATGCAGTGGAATAACGTTCTTACAGGATGTCTCCAATTTACAAGCCGACCTCAATGCCCTGTCTAATTGGGCAACTAAGTGGCAAATGAGGTTTAATGTTGATAAATGTAAAGTTCTGCACTTGGGGGCTAAGAATATGCATCATACATACTAGGGGGAGTTCAACTGGGGAAATCCATAGTGGAGAAGGATCTGGGGGTTTTGGTAGATCATACGTTTTATAATAGCATTCAATGCCAAGCTGCGGTTTCCAAAGCGCGCAAAGTCCTTTCTTGTATTAGGAGAGGTATGGAATCCAGATTGGGAGATATCATTTTGCCCCCCTATACAAATCATTAGTAAGACCTCATCTGGAATATGCAGTTCAGTTTTGGGCTCCAGTTCTCAAAGGATATCGGGGAACTGGAGAAAGTGCAGAGAAGGGCAACTAAACTGATAAGAGGCATGGAGGAGCTCCGTTATGAGGAAAGATTAGAGGAACTGATTCTATTCTCTCTGGAGAAGAGGAGATTAAGGGGGGAAATGATCACCATGTATAAATATATAAGGGGTCCATATAGTGAACTTGGTGTTGAGTTATTCACTTTAAGGTCATCACAGAGGACAAGCAGGCACTCTTTACATCTGGAGGAAAAGAGATTTCATCTCCAAATACGGAAAGGTTTCTTCACAGCAAGAGCTGTGAAAATGTGGAATAGACTCCCTACAGAGGTGGTTCAGCAGATTGCTTTAAGAAAGTCCTGGATTCTTTCCTAAATGTACAGAATATAACTGGGTACTGACATTTATAGGTAAAGTTGATCCAGGGAAAATCCGATTGCCTCTCGGGGGGATCAGGAAGGAATTTTTTCCCCTGCTTGTAGCAAATTGGATCATGATTTGCTGGGGTTTTTCGCCGTCCTTTGGATCAACTGTGGGTATAGAATTGGGTATATTGGATTGTACAATATTTTTTTATTTTATTTATTTATTTTTTTATGGTTGAACTAGATGGACTTGTGTCTTTTTTCAACCTAACTATGTAACATTTTTCGCTCTCTCTTCAGTTGTGTAAAGACCACTGATTAGCAGTCTCAGGGGGGCAATTCTATTTATTCTGATGTGGTCAAAAGCATGTATAATACACAGTAAATGTATCTGTATCCAATTGTGTTTTAAACATTTGTGAGATAGCCACGCATAATGCAGTGGCTCCGGAGTGCAAAAAATAAAAACCGCAGAGGTGATCAAATACCACCAAAATAAAGCTCTATTTATGGGAAAAAAAGGATGTCAATTTTTATTTGCTACAACATCACACGACCACGCAATTGTCAGTTAAAGCGACGCAGTGCCGTATCGCAAAAAATAGCCTGGTCATTAAGGGGGCAAATCTTCTGGTCTTTAAGTGTTTAATTTTATATATATATATATATATATATATATATATATATATATATATATATATATATATATATATATATATATATATATATATATAAAATTAAACACTTAAGGACCAGAAGATTTGCCCCCTTAATGACCAGGCTATTTTTTGCGATACGGCACTGCGTCGCTTTAACTGACAATTGCGCTGTCGTGCGATGTTGTAGCAAATAAAAATTGACATCCTTTTTTTTCCCATAAATAGAGCTTTATTTTGGTGGTATTTGATCACCTCTGCGGTTTTTATTTTTTGCGATCCGGAGCCACTGCATTATGCGTCCATGAGACACATAGAGCCACGGCTCGACCCCACCCCTCCCGCTCTCTCCTTATTGGCTCACTGGAGACATAAGGTTCTTTACCTTCATGCATAGACACTGTACTACTCTGGGGGAGTGATCAGGATCTTTTCCTTTTTTTTTTTTTTACATACTATGAATGCTTATAGCAGTAAATTTCAATGTTATAAGCAAGACATTTTACTGAATGAAATAGATTCATTCAGTGTGTTTTGTTGTGATTAGCTGTAATTGGCTGCAGCCAATAACATGGTCCAGATGGGCTGTGATTGGCTCTGTCTATACCATGTGATCAATGTGACCAGTCGCAGAGATCAACACAATAGTACACAATGAATGGCATGAATAAAATTCAAAATTTAAAAAAAGGTTAATTAAATCCACAAGTGCTTTTTTTTACCACTACTCTTCCTTTATATTGGCTTTTAAAATGTACAAATGCAGCAATTTAGAATTTGGATGGAAGGTTTATAGGTTGGGCTTGATGGACTTGTGTCTTTTTTCAACCTCACCTACTATGTAACTATGTTTAGCACTGGGAAACACTTTTTGAAAGATGAAAGGTGCATTTTATATACAACTATAGAAATCAGACCGAAATAAGGGACAAATGAGGGGGGGAGAGGGACAGAGGGACATTGCTCCAAATCCGGGACAGTCCCTCGAAATCAGGGTCAGTTGGGAGCTATGGTTAAGAGGTTAAGAGGCTAATTGAACAACCTAAAGTTAAAAGCTGACTGGCTACCAAATCTGGATGGAAAATTTTCAGGCAAAACAAAATATACAATCAGCCATTCCTCCAATTCAATATAATAAATGCTATTTATGTGTATTTCAATGAGGGTAATAGCATTAATGCACCAGCTAATCAAAAGACTTTTCAAGAATTATTTCTCTGCCTTTGCTGGTAAACATTTATTTTTTTCTCAGTATTTTGAACGAGATTCTGTAATTTGCAGTAAAAAAACAAAACAAAAACATAACAAAATGCACAACTTGCATCACTTTTTTAAAAATTTGTTTTCTTCATTTCCAACCGGCGTCACGTTGTCGGGCATCATTGATGTAATGCGTTCACATGTATTCCAGCAGCTGTGATTTTCTGTAGACAGAACATCTCTTGCTATTAGTTATTGAGAAGTGATTTCGGAAAACTGCGAGACTCGTGTATAAAAACTGGAACAAGTAAACAGAAGCTAAGTGGAGTCGTTGGCATTCAATCAATTTTCATATTCTACTATCTGGGAAAATAAAACAAGGAATCCAGCTGGGTACTGGGAGCAAAATGATAACGTTCGTATTTTGTAAATTTCTTATTTTACTTCCGTAACCACTTGAAGACCGGGCTTTGTCTGGCACTTTTTGTTTAAAGCAGTATTTTTGTGCTAGAAATTTACTTGTAACCCCCAGAACATTATACATTAGCAGAGACCCCTAGGGAATAAAATGGCGGCCGTTGCAATTTTTTATGTCACATGGTATTTGCGCAGTGATTTTGCAAACACAATTTTATTTGGAAAGAAACACACTTTAGCCGCTTAAGGACCGCCCGCCGCAGCTGTACTGCGGCAGGTTGGCTTCCCTGCTGCGAACTGCCGCCATTGTACATCAGTTTGCGCAGGCGCAGTTGCGATAGGGCGGGCGCGCCCTCGCGCCCTCTGCAGGAGCATGCCAGCGGGTTTGGGTGGAGTCAATGTCATTTGGGCGGAGTCGATGTCCACCGGCGACCCGCGTTCGTGGTTGAGGAGAGGCAGAACGGGGATCTGCCCATGTAAACAAGGCGATTCCCCGTTCTGCCTAGTGACATGACAGAGATCTACTGTTCCCAGCGATCTCTGTCATGTCCCTGGCAGCCCATCCCCCCCCCTACAGTTAGAACACATCCAGGGAACACAGTTAACCCCTTGATCGCCCCTAGTGTTAACCCCTTCCCTGCCAGTGTAATTTTTACATTGATCAGGGCATTTTTATAGCACTGATCAATGTAATAATGTCACCTGCCCCCAAAAAGTGCCATTTGGAGTCAGATTTGTCTGCCGCAATGTCGCAGTCCCGCTAAAAATCGCAGATCGCCGTCATAACCAGTAGAAACAATAAAAGATAAATAAAAATCCCTAAATCTATCCCAAAGATTGTAGACGCGATAACTTTTGCGCTAACCAATCAATATACGCTTATTGCGATTTTTTTTTAACCAAAAACGTGTAGAAGAATATATATCGACCTAAACTGAGGAATATATATATTTTTTTTGGATCTGTATTATGGCAAAAAGTAAAAATATATATATTTTTTTCAAAATTGTCGCTCTTTGTTTATAGTGCAAAAAATAAAAATGGCAGAGGTGATCAAATACCACCAAAAGAAAGCTCTATATGTGGAGAAAAAATGACGTCAATTTTGTTTGGGTATAGCGGCGCACGCAATTGTCAGTTAAAGTGACGCAGTGCCGTATCGCAATAAATGGCCCGGTCATTAAGGGGATAAATCCCTCCAGTTCTTAAGTGGTTAATGAATGAAAAAAAAAGCAAAACACAAGTAGTTACCCCAATTTTTTGTAATAATGTGAAAGATGATTTTACACCGAGTAAATAGATACCTAATATGTTACGCTTTAAAATTTTGCACGCTCACGGAATGGTGCCAAACTACTTAAAAATCTCCATATGCAAAGCTTTAAACGCCTTTACAGGTTACTTGTTTAGAGTTACAGAGGGGGTCTAGCGCTAGAATTATTGCTCTTGCTTTATCGTTCGGGGGGATACCTCACATGTGTGGTTTGAATACCGTTTACATATGCGTGCGCGACTTACATACGCGTTCGCTTCTGCGCACAAGCACGGAGGGATGGGGGCGCTTTCATCTTTTTTTTTTATTATTATTTATTTAACTTTTTATCTTTTATTTTTACACTGTCCGTTTTAATGTTTTTATCGATTTTTTTTTTTTTTCAAATAACGTTTTTTTATTATTATTCCGTTTTTGCAGTACATTATACAATAACAGTTGGTAACTGTAACAGTAGTACAATAGTGCTGATTTTGTGTATACAGTGTTGATAATCAAATGCCATGTTCCAATATTAAAACTTTGCAAAATGCCAACTGAGTGTCATCGTCTACCATTTAATATATTTATTGGCAAGTTTATAACCTTAATGTAATTGCAGAATCATAACTTAGTTATCTATGACTATAAAAATCGCAGGTGTATGTAACATAGTAAAGAAGAAATGGATAGTAGAAAGAGAGGAAGATAGAGGGGGGGGTATAGTAGGTATATCAACGGTGGTGTTACCTGGTCATGGTGGGTCCTCCCGGAGGTGCCATAGCTCCCAGACCCTGTTATGTGCTTCCAGTCTATCTTGTATTCTGGCTGTCATCTTTTCCATCACCTCTATATCCTTTATTCTAGCATACAGATCCTTAGCAGAGGGGGGAAGAACGCTTCCAATGTAGTGCTATAAGGCATCTTGCCGCCGTTAGTATATGATGTACCAATTTTTTATATGGGGTGGGGAGTTTAAGCGGCGATAGGCCCAGTAGGAAGAATTTTGGGGATGCCTGGATCTGTATGTCCAGGAGGCGATCCAGTAGTTGCTGGACTGTGGACCAGTAAGGAGTTAACAGTGGGCAGCTCCAGTAAATATGTAGGAAGGTGCCCCTCGCTCCCTGGCGTTTTTATCGCTTTTATTCCTATTACAAGGAACATCCCTTGTAATAGAAAAAATTGATGACAGGTCGTCTTTATGGAGAGATCAGAAGTCAAAAAGACCCCAAATCTCACCCTTTACCTTTAAAAGCAAAAAAAAAAATGTGATCTTTCCCTTTCATTTTTTTTTCCCCAGCTTGGACCAGAAGTGAAATCATGACATTGCTCCAGTCCTCCAAGGCCATAGAGTCAATCAAAGAGTGTTAGCTCTTTGATCGCCTATGCGAGCAGATGGCCGCACCACCGGATCGTTTCTCGGGCGAGCCAGCAGTTTTAGTAACGGTAACGGACGTCCCCCTCCCTCCCGCTGCTTCGGAAACTGGCCCAGAGGCTCATGAGAAAGCCGGCCGCCTGCTGAAAAAAAAAAACTATACCGGGGTGATGGATTGGATCAATCCATGCCATGGACACACAAGATCTAAGGTGGTAAGGTGGGTATTGAGGAGCACCTAGTACAAAAGTTCATTGCACTCAAAGGTCTTTTTGAAATATTTATTGGTTAAACTCTTTCCACCCAGCCTAGTGTAAAATGATGGCCAGGCGGGAGCATTGTTGTCCTGGGAGGACGTCATATGACGTCCTCCCAGGACAGCACCCCACGGGCCGAGCTCCGCCGTGATCTGTCACCTGCCATGTCCACTGAACCTGGTGACAGATCACTTTACTGGCCCGCTGAAGGTACCATGTGATCACTGTGGCCAATCACAGCAGATCACATTACAGTTGTACACAATGAAAGCCTTTGTTACATGCTACAGCAACCCACAAACAGCCAAGAACTAACCAATGGTGGGTGTCAACCTCAAATAATGCATAGCATATTCCACAATGGGAAAGGGGAATAGTGAGGAGCACCGGGGATTTGTGACACCCAAAAGTGGAATGATCATACAATGAGATATAAAACAAGCATTTATTGAAAGAACTAAAATATCACCTCTATTAGAATAGGGGACAGAACTCGACATATAGAATATACAAACAACATTATCATGTATAAAATAATACAGTACAATAAGTTCAAGTAGACATACTAAATTGTGCGTTTCGCCTAGTGAACTGACGAGTTTCGACCAGTGTGGTCTTCTTCAGGGATGGTCTTGGATAGCACACTGGAAGATTCTACAGCTGAAAAATGTACAAAGTGCAATTGATTGGTGATGCTGGAACTCATCCAGAATAAAGGTGGAGCAAGATGGTATCACAAAGAAGAAAGAGAACACTAGCAGCCCACGTTTCCCAGACACAAGGGATAACAGCCAAAAAAATGAATATCAATCAATAAACCTTCAAGGATGGATGGAAAACTAATCATGTGACCTAGCAGCTGGTAATTACTGATCAAGCACAATTATGGGGAAAATAGGAACAAAGTCTATGGGCTGGGATCCAGTATCAAAAGAAAAAAATCGGAATGACAAAAGGCCAATAGATGAGTAAGTCCAAGAGACATTCCCTGCTTGAAACATAACACCACCAACTCGCATCTGCTCTTTGTTACATGCCTTTCATTGTGTACTGTTGTGATGAGCTCTATGATTGGTCACAGTTAGGGATGAGCTTCGTGTTCGAGTCGAACCCATGTTCGACTCGAACATTGGCTGTTCGACCGTTCGTCGAATTGCGAACGATATGAGCTGTTCGCGCCAAATTCGTGTGGCGCGTCACGGCCCATAATTCACTGCGGCATCGCAGTGCATTGCTGGCTGATGATTGGCCAAGCATGCACTATTACCCGCATGCTTGGCCAATCACAGCGCCGCCTGAACAGAGAGCCGTAATTGGCCAAAGCCAAGGAGGCTTTGGCCAATTATGGCTCAGGGGATTTAGTACACGCCCCACACTATATAAGGCCGCCTGCACGGCGGCCCTGTGTAGTGTGTGTTCCGGTGTGCTGAGAGATAGAGAGAGAGAGACAGTGTCATTTCATTTGAGTTAGATAGATTAGGCAGAACAGTCAGTCAGTTAGCTGCACTTACAGTGTATTGTGTATATATATGCATCCCAGGTGTTGCATATATATATATATACACTGTATTCAGTTTAGCTAGATCCGTTCCTGTTATCTTCTAGACTATTTACATTTAGTGCAGTGCGTCCTGCTCACAGTGTTCAGCTAGATCCGTTCCTGTTATCTTCTAGACTATTTACATTTAGTGCAGTGCGTCCTGCTCACAGTGTTCAGCTAGATCCGTTCCTGTTATCTTCTAGACTATTTACATTTAGTGCAGTGCGTCCTGCTCACAGTGTTCAGTTAGATCCGTTCCTGTTATCTTCCTACTGACAGGCAGGCTTGTCTGGTTACAGTATATAAAGCTACCTGAAGAAAATTACTGGTGTTCTATTTGATCCTATTAGTACCACGGTCAGGCAGCTAGACTATTTACATTTAGTACAGTGCGTCCTGCTCACAGTGTTCAGCTAGATCCGTTCCTGTTATCTTCCTACTGACAGGCAGGCTTGTCTGGTTACAGTATATAAAGCTACCTGAAGAAAATTACTGGTGTTCTATTTGATCCTATTAGTACCACGGTCAGGCAGCTAGACTATCTACATTTAGTACAGTGCGTCCTGCTCACAGTGTTCAGCTAGATCCGTTCCTGTTATCTTCCTACTAACAGGCAGGCTTGTCTGGTTACAGTATATAAAGCTACCTGAAGAAAATTACTGGTGTTCTATTTGATCCTATTAGTACCACGGTCAGGCAGCTAGACTATTTACATTTAGTACAGTGCGTCCTGCTCACAGTGTTCAGCTAGATCCGTTCCTGTTATCTTCCTACTGACAGGCAGGCTTGTCTGGTTACAGTATATAAAGCTACCTGAAGAAAATTACTGGTGTTCTATTTGATCCTATTAGTACCACGGTCAGGCAGCTAGACTATTTACATTTAGTACAGTGCGTCCTGCTCACAGTGTTCAGCTAGATCCATTCCTGTTATCTTCCTACTGACAGGCAGGCTTGTCTGCTTACAGTATATAAAGCTACCTGAAGAAAATTACTGGTGTTCTATTTGATCCTATTAGTACCACGGTCAGGCAGCTAGACTATTTACATTTAGTACAGTGCGTCCTGCTCACAGTGTTCAGCTAGATCCGTTCCTGTTATCTTCCTACTGACAGGCAGGCTTGTCTGGTTACAGTATATAAAGCTACCTGAAGAAAATTACTGGTGTTCTATCCCAGCTTAGTGCAGCTACAGGCCATTAGTATGTCTGGAAGGCCAAGAAGGAGAGGCAGACAGTCACAAGCCAATAAGAGAGGGCAAGCAGGCTCTGTGTCTAGTGCTGGTCGTGGAGACGGTGCATCCTCATCAGCACGTGGCCATGGGACACGATTGGCCTTTTTTTCGGCAGCTGGCCGTGTTGAGCCGCAACATGCGGAAGACTTGGTCGAGTGGATGACCAAGCCGTCCTCAGCCTCCTCATCCTCTCTCACCCATGCCCAGGGTGCTTTGTCTGGCAAAGCAGCGGCCTCTTCCCTCAGCTCAATGTCATCAGTGACTCCTTCCCTAGCTCCACCATGTCCTCCTGAGGATTCCCTCGAACTGTTTGACCACAGTGTTGGGTACATGCTCCAGGAGGATGCCCAGCGTTTGGAAGGCTCTGATGATGATACTGAGCTCGATGAAGGCAGTAACATGAGCACGGACAGAGGGGGTGCCCAAGAAGGACAGCAATCTGGCAGTCATGCTCCCCCTGCTGCAGCATACTGCCAGGTTTGCTCCAGTGATGAGGAGGGAGGGCATGATGAGGTCACTGACTCAACGTGGGTGCCAGATAGGAGAGAGGAGGAGGAGGAGGAGGAGGAGGAGGAGGAGGAGGAGGAGGCAGCACATCACCAACGAGGCAGGATGCCCTCCAGGGGCCAGCCTAAGGGCAGCACATTGACTGCATCACACCCCAAAGCTCCACATGTGCAGGGCGCTGCAGTCTCTGCGCGTTATTCAAAAAGTTCTTTGGTGTGGGCCTTTTTTGAGACGAGTGCATCAGATCGCACCGCTGCTATTTGCAACATATGTCTCAAGCGTATCTCACGTGGCCAAAACATCTCCCGCTTGGGTACCACATGCTTGACCAGACATATGTTGACCTGCCATGCAGTTCGTTGGCAAGCGTATCTAAAAGACCCACACCAAAGAACAAAGAGGATCTCTCCTTGCTCCTAATCAGCTGAGATTTCCAACCCCACTAGACCTCCAGTCCTCTCTGAGACCTGCAGTGAGAGGAATGAAGGTGTAGAATTAGGTGTGTCACAGCCAAGTACTTGTGGGCAATCTGCTTTTGGTACACCGACGTCAGATTGTACCAGGCAAATTTCCCTGCCCCAGCTGCTGCACCGCCGAAAGAAGTTTGCTCCCAGCCATCCACATGCGCAGCGGTTGAATGCTAGCTTGGCAAAATTGCTAGCACTTCAACTGCTGCCTTTTCAGTTGGTAGACTCTGCCCCCTTCCGTGAGTTTGTGGAATGTGCGGTTCCTCAGTGGCAGGTACCCAAACGCCACTTTTTCTCACGGAAGGCGATTCCGGCTCTCTACCGGCATGTGGAAGGCAATGTCCATGCCTCGCTGGACAGGGCGGTCAGCGGTAAGGTGCATATTACCGCTGACTCATGGTCCAGCAGGCATGGACAGGGACGTTACCTAAGTTTCACGGCGCATTGGGTGACTCTGCTGGCAGCTGGGAAGGATGCAGGACAAGGTGCAGTAGTGTTGGAGGTTGTTCCGCCACCACGCCTCCAAAATGCTGATTGTGACACACCTCTCTCCTCCACCCCCTTCTCTTCTTCTTCCTCCATGGCCTCTTCCTCGGAACCAGCGGTGCTCCGTAGTCGTTCAAGGGGCTATGCAAGTACGCAGGCCAAAAGATGCCATGCGGTGCTTGAGCTGGTGTGCTTGGGGGACAGGAGCCACACTGGGGCAGAGGTTCTGTCAGCTCTGCAGGGGCAGGTTCAGAGATGGTTGACGCCACGCCAACTTAAGGCAGGAATGGTGGTTTGCGACAATGGCACCAACCTCCTCTCTGCCCTCCGACAGGGACAAATGACCCATGTGCCCTGTTTGGCTCACGTCCTTAACTTGGTGGTGCAGCGGTTCTTGGGCAGGTACCCGGGCTTACAGGATGCAGCAGTCTTTAAGGGATCAGTCCCAAGAAACACATGGACTTGTACGTGGCTGGAAGGAGGTGGCTGCGGATGTTGCCGTCCTTAGTGACCCAGAGGACTCCGGACCGAATGCCTCAGCAAACCTACGCTGCATGGCCTCCCTGATCCTGCAAAGCCTGCGTAAGGATCCTCGTATTCGTGGTATCAAGGAGAAGGACCAATACTGGCTGGCAACCCTCCTTGATCCACGTTACAAGGGTAAGGTTGCGGACCTTATCTTGCCATCGCAGAGGGAGCAGAGGATGAAACATCTTCAGGAGGCCTTGCAGAAAGGTCTGTGCAATGCGTTCCCAGAGACTGGGAGGTTACAAACTCCTGTTTCTGGACAACGTGTTGCTGAGGCTTCGGTCAGTCAAAGAAGGAGCGGTGGAGAAGGTGGCCGTCTGACCGATGCGTTCAGACAATTTTTTGGTCCGCAGCCCCAAGGTATGATCGGTTCCAGCAACCATCGCCAGCGTCTGTTTTACATGGTGCAGGGATACCTAGGGGCAAGATCAGACTTGGACACCTTTCCCACCGAAAATCCTCTGGGTTACTGGGTCTTGAGGATGGATCACTGGCCAGAGCTTGCACAGTATGCAATTGAGCTACTGGCCAGTCCTGCATCCAGCGTTCTTTCGGAACGCACATTCAGTGCTGCTGGAGGCGTGGTAACCGATCACAGGGTGCGTTTGTCCACCGACTCGGTCGATCGGCTGACCTTCATAAAAATGAATCAGTCTTGGATCACCACCAGCTACCAAGCACCTGATGCTGATGTAACCGAATAATTTTTTTTGAAATCTCAGATCCCTTCAAAGACTGCCTATGCTGATGCTGAGTGACTGTCCCTGAGTAATTATCCTCTTCCTCCTCAATCATCACGCTGATAGCTTGTAAGAACATTTTTGGTTCTGGGTGCCACCACCAGTGCCTAAGGCACAATTTTTCAGCCCCTGTCTAACAGGGGCATGTAATTACAATTTTTGATGCAATACTTTGCAGCAGGGCTCGTTCCTGCATTCCAACTAGAGTGTCTGTGAGGGGTTGCAGTGTTGTGGCACCAGCACCAGTGCCTAAGGCCCAATTTTTCTGCCCCTGTCTAACAGGGGCGTGTAATTACAATTTTTGATGCAATACTTTGCAGCAGGGCTTGTTCCTGCATTCCAACTAGAGTGTCTGTGAGGGGTTGCAGTGTTGTGGCACCAGCACCAGTGCCTAAGGCCCAATTTTTCTGCCCTGTCTAACAGGGGCGTGTAATTACAATTTTTGATGCAATACTTTGCAGCAGGGCTTGTTCCTGCATTCCAACTAGAGTGTCTGTGAGGGGTTGCAGTGTTGTGGCACCAGCACCAGTGCCTAAGGCCCAATTTTTCTGCCCCTGTCTAACAGGGGCGTGTAATTACAATTTTTGATGCAATACTTTGCAGCAGGGCTCGTTCCTGCATTCCAACTAGAGTGTCTGTGAGGGGTTGCAGTGTTGTGGCACCAGCACCAGCGCCTAAGGCCCAATTTTTCTGCCCCTGTCTAACAGGGGCGTGTAATTACAATTTTTGATGCAATACTTTGCAGCAGGGCTCGTACCTGCATTCCAACTAGAGTGTCTGTGAGGGGTTGCAGTGTTGTGGCACCAGCACCAGTGCCTAAGGCCCAATTTTTCTGCCCCTGTCTAACAGGGGCGTGTAATTACAATTTGTGATGCAATACTTTGCAGCAGGGCTCGTTCCTGCGTTCCAACTAGAGTGTCTGTGAGGGGTTGCAGTGTTGTGGCACCAGCACCAGTGCCTAAGGCCTAATTTTTCAGCTCCTGTTCAACAGGGGCATGTAATTACAATTCTTGATCTAATATTTCACAGCAGCGCCCTGTGAGGGCTTACAGTGTTGTGGCCACAGCAACACCTAAGGCCCAAATTTCTGCTGAGTATATAGGGCAGGACCCTACTTTCAAACATCTAACTTACAAACGACTCCTACTTGCAAACGGAAGGAGACAACAGGAAGTGAGATGAAATCTACCCCTAGGAAGGGAAATTCTCTCCTGTAAGAGTTAATATGGGAAAACAATTTCTCCTTTCCACTGATGCTTTCCAATCCTTGTTCCACAAAAAAACCCAAATTTTCAAAAAACATTTTTCATTGGGACAAAAAGTGAGGTGAAATCTTCTGAAGAGGAGGAAAGACAGCAAAACAAATGTCACAGGGGTGATAACCCTTCCCTATGTTTTCCAAAAAGCTTAAAAAAGATTTTTTGGCTGGAGCTAAACACGTTAAAAATGTACCCGTTCAAAATTACAAAGAGATTCTACTTAACAGCAAACCTACAGTCCCTGTCTTGTTTGCACCGCCTGTATACTGCTGTTCAGAGTATATAGGGCCTTTCCTTATTTTAATTTGGGTGCGGGGTTCCCCTTAATATCCATACAAGACCCAAAGGGCCTGGTAATGGACTGGGGGGTACCCATGCCGTTTGTCTCACTGATTTTCATCCATATTGCCAGGACCCGACATGACATTAAACCCGCAAGCAGTTTTAAATGAGATTTTTTCCTTTAAAAATGACATTTGGTGCAGGGACTGTTCTAAACACGGGAAACACGCGTCACTTTACAGGCATACTATAGACACCCCCCAGGTACGATATTTAAAGGAATATTTCCCATTTTTGTTTTTTTTACTTTAAGCATCATTAAAATCACTGCTCCCGAAAAAACAGCCGTTTTTAAAAGTTTTTTATGCATTGATACATGTCCCCTGGGGTAGGACCCGGGTCCCCAAACCCTTTTTAGGACAATACCATGCAAATTAGCCTTTAAAATGAGCACTTTTGATTTCGAACGTTCGAGTCCCATAGACGTCAATGGGGTTCTAACGTTCGTGCGAACTTTCGGTCCGTTCGCAGGTTCTGGTGCGAACCGAACCGGGGGGTGTTCGGCTCATCCCTAGTCACAGTCATCACATGGTACAGATAGGGCCAATCACAGCTAATCACAATAGTAAACACTGAATGAGTAGTTTTCATTCAGAAAAATATGGTTGCTTATAACTGTAAAATGCAAAGTTATAAAGAACCATAGTGTGGTTCCTTATAAAAAAATAAAAAACAATCCTGATCACCTCCCCAGAGTAGTACTGTGTTATTGTGGTAACACTGTATTGTTCTAGTCACTGTATGTAAAAAAACAAAAAAAATTGTAATAAAAAAAAAATGAAAAAAAAAGTAATAAAAAAAAATGTAAACAAAGTATTGTTTTTAAATTTAATTTATTTTAATTTAGTTTACAGTGCTATTAAAATGTGACAGTCTTTGTCAAGCCCTAACATAGGTCACCTTTTGCATATCCTCATCTTTCTAATAACAAAAAGAGAAGAGTGTTATGAACTTTTGTATTAGGCGCTCCTCAATAGCCATCTTGTATGATCTGCTGGGTGCTCTTTTTGTTGGGATCAGAGAGGGGGCGACCCTAGGACAAGAACAAGGTCCCCCTACACTACACAGTGCCTTGAAAAAGTATTCATACCCTTTCACATTTTCCACATTTTGTCATGTTACAACCAAAAACGTAAATGTATTTTATTGGGATTTTATGTGATAGACCAACATAAAGTGGCACATAATTGTAAAGTGGAAGGTAAATGATAAATGGTTTTCAAATTTTTTTACAAATAAATATGTGAAAAGTGCAGCGTGCATTTGTATAGCGCCCCCCGGAGTCAATACTTTGTAGAACCGCCTTTCTCTGCAATTACAGCTGCAAGTCTTTTTGGGGATGTCTCTACCAGCTTTGCACATCTATAGTGTAATTTTTGCCCATTCTTCCTTGCAAAATAGCTCAAGCTCTGTCAGATTGGATGGAGAGAGTCTGTGAACAGCAATTTTCAAGTCTTGCCACAGATTCTGAATTGGATTTAGGTCTGGACTGTGTCTGGGCCATTCTAACACATGAATATGCTTTGATCTAAACCATTCCATTGTAGCTCTGGCTGTATGTTTAGGGTCGTTGTCCTGCTGGAAGGTGAACTTCTGCCCCAGTCTCAAGTCTTTTGCAGACTCTAACAGGTTTTCTTCTAAGATTGCCCTGTATTTGTCTCCATCGATCTTCCCATCAACTCTGACCAGCTTCCCTGTCCCTGCTGAAGAAAAGTATCCCCACAACATGATACTGCCACCACCATGTTTCACGGTGGGGATGGTGTGTTCAGGATAATGTGCAGTGTTAGTTTTCCCCCACACAAAGTGTTTTGCTTTTAGGCCAAAAATTTAAATTTTGGTCTCATCTGACCAGAGCACATTCTTCCACATGTTTGCTGTGTCCCCCACATGGCTTCTCACAAACTACAAACAGGACTTCTTATGACTTTCTTTCACCAATGTCTTTCTTCTTGTCACTCCTCCATAAAGGGCAGATTTGTGGAGAACACGACTAATAGTTGTCCTGTGGACAGATTCTCCCACCTGAGCTGTGGATCTCTGCAGCTCCTCCAGAGTTACCATGGACCTCTTGGCTCTTCTCTGATGAATGTTCTCCTTGCCCGGCCGGTCAGTTTAGGTGGACGGCCATGTCTTGGTAGGTTTGCAGTTGTGCCATACTCTTTCCATTTTCGGATGATGGATTGAACAGAGCTCCATGAGATGTTCAAAGCTTGGGATGTTTTTTTTATAACCTAACACTGCTTTAAACGTCTCCACAACTTTATCCCTGACCTGTCTGGTGTGTTCCTTGGCCTTCATGATGCTGTTTGTTCACTAAGGTTCTCCAACAAACCTCTGAGGGCTTCACAGAACAGCTGTATTTATACTGAGATTAAATTACACACAGGTGGACTCTATTTACTAATTCGATGAATTCTGAAGGCAGTTGGTTCCACTAGATTTTAGTCTGGGGTATCACATTAAAGGGGGCTAAATACAAACCCCCCCCCCCCACACTTTTCACATATTTATTTGTAAAAAAAATTTAAACCATTTATCATTTTCCTTCCACTTCACAATTATGTGCCACTTTGTGTTGGTCCATCACATAAAATCCCAATAAAATACATTTATGTTTTTGGTTGTAACATGACAAAATGTGGAACATTTCAAGGGGTATGAATACTTTTTCAAGACACTGTATCTTCTTTACGTATCAGCTTCTTTGCGGGGGGGGGGGGGGGGGATGGGTAGGGAGGAAGGGGCTATAAAAAGGGGTTGGGTGAAAGAATAGAGGCAGACATGGAGGAATAGAGAAGATGGTAATATTAAGGGGGAAAGTAGGAGGAAAATTTGAGAAAGGTGTATCAGGTGCACCCTACAACATCACTATTTATTGAGAAATTCCACATTTGTTGATGTTAGTGTTGTTAATATTATTATATTTAGCTATAAGGCTATTAGCGTACATGAGAAATATTACCAAAGACTGCTGATAATAGGAAACCATAGATAACCTCTTTCTTCCTGAAAAAAGCCAAGTACGAAATGCGTTGAAGCTAGCAACCTCTACTTCATATATAAATGTAAATTTTCATTTGTATATTTTAAATATTAACCACTTGCTTACTGGGCAGTTAAACCCCCTTCCTGCCCAGGCCTATTTTCAGCTTTTAGCCCTGTCACACCTTGAATGACAATTGCGCGGTCATGTAACACTATACCCATATGACATTTTTTCATTTTTTTTTTCACACAAAGAGAGCTTTCTTTTGGTGGTATTTAATAACCACTGGGGGTTTTATTTTTTTATCTCTTATTTTTGCTTAAAAAAAACAAAAAAAGACCAGTTTCATAGTTTGTTATAAAAGTTTGAAAACAGGTAATTTTTCTCCTTCATTGATGTGCGCTGATGAGGCGGCACTGATGGGCAGTGGTAGGCTGCGCTGATGGGCATTGATAAGGTGGCACTGATGGGCACTGATAAGGTGGCACTGATGAGGCAACACTGATAGGTGGCACTGAAGGACCCTGATAGATGACACTGATAGGTGGCACTAATGGGCACTGAGGGGTGGCTCTGATAGGCACTGGTAGGTGACACTGATAGGTGGCACTGATGATGAGGCACTGATGGGCATTGATTGGCAGCACTGATGGGTACTGATAGGTGGCACTGGTGGGCATTGATAGGTGGCACTGGTGGGCACTGGTAGGTGTCACTGGTGGGTACTGATAGGCATTACTTATATGCACTCTCAGGTGGCACTGGTGGGCATTGCATAGCAGCAGTGGCTCTCCCTGATGGGGACTGATGTTCCCCTGACAGAAGCCGCTAATCTTTTTTTTATTTTTTCTCCTCACGCTATTAGCTGTGTTTCACTTATTTAAATTGAATTACTGAAATAAATTAACTTTTTGATGATATTCACATTTTTTGAGGTGCACCTGTATATATAGTTAACCATCATAAAATAAGAAATAACAGGAAATGTTTTGCTTTAGCAGGTGAGTCTATTGATAAACCTTGTTTTCATTCCCTCGGTTGTTTTGTCTCGGTTCATCTCAATCTCAGAATGTCCTTCCAAAAGGAACATTTTATAAGCTTGTTCTGTTGAAGGCCAGAAAGGTAGGTCAAGAACCTTGATGGAAGAGAATGCTAAAGTGGTCATTAAAAACATATTGTAGAGATCTTCTTCTTCTTATTTTGTACCAATAGAAACAGTGAACAACCAATGGTAAAAATGTATATTAGAAAATGAATGTTTTAAAGTGGAAGCCAATGTTAGTGACATAATCTGCAAATATGTGCAGTGCCTAATTTATTTAGTGCTATCCTCCAGCTCTGAGAAGTCCATATGTCCTCCGGCGCCATCTCCACTGCAAGGTTCCTACAGCTTCCATGGTCATTCTCTTTGGCCACTTGGCAGCCAATGATGATGTAACCCCCAGTGCATGTACACCGGAGTTCCATTGTCCCTGACACCTGACCCATGATGAGTTTGTCACTTGTCACTGCTGCCTCCCCCATTGTCGCCATCTCCATTGCCACTTCCTGCAGGTCCAATGATGATCCTCTTTGGCCATTGGGTGGCCACTGATGATGTAACCCCTGCACAGGTACACATGAGTTACATCCTCCCCAGCACCTGGTCCATGACAGGTCCATCACCTATCACTGCTGTATTCTCCGCTACCTCCATCTCCACTGCTGGTTGCTACAGGTCCTGTAGCAATCCTCTGTGGCCATTCGGCAACCAATAGGTATGTAACTCCTATCCATGTATACAGGATTTACATGATCCCTGGCCCATGATAGGTATGTCACCTGTTACTGGCAGTGAAGTAGCAGCTATAGTGCAAGTGAATTCTCAAGGTGGATATATATACGCAGGCACAGATATACAGGTGCTCGCCTTTCTGTGCATAGATGTGCACATATGCGTGCACATGCACAGACGTTCGTGCACCCGTGCTAACATTGGCGCCAATGGGAATGGGACTTTTTAAACTGTAGAAGCTGTACTAGCCAGTGCTGTCTGATCTACAGCTATTACCCGTATCCCTGCATCTGTTTCTGTGTTTGACTTCTGTGATTGACCTGACTTGCCCTGAACTTGGTTTGTTTCTGGACCCTGCTCTGCCTTCTGCTCATCTGCCTGCTTCAAGTATTGCTAACCTCTGCCTGTACCTGAACATTCACTGCCTGCCGTCTAAGCCTGTACCTGACTGTCTGTTGCTGACCTGGCTCGTCTGACCGCGCATCCAGTTATCCATCCGCCCTGCATGCTACCTGGTTCCTGCAGCTCCTTCTGTGTGCTGCTAGCCTCCTGCACTTGCAACCTGCCAGCTGTCCACCGAACAACTTACTGTTGGCCCAGTCCAGGGTCCACTGCTCCTGCTGCCATCTGCTGTTCTGGCCATCTGACCCACCTCTGGCGATGCACCTGCTACCACCACTACGATCGGCAGAGCACCGTACAGTTACTCATACTTTGTCGCACTCTCGCGGCCACTGTCACAACATCAGTGGTCCATGAGCTGGGGCTGTAAGAGAGGCATCCCTCTATGTGTCAGGCTCTGCTACAAGGTACGTGACAGTTACTGCTGTGTCCCTTGTTGTTGCCATCTCCATTGCCATTTCTTGCAGGTCCCATGACAATCCTCCTTGGCCAATGGGTGGCCACTGATCATGTAACCTCTGTGCATAAACACAGGCGTTAAATTTTCCCTGACACCTGGCCCATGACAGCTCCATCACCTGGTACTGCTGCATTCCTTGCTGCTGCCATCTCCACTGCTAATTCCTCCAGGTCCTGTGGAGATCTTCTCTGGCCAGGGTCATCTTTAAGGCAGTGCAGCTGCCCTGGGCCCCATCATTGTGTGAGGCCCAAAGCATCTGCCTCATACTTGCCAACTATCCCAGTTTAAATTCCCTTGACTCTTGAAGTTTTCATCCTGTGCTGTGTCCTGATATCTCAGTGTAAAGTCCTGTTACTAATGCTGCCCAGCCCTGCAGACCCTGTGTTTACAAGTAAATAACCTGCATTGTTATGTAAATAGCAGCAACATTAATATGTAATAGCCATGGACCAACGCAATTGATATGTAAATAGAGGCAGCATTCATATGTATATCATGCCCCCCTGAGGTCATATTCACCATCACTTCTGCTGAATGCTGCCCACTGGGGAGGTAAAGGGACATGCTTGAAAGTCCCGCCTACAACTGTGGTCATTAAACCTAACATCAGCCTGTTCTACAAAGGTAAGCACATTTCCCCTTACATTGGTGGTCAGTGTAAATCCCTCCTTACATTGGTGGCTGCTGTGAATGTTCCTATTACATTGGTGGTCAGTGTAAATCCCCATTACATTGGTGGCCAGCGTAGAAACTCCTCCTTATATTTTAATTTGGGGAAAAAATCCAAACTTGCATTTGTGGTCAGTTTTGAATCCTCCCTTACATTGGTGGTCCATCTAGAAGCCCCCTTAAAATTGATGGTGGGCATAAATCCCCCCTTACTTTGGTGGCCAGTGTAGAAATCCCCCTGTATTCATTGTTGATGTACAATCCCCCATTACATGGGGACTCGCTGTGCTTAGAGGAAGAAAAATGCTGACTATGACCCTAAGAACACCATCCTTACAGTTAAGCACTGAGGTGGAAACATGGAAGGGTCATAGTCAACATGTTTCTTCCTCCAAGAACAGCGAGTCCCCCTCCTCAGGAATACAAACAAGAAGGCACATGTACAGTCATGCCAAAGAAACTCTAAATGACTCAGAGAAAGATCGGGAAAAAGTGCTGTGGTCAGACAAGACCAAAATTGAGCTCTTTGGCATTATCTTGACTCGCCATGTTTGGAGGAAGAAAAATGCTGACTATGACCCTAAGAACACCATCCCTATAGTCAAGCACGGAGGTGGAAACATTATGCTTTGGGGTTGTTTCTCTGTTAAAGGTACAGGCTCACTTTGTCACATTGAGGGGCCAATGGATGGGGCCATGCATTGTAAAATCTTGGATGAGAACCTTCTTCCCTCAGCCAGAACACTGAAGATGGGTCGTGGATGAGTCTTGAAGCATGACAATGACCCAAAACATACCCCCCAAGGCAATAAAAGAGTAGCTAAAAAAAAAAAGCACATTAAGGTCATGGAGTGGCCTAGCCAGTCTCCAGACCTTAATCCTATAGAAAATCTATGGAGGGAGCTGAAACTTGGAGTTGCCAAGCGGCAGCCAATAAACCTTAAGACTTTAGAGAAGATCTGTAAAGAAGAGTGGACCAAAATCCCTCCTGAGATGTGCGCAAACCTGGTCACCAACTACAAGAAACGTCTGACCTCTGTGTTTGCACACAAGGTTTTCTCCACCAACTCCATTTATAACATTTGTATCATGTGTTTTTTCTGGATTTTTGGTTGATATTCTATCTCTATCATTTAAAATCCACCTATGATAAAAAATGATAGACCCTTCAATTCGTTGTAATTGGGCAAACGTACACAATCTGCAGGGGATCAAATAATTATTTCCCCCACTGTAGAGATGATTATCCTCACACCATGTGACAAAGCTCTCCAAAGTCAAAGTCCTATAAACTTCCCCATCCCTGCTACATCCCACTACCCCAGAGTCATCAAAAAATGTATGACGATGGCAAGATTCTGTCTGGTAGCTGAAATCAGTGGTAAAGACAGTAAAATGAAAGGGGGAGAGAACTGTCTCCTGTGGAACCCCAATATTGCTGACCAGTGACCACCGTATCTGACACACAGTCTTGCAAATGCACATACTGTGGTCTTCCTGTCAGGAGGTCTACAATCCATTACACAAGGAAAAAAAAAATCAACCTGTATTGCTGCTAGCTTCTCACCCAAGAGATCCGGCCTGATAGTATCAAAAGCACTGGAGAAGTCAAAAAACAGTATAGGTGTTTTCAATGGGAATACCAAGCCGGACCTGCAAGCTTGGTTTTTGCCCCCATATGGTTACCTTTGTGGCTTAAGTGAGCTCAACTAGGCATGTGCAATTCGTTCTTTAACGAATTTTGACAAATTCGTTAATTCGGAAATATCCAAATTAACGAAAACCCGTTTAACGAATTTTTCCGAATATTCGTAAATACGAAAAAATTGTAAATTCATACATTCGTAAATTCGTACATTCGTAATTTACGAATGTACATATGTACATTCATAAATTAGTGAAATCGTAAATTTGTAAATTCGGAAATTCAGAAATCTGAAATAATAATTAACTAATAATAACTTAACTACTATTACTAGTAACTACTAACCACTTCAGCCCCGGAAGGATTTACCCCCTTCCTGACCAGAGCACTTTTTACAATTTGGCACTGCGTCGCTTTAACTACTAATTGCGCGGTCATGCAATTGTGTACCCAAACGAAATTTGCATCCTTTTCTTCCCACAAATAGAGCTTTCTTTTGATGGTATTTGATCACCTCTGCCATTTTATTTTTTGCGCTATAAACGGAAAAAGACCGAAAATTTTGAAAAAAAATGATATTTTCTACTTTTTGTTATAAAAAAAATCCAATAAACTCAATTTTAGTCATACATTTAGGCCAAAATGCATTCGGCCACATGTCTTTGGTAAAAAAAAAGTCAATAAGCGTATATTTATTGGTTTGCGCAAAAGTTATAGCGCCTACAAACTAGGGTACATTTTCTGGAATTTACATAGCTTTTAGTTTATGACTGCCTATGTCATTTCTTGAGGTGCTAAAATGGCAGGGCAGTACAAAACCCCCCCAAATGACCCCATTTTGGAAAGTAGACACCCCAAGGAAATTGCTGAGAGGCATGTTGAACCCATTGAATATTTATTTTTTTTGTCCCAGGTGATTGAATAATGACAAAAAAAAAAAAAAAAAAATTACAAAAAGTTTCAACTAAATGATATATTGCTCACACAGGCCATGGGCATATGTGGAATTGCACCCCAAAATACATTCAGCTGCTTCTCCTGAGTACAGGGATACCACATGTGTGGGACTTTTTGGGAGCCTAGCCGCGTATGGGGCCCCGAAAACCAAGCACCGCCTTCAGGATTTCTAAGGGCATAGATTTTTGATTACACTCCTCACTACCTATCACAGTTTTGAAGGCCATAAAATGCCAAGATGGCACAAAACACCCCCAAATGACCCCATTTTGGAAAGTAGACACCCCAAGCTATTTGCTGAGAGGTATGTTGAGTCCATGGAATATTTTATTTTTTGACACAAGTTGTGGGAATGTGACAATTTTTTTTTTTTGCACAAAGTTGTCACTAAATGATATATTGCTCACACAGGCCATGGGCATATGTGGAATTGTACCCCAAAATACATTTAGCTGCTTCTCCTGAGTATGGGGATACCACATGTGTGGGACTTTTTGGGAGCCTAGCCGCGTACGGGGCCCCGAAAACCAATCACCGCCTTTAGGATTTCTAAGGGCATAAATTTTTTATTTCACTCCTCACTACCTATCAGAGTTTTGAAGGCCATAAAATGCCAAGATGGCACAAACCCCCCCCCAAATGACCCCATTTTTGAAAGTAGACACCCCAAGCTATTTGCTGAGAGGCATGTTGAGTCCATGGAATATTTTATATTTTGACACAAGTTGCGGGAAGTGACAATTTTTTTTTTTTTTGCACAAAGTTGTCACTAAATGATATATTGCTCAAACATGCCATGGGCATATGTGGAATTGCACCCTAAAATATATTCTGCTGCTTCTCCTGAGTACGGGGATACCACATGTGTGGGACTTTTTGGGAGCCTAGCCGCGTACGGGGCCCCGAAAACCAAGCACCGCCTTCAGGATTTCTAAGGGCATAAATTTTTGATTTTACTCCTCACTACCTATCACAGTTTTGAAGGCCATAAAATGCCAAGATGGCACAAAACCCCCCCAAATGACCCCATTTTGGAAAGTAGACACCCCAAGTTATTTGCTGAGAGGCATGTTGAGTCCATGGAATATTTTATTTTTTGACACAAGTTGCGGGAATGTGAGAATTTTTTTTTTTTTGCACAAAGTTGTCACTAAATGATATATTGCTCACACAGGCCATGGGCATATGTGGAATTGCACCCCAAAATACATTCTGCTGATTCTCCTGAGTACGGGGATACCACATGTGTGGGACTTTTTGGGAGCCTAGCTGCGTACGGGGCCCCGAAAACCCAGCACCGTCTTCAGGATTTCTAAGGGCGTAAAGTTGTAATTTCACTCCTCACTACCTATCACATTTTTGAAGGCCATAAAATGCCCAGATGGCACAAACCCCCCCCAATTGACCCCATTTTGGAAAGTAGACACCCCAAGCTATTTGCTGAGAGGCATGTTGAGTCCATGGAATATTTTATATTTTGACACAAGTTGCGGGAAAGTGACAATTTTTTTTTTTTGCACAAAGTTGTCACTAAATGATATATTGCTCACACAGGCCATGGGCATATGTGGAATTACACCCCAAAATATATTCTGCTGCTTCTCCTGAGTACGGGGATACCACATGTGTGGGACTTTTTGGGAGCCTAGCCGCGTACGGGGCCCCGAAAACCAAGCACCGCCTTCAGGATTTCTAAGGGCATACATTTTTGATTTTACTCCTCACTACCTATCACAGTTTTGAAGGCCATAAAATGCCAAGATGGCACAAAACCCCCCCAATTGACCCCATTTTGGAAAGTAGACACCCCAAGCTATTTGCTGAGAGGCATGGTGAGTATTTTGCAGCTCTCATTTGTTTTTGAAAATGAAGAAAGACAAGAAAAACGTATTTTTTTTTTCTTTTTTCAATTTTCAAAACTTTGTGACAAAAAGTGAGGTCTGCAAAATACTCACTATACCTCTCAGCAAATAGCTTTGGGTGTCTATTTTCCAAAATGGGGTCATTGGGGGGGGTTTGTGCCATCTGGGCATTCCATGGCCTCCGAAACTGTGATAGGCAGTGAAGAGTGAAATCAAAAATTTACGCCCTTAGAAAGCCTGAAGGTGAGGCTTGGTTTTCGGGGTCCCGTACGCGGCTAGGCTCCCAAAAAGTCTCACACATGTGGTATCCCCGTACTCAGGAGAAGCAACAGAATGTATTTTGGGGTGTAATTTCACATATTCCCATGGCATGTTTGAGCAATATATCATTTAGTGACAACTTTGTGCAAAAAAAAAAAAATAAAAATAAAAAATTTGTCTTTTTCCCGCAACTTGTGTCACAATATAAAATATTCAATGGACTCGACATGCCTCTCAGAAAATAGCTTGGGGTGTCTACTTTCCAAAATGGGGTCATTTGGGGGGGGTTTGAACTGTCCTGGCATTTTATGCACAACATTTAGAAGCTTATGTCACACATCGACCACTCTTCTAACCACTTGAAGACAAAGCCCTTTCTGACACTTTTTGTTTACATAAAAAAATTATTTTTTTTTGCAAAAAAATTACTTTGAACCCCCAAACATTATATATTTTTTTAAAGCAAATGCCCTACAGATTAAAATGGTGGGTGTTTAATTTTTTTTTTTCACACAGTATTTGCGCAGCGATTTTTCAAACGCATTTTTTGGGGAAAAAACACACTTTTTAAAATTTTAATACACTAAAACACACTATTTTGTCAAAATGTTTGATGAAATAAAAAAGATGATCTTAGGCCGAGTACATGGATACCAAACATGACATGCTTTAAAATTGCGCACAAACGTGCAGTGGCGACAAACTAAATACATTTTTAAAAGCCTTTAAAAGCCTTTACAGGTTACCACTTTAGATTTACAGAGGAGGTCTACTGCTAAAATTACTGCCCTTGATCTGACCTTCGCGGTGATACCTCACATGCATGGTGCAATTGCTGTTTACATTTGACGCCAGACCGACGCTTGCATTCGCCTTTGGGCGAGAGCAGGGGGGGGGGGGGCAGGGGTGCTTTTTTTTTTTTATTATTATTTTTTTGCTTTTTTATCTTATTTTTAAACTGTTCCTTTCATTTTTATTATTTTTTTATCATTTTTATTGTTATCTCAGGGAATGTAAATATCCCCTATGATAGCAATAGGTAGTGACAGGTACACTTTTTAGAAAAAATTGGGGTCTATTAGACCCTAGATCTCTCCTCTGCCCTCAAAGCATCTGACCACACCAAGATCGGTGTGATAAAATGCTTTCCCAATTTCCCAATGGCGCTGTTTACATCCGGCGAAATCTAAGTCATGAAATGCTCGTAGCTTCTGGTTTCTTAGGCCATAGAGATGTTTGGAGCCATTCTGGTCTCTGATCAGCTCTATGGTCAGCTGGCTGAATCACCGGCTGCATTCTCAAGTTCCCTGTTGGGACAGGAGAGCCAGAGAAAAACATGGACGACGGTGTGGGGGGGGCATTCCCTCCCACTGCTTGTAAAAGCAGTCTAGAGGCTAATTAGCCGCTAGGATTGCTTTTACAAGAAAGCCGACCACTGGCTGAAAAGAATGATACCAAGATGATACCTAAACCTGCAGGCATCATTCTGGTATAACCACTCAAAGTCCAGCAACATACCAGTACGTTGCTAGTCCTTGTTGGGCATACATTGTAAACTTTTTTTTCATGCAGCCTGTGGGCTGAACGAAAAAAAGATATTGATCGGTGGGTATGCCCACCATTAGAATACCTCCCTTCATCCACCCACTTCTAATGATGGGCATACATGCACCGTATATATATACCGAAGCATGGGGGCATCCTCCCGCAAAAGGCAGGAGCAAATCGCTCCTCCACCCACTGCTGCCCCCACGCTTCGGCATATATGCTGAAGTATGTAACTGTGGTGGTGAAATCACCTCCGACAGCGCTGGAGTCACGGCTTTATGTATCGTGGGAGCAAACGCTGTTGCTGTCAAGATAAATAAATCCGTGCTGCAACTGAATGGCGTACCTGCTAAGCAAATGATGGTTAACTAAAAAACAAAGTAACATTACAGTATAACAGTAATACTTACCATACCTGCAAAGCAAAATACAAAAAAAACATAGTAAAAAATAAAACATTTAACGCAACCTGTGCCTACCTAAAAAATATATATGCCGAAGCATGGGGGCATCCTCCCGCAAAAGGCAGGAGCAAATCGCTCCTCCACCCACTGCTGCCCCCACGCTTCGGCATATATGCTGAAGTATGTAACTGTGGTGGTGAAATCACCTCCGACAGCGCTGGAGTCACGGCTTTATGTATCGTGGGAGCAAACGCTGTTGCTGTCAAGATAAATAAATCCGTGCTGCAACTGAATGGCGTACCTGCTAAGCAAATGATGGTTAACAAAAAAACAAAGTAACATTACAGTATAACAGTAATACTTACCATACCTGCAAAGCAAAATACAAAAAAAACATAGTAAAAAATAAAACATTTAACGCAACCTGTGCCTACCTAAAAAATATATATGCCGAAGCATGGGGGCATCCTCCCGCAAAAGGCAGGAGCAAATCGCTCCTCCACCCACTGCTGCCCCCACGCTTCGGCATATATGCTGAAGTATGTAACTGTGGTGGTGAAATCACCTCCGACAGCGCTGGAGTCACGGCTTTATGTATCGTGGGAGCAAACGCTGTTGCTGTCAAGATAAATAAATCCGCTCTGCAGCTGAATGGCGTACCTGAAAACACAAAAGTGGTTAACAATAAAAAAAACAAAGTATAAAAAAATTGCATACCTATAAAGCAAACATGATAAAAACATAATAAAACATTGCAGTATAGAATGCAGAACAATAGAGAGAGAATAGAGAGAGAACAATAAAACAACAACTATTTTTGGTTTTTTTATTTTATATTTTTTTGTGTTTTTTTCTTTTTTTTTACTTTTTTTTGTTTTTTTTTACACTTTTTTTGTAACTAACTTTTTTAACTGGTACCAGGTTTGGGTCTCTCAAAATGCGACAGCATCTTGGGAGACCCTGTGGAAGTGTGCCTAGTCTGTGCAGTGCTGTACCCTACGCTAATACTCCACTAGTGTGTGGTAGCGTTCAAAACATTCACCAATGCAAAGACCAGGATTGCCAGGACAGAGGGGACAACAATACCGGGTGTCACGCCTAAATCCGCGCTTGCTGCAGACACGACATCTTTTTTGGGGGGTTCGTTGGGTAGGGGTACTCGGGAGGGCATAAAGAAAATGCCTCTCATGCAGCCGGCTTACTGCATTTGGTTGGGGATGGTGAGGTGGAGCACCGTCTGGATACAGAAGGGCTCTGACGATCTCTTCCTGGAATTTAAGGAAGGATCCAGTCCGTCCTGAAGCTCTGTATAGCACATAAGCATTCAGCAAAGCCAATTGAAATAAATAAACAGACACTTTTTTGTACCAGCGTCTGGCCTTACGGGCAATTAGGTACGGCGCCAACAACTGGTCGTTGAGGTCCACCCCTCCCATATTAAGGTTTATATTCGTGGACACAGAGGGGTTTCTCCACAACACCAGTCGTCGTAGGAATTTGGACCATCGTGTCTGCATGAAGGGAGGTGAGAACGAAAACATTCTTCTTATCCCTCCACTTCATAGCGAGCAAATTATTATACTTCAAGCAGGCTCTCTCCCCCAGCCTAAGACGGGAATCTACAAGCCGCTGGGGAAAGCCCCGGCGATTAGGTCGCACGGTGCCACATGCTCCAATCTGATGATCAAAAAGGTGGCTAAAAAGTGGCACGCTCGTATAATAATTGTCCACGTACAAGTGGTACCCCTTTCCGAATAAGGGTGACACCAAGTCCCACACTATCTTGCCAGCGCTTCCTATGTAGTCAGGGCAGTTTGTCGGCTCTACGTGACTATCTTTGCCCTCGTAAACCATAAAACTATATGTATAGCCTGTGGCCCTGTCACAGAGCTTATACATCTTGACCCCGTATCTGGCACGCTTGCTGGGAAGGTACTGTTTGAATGACAAGCGGCCAGAAAATTTAACCAGGGACTCATCAACGCAGACAACTTGATGGGGGGTAAACAAGTCTGCAAAACGTTGGTTGAAGTGGTTTACGAGGGGCCGAATTTTGTAGAGCCGATCGTATGCAGGGTCTCCACGAGGACGACAGAGTTCATTGTCGTTGAAGTGCATGAACCGCAAAATCTGCTTGTATCGTGCCCTGGCCATGGAGGCAGAGAACAAGGGTGAATGGTAAATTGGGTCAGTGGACCAATATGACCGCAACTCACTCTTTTTATTCAACCCCATGAGGAGGGAAAGGCCCAGAAAGATCTTAAATTCGGAGACCGTAATTGGTCTCCAATCTCTGGCAAGGGTGGACTGGGGCATAGTGGCGATGTATTGACCAGCGTATAAATTGCTTTGGTCCACAATAGATCTATAGAGATCTTGGATGAAAAACAGCGAATAAAAATCCAGTGGCGTAAAGTCAACTGTTTCCACCTGAATTCCAGGTTGGCCAGTGAAAGGGGGAAGTACGGGTGCTGCAGAAGTGGTGGGTACCCAATTCGGATTGGCGAATGCAGCAGGAAGGGCACTATGGGCCCGACGGGCCTGTGTTCGTCTTCTTGGTGGCAGCGGGACACTACTTGTGCTTGTCACCTCGCCAGCTTGAACTGCACTTATGGGACTCGCCACGTCACCAAGTGTTACTGCAGTGCTGGATGTACGACCAGGGTGTACTAGGCCGCTGGTGCTTGCCAGTTCACCAGAAGGAATAGCAGCACTAGTACTTCTCTGCTCCATACGAGAGCCCTGCGGTTCTTGCACTTCAAGGACAGAATAAGTTCGGGGTCTGGTACGCCTGACCTTAGCAGGGACCACAACTCCGACGTCAGAGCTATCTGTCATGGAGCCGCTGTCCTCTACAGGATCGTATTCTGAGCCTGAATCTGACAGATGAGTGACTTCCTCTTCACTATCTGTCATGCTCAGAAACCTGTAGGCCTCTTCACTAGTGTACCTTCGATTTGCCATTTTGGCCTCTAAATTTAGGGGTACACTAGTGAGACTCACAGGCAAAAAAGCTCCTGACTGTCAGCGACTGATTCAAAAAGCTACCAAAAAACTGTTAGCGATCGCAGGGATCAGGCCTGACTCTGCGAACGCTGCAGTTATGTGTGCTTAGTGTTTTGTAAGTGTCAGTAATCGATCGATACTGCACTTGGGTGGGCTGGGCTGGGCTGGGCCGAGGAGCAAAACGCAGGTGCTAGCAGGTATCTGGGCTGATCCCGCTAACACTGCGTTTCAGGGAACCCTAAACTGCTGGGGAGTATAGATCTGATCGGATCAGATATCGATCCGTTCAGATACTATAGCGCTAAGGGAGGTGTATGCTGCGTGCACGGGTTTTAGCGGTACTAGCGCTAACCTGACACTGCCTGGGGCGACGCAGACCTTATCTGATCCTAAAAACTTAACTTCTATCACCGCCGGGCAATTAGGGGGTTAAACCTTTATAAGGTAATAAACGGCGGGTGCCCTAAAACTATAATAAACTATAATAAACTGTAATAAACTATAATAAACTACAAAAAACAAACTATCTAACCAGCGTCACCCGTAACACTTATACGGTGATCGCTGGTGAAAGGGTTAACTAGGGGGCAATCAGGGGGTTAAAACCTTTAGCAGGTAGTATATGGGGGTCCCTGTCGATATAAAACACTGACAGCGAACCTATATACTTACCTCCCTAAACTAGCCTCACCTGTGTCACTAATACAGCGATCAGAAAAACGATCGCTTAGCGACACTGGTGACGGGGGGTGATCACGGGGTTAACCTTTATTAGGGGGGGTTAGGGGGGTACCCTGGACCTAAAGGGGGGTACCCTAGACCTAAAGGGGGCTAACCTAACTGCCCTAACACTTATAACTGACACAAACTGACACCAATGCAAAAAAAAAACACTGCTATTGGTGTCAGAGTGACAGTGGGTACAGGGGGGTGATCGGGGGGTGATCGGGGGGTGACAGGGGGGTGAAAAGTGTGCCTGCGTGTTCTACTGAGCGTGTAGTGTTGGTGCACTTACTTGGATGTCTTCTCTCCTCGGCGTCGGATCAAAAAGACCGGCTCCAGGAGAGATGACATCACTTCCTCTCCCTCTGTTTACATTACAGAGGGAGAGGAAGCATTTGATTCGCTGGGAGCGATCGGGAGGGGGTGGCCATCAATGGATGGCCTCCCCCTGACCCCCAATCGCCCGCGAACAAGAGCCGACCGCCGAGGGCACCGGGGGGGGGGGGGGCTCCGATCGGACCCCCCGCCCGCGGGAAGGCATCACGTTCCAGGTACGTGATTTTGCCTGCCCGTGCCGCCCTGCTCACGTATATAGGTCGGCAAGTGGTTAAATTATAGGTATTGTAGTTTCCTTTCAAATTTGGCTGTTAGTGAACGTAACACATACAAATTTATCCGAAGGTTACGAATGATCCGAAATAACGAATGCCGTATCCAAACGAATGGAACGTAATGAATTAATGATAATAAATAACAATAATAATAATAAAAACTTTTTATTATTATTATTTATTATTAATTTGTTCCGTTCCATTTGTTTAGATGCAGCATTCGTTATTTCGGATAATGCGTAACGTCAAATAAATTCGTATTTGTTACGTTCACTGACAGCCGAATTTGAAAGGAAATTACAATACCTATAATTTAATAGTTAGTTACTATTTCAGATTTTCGAATTTTTGGGTTTTTGGATTTTCAAATTTCAAACTTACAAATGTACGAATTTACAAATGTACGAATTCACGAATGTACGAATGAATGAATGTACGAATTCACGAATGTACGAATTTACGAATGTATGAATTTACGAATTGCGATCATAACGAATGACCTGAAAAACGAAAAAATAAAAATAAACAAATGAAACGAAAACGAAAATGAACAAGTTTTTTGGCTGTGCACATGTCTAAGCTCAACTGCCTTTTTTTTAATCTACTGTATACCCCGGCCTAAACCTAAGGTAAACACATTTGCTCATCTTCTCACCCTTTTTTGCCCCTTTGTGACTGCAAATAAAAGAAAGCTGTAGAGGTTTTTTTTTTTTTTTCTGTTTCTGCGTTAATGTTAGTCTTGTAAATGACTTAGACATAATCTTAAGAAGTGGAAATATGAAAGTTCTAAGTGGAATTTTAATGGGCTCGACAGTTCCCATGCAGAGATTGTGTCGTCTTCGGCAAGGTCATTCTCAACTTTGGGTATAAAATACATAAATGACAGTCATGCAAGTTTGATCTGCCTCAGGGAAGCAGTAACCTACACACAACTTTCTTAAATCTATTTATTTATTTCATTTTATTTTTGACTTTAACATTTCTGATTAAACAGGCCCTGATTGTTATAACTGCCATTTAACTTTTCATTTCCTCCTGGAAGCGGCGGCATAACATCTAAGGAAACACAGGCCCATCTAGTTCAACCCAAAAAAAAAGCAAACAAATAGAAAACTTCTATATCCACTCCTCTGGCTCTGATCATGTGCTTTTAAAAAAAAAAAAAAAAAACCCATTGGAATCCATGCATCCAGCTCCCTGCATGTAGATTAGGGGCCAGGTTCATGGGTTAGGGGGGCGCCCCTTGGATGGACCGCCACTGCTCTAATGTCCTTAAGAAAATGCCCTCTGTAGATGCATTATTGTGTAATAATGTTTTTCTTTTCTTTCCCTCTTTCCGATGGCTCTTTAGCCTTATGTTATGATATTATTTTAGAAACTGGGTGACATGAGGTCAAAATTAGGTACAGCATCCCATAAATACAGAGAAAAAGGAGGAGGAGGCGAGTGGGACTTTAAAGGTACCAAGGAATTGAAAATAAACAATACTATTTAAAAAAATTATACATTTTTTTATAAACAACTCTTAAAATCACGATAAGCATTTACAAGGATCCCATATCAATTTTTACATGTACAACCACTTCTTACTCTACATGTTTCGCTCAGGTGAGCTTCCTCAGGAGATTTTTTGAAGTGTCACATGAAGTAAAGTATATTATATATAGCAGGGATATGCAATTAGCGGACCTCCAGCTGTTGCAGAACTACAAGTCCCATGAGGCATATCAAGACTCTGACAGCCACAAGCATTGCACCCAGAGGCAGAGGCATGGTGGGACTTGTAGTTTTGCAACAGCTGGAGGCCCGCTAATTGCATATCCCTAATATATAATATACTTTACTTCATGTGACAGTCCAAAAAATTCTCCTGAGGAAGCTTGCCTGAGCGAAACATGTAGAGCAAGAAGTGGTTGTACATGTAAAAATTGATACGGGATCCTTGTAAATGCTTATTGTAATTTTAAGAGTTGTTTATTATAAAATTTATATTTTTCTAAAATGTATTGTTTACTTTCAAATCCTTTGTACCTTTAAAGTCCCACTCGCCCCTTCTCCCTTTTCTTATGTTATGATCATTTTTATTTTAGATGTGAAAATTAATAAAAACATATAAAAAAAGTGGTATGGTGCACTACCCCAAAAAACAGGAAATTAAAGTTGAACTCCAGCTAAAATAAATACAGAAAAAAAAAATGAATAGCCAAATAAAGTAAAAATAAAATGCAGCCGTACTCACCTTAAAATTCAGAGGTGTCTAAGGCAGTTCTTACATTCAGCCACAAGATGTAGTGGATCTGAATGAACACTCAGCTTGGGCTCAGAGTATCACTGCACTGAGCATTACATAGTGGCTTTTAGTGAAAAACTGACCACTATTTCTGTTGGAGGAGTAGAGGAAGGACCCATGGCACCATTGGACCAGCTAAAAGACCATTTGAAAAAAGATAGGTATTTAAGGCTTTCGGGTTCGGGACCCGGGGTTTGGGTGAAGAACTGTAGGGAGCTAACATCAGGGCAAACAGAATGGGGCAATGGGCCTTGTACATACTGGATATATCTGTAATTATAATGTTTATTATATTGTCTTTTTGAATCTGAAGCTTTATATATGTTATATCTTCATCAGCTGTACCCCTTGAAACCCTGAGAAAGCTTAACCACTTCCCGTCGGAAAGCCGTCATGTGACATCCTAGACTGCATCATCCAGATATCTTTGTTTTCAGCCAGCAATTCCCTATCTTGTAAAAGTCATTCTAGCAGCTCATAAGCCACTAGATTGCTTTTACAAGCAGAAGGACGGGACAACCCCCCCCCCTTTCGCCAGTCTCCAGTGCCTCTCCGAGCTCTCCGGTGCAATTGGGGACCCGGAGAAACGATTTAGCGGCGCTGCTGGATTACCATAGAGCTGGCCATGGACCAGATGGTCTCCGGTCACCTCTTTGATCCTGGGAGGCCGGAAGCGACTTCATGACATCATCTCCATCATCAGCAGATGTAAACATTGCCAGTTTTTTACCCTGGAAAGCAGAGATCAATGTTTTTTTTTGTTTTTGATCTCATGCTTTCCAGAGTAGAGGAGAGATCTGAGGTCTTATTGACCCCAGATGACTCCGTAAAGAGCACCTGTCACGCCTTATTTCTATTACAAGGGATGTTTACACTTCTTGTAATAGAAATAAGTGATTAAAAGAAACGATTTGTTGGGACTTTAAATGAGGCAGGGACCTATTAAGGTCTCATGCCTCCATCCCCGTCTATGTAGAAAAAGGAGGAAGAGGAGGGTGGGACTTTAACCACTTGAGCCCCGGACCTTTATGCTGCCTAAGGACCAGAGGTCTTTTTCCAATTTGGCACTGCGTCCCTTTAACTGCTAATTGCGCGGTCATGCAATGCTGTACCCAAACGAAATTTGCGTCCTTTTCTTCCCACAAATAGAGCTTTCTTTTGATGGTATTTGATCACCTCTGCGGTTTTTATTTTTTGCGCTATAAACGGAAAAAGACCGAAAATTTTGAAAAAAAATGATATTTTCTACTTTTTGTTCTAAAAAAAATCCAATAAACTAAATTTTAGTCATACATTTAGGCCAAAATGTATTCGGCCACATGTCTTTGGTAAAAAAAATGTCAATAAGCGTATATTTATTGGTTTGCGCAAAAGTTATAGCGTCTACAAACTAGGGTACATTTTCTGGAATTTACACAGCTTTTAGTTTATGACTGCCTATGTCATTTCTTGAGGTGCTAAAATGGCAGGGCAGTACAAAAGCCCCCCAAATGACCCCATTTTGGAAAGTAGACACCCCAAGGAAATTGCTGAGAGGCATGTTGAACCCATTGAATATTTATTTTTTTTGTCCCAAGTGATTGAAAAATGACAAAAAAAAAAAAAAAAAAAAAATATTTACAAAAAGTGGTCACTAAATGATATATTGCTCACACAGGCCATGGGCCTATGTGGAATTGCACCCCAAAATACATTTAGCTGCTTCTCCTGAGTATGGGGATACCACATGTGTGGGACTTTTTGGGAGCCTAGCCGCGTACGGGGCCCCGAAAACCAATCACCGCCTTCAGGATTTCTAAGGGTGTAAATTTTTGCTTTCACTCTTCACTGCCTATCACAGTTTCGGAGGCCATGGAATGCCAAGATGGCACAAAACCCCCCAAAATGACCCCATTTTGGAAAGTAGACACCCCAAGCTATTTGCTGAGAGGCATATTGAGTCCATGGAATATTTTATATTTTGACACAAGTTGCGGGAAAGTGACACTTTTATTTATTTTTATTTTTTTTTTTCATAAAGTTGTCACTAAATGATATATTGCTCACACAGGCCATGGGCATATGTGGAATTGCACCCCAAAATACATTTAGCTGCTTCTCCTGAGTATGGGGATACCACATGTGTGGGACTTTTTGGGAGCCTAGCCGCGTACTGGACCCCGAAAACCAATCACTGCCTTCAGGATTTCTAAGGGTGAAAATTTTTGATTTCACTCTTTACTGCCTATCACAGTTTCGGAGGCCATGGAATGCCCAGGTGGCACAAAACCCCCCCAAATGACCCCATTTTGGAAAGTAGACACCCCAAGCTATTTGCTGAAAGGCATGGTGAGTATTTTGCAGCTCTCATTTGTTTTTGAAAATGAAGAAAGACAAGAAAAAACATTTTTTTTTTCTTTTTTCAATTTTCAAAACTTTGTGACAAAAAGTGAGGTCTGCAAAATACTCACTATACCTCTCAGCAAATAGCTTGGGGTGTCTACTTTCCAAAATGGGGTCATTTGGGGGGGTTTTGTGCCACCTGGGCATTCCATGGCCTCCGAAACTGTGATAGGCAGTGAAGAGTGAAATCAAAAATTCACGCCCTTAGAAAGCCTGAAGGCGGTGCTTGGTTTTCGGGGTCCCGTACGCGGCTAGGCTCCCAAAAAGTCTCACGCATGTGGTATCCCCGTACTCAGGAGAAGCAGCAGAATGTATTTTGGGGTGTAATTTCACATATTTCCATGGCATGTTTGAGCAATATATCATTTAGTGACAACTTTGTGCAAAAAAAAAAAAAAAAAAAAAAAATTTGTCTCTTTCCCGCAACTTGTGTCGCAATATAAAATATTCCATGGACTCGACATGCCTCTCAGCAAATAGCTTGGGGTGTCTACTTTCCAAAATGGGGTCATTTGGGGGGGTTTTGAACTGTCCTGGCATTTTATGCACAACATTTAGAAGCTTATGTCACACATCACCCACTCTTCTAACCACTTGAAGACAAAGCCCTTTCTGACACTTATTGTTTACATGAAAAAGTTTTTTTTTTTTGCAAAAAAATTACTTTGAACCCCCAAACATTATATATTTTTTTAAAGCAAATGCCCTACAGATTAAAATGGTGGGTGTTTCATTTTTTTTTTTCACACAGTAATTGCGCAGCGATTTTTCAAACGCATTTTTTGGGGAAAAAACACACTTTTTTTAATTTTAATGCACTAAAACACGCTATATTGCCCAAATGTTTGATGAAATAAAAAAGATGATCTTAGGCCGAGTACATGGATACCAAACATGACATGCTTTAAAATTGCGCACAAACGTGCAGTGGCAACAAAATAAATAGATGTTTAAAAGCCTTCAAAAGCCTTTACAGGTTACCACTTTAGATTTACAGAGGAGGTCTACTGGAAAAATTACTGCACTCGATCTGGCCTTCGCGGTGATACCTCACATGCATGGTGCAATTGCTGTTTACGTTTGACGACAGACCGCCGCTTGCGTTCGCCTTAGCGCGAGAGCAGGGGGCGACAGGGGTGTTTTTTTTTTTTTTTTTTTTTTTTTTCTTTATTATTTTTTTGCTTTTTTAATCTTACTTTTAAACTGTTCCTTTCATATTTTTTTTTTTAATCATTTTTATTGTTATCTCGGGGAATGTAAATATCCCCTATGATAGCAATAGGTAGTGACAGGTACTCTTTTTTGAAAAAATTGTGGTCTATTAGACCCTAGATCTCTCCTCTGCCCTCAAAGCATCTGACCACACCAAGATCGGTGTGATAAAATGCTTCCCCAATTTCCCAATGGCGCTATTTACATCCGGCGAAATCTAAGTCATGAAATACTCGTAGCTTCCGGTTTCTTAGGCCATAGAGATGTTTGGAGCCACTCTGGTCTCTGATCAGCTCTATGGTCAGCTGGCTGAATCACCGGCTGCATTCTCAGGTTCCCTGTTGAGACAGGAGAGCCAGAGAAAAACACGGAAGACGGTGGGGGGGGGGCATTCCCTCCCACGGCTTGTAAAAGCAGTCTAGAGGCTAATTAGCCGCTAGGATTGCTTTTACATGAAAGCCGACCGCTGGCTGAAAAGAATGATACCAAGATGATACCTAAACCTGCAGGCATCATTCTGGTATAACCACTCAAAGTCGTGAATGGCGTACCTGAAGACAAAAAAATGGTTAACAATGGTTAACAATAAAGCACAGTAAAGTGTAAATAATTACACACCTGAAAAACAAACATGATAAAACATAATAACAATAACAATAACAATAAAACATTGCAGAATAGAATACAGTAAAAAAGAGCAGAACAATAGAGAGAGAGAATAGAGAGAGAGAGAACAATAAAACAACTATTTTTTTTTATTTCATATTTTTTTTTTTTTTACACTTTTTTTGTAACTAACTTTTATAACGGTAACCGGTTCCAGGTTCGGGTCTCTCAAAATGCGATGGCATTTTGGGAGACCCTGTGAAAGTGCGCCTAGTCTGTGCAATGCTGTACCCTACGCTAATACTCAACTAGTGAATGGTAGCGTTCAAAACATTCACCAATGCAAAGACCAGGATTGTCAGGACAGGAGGGACAATAATAGCGGGTGTCACGCCTATATCCGCGCTTGCTGCAGACACAATATCTTTTTTGGGGGCGTTCGCTGGGTAGGGGTACTCGGGAGGACATAAAAATGCCTCTCATGCAGCCGACTGCATTTGGTTGGGGATGTGAATGGGGGAAGTACGGGCGCTGCAGAAGCGGTGGGTTCCCAATTAGGATTGGCGAATGCAGCAGGAAGGGCATTATGGGCACGACGGGCCTGTGTTTGTCTTTCTGGTGGCAGCGGGACACTACTTGTGCTTGCCATCTCGCCAGCTTGAACTGCACTTATGGGACTCGCCACGTCACCAAGTGTTACTGCAGTGCTGGTTTGACTACGACCGGGGTGTACTAGGCCGCTGGCGCTTGCCAGTTCACCAAAACGCTACCAAAAAACTGTTAGCGATCGCAGGGATCAGGCCTGACTCTGCGAACGCTGCAGTTATGCTTTTAGTGTTTTGTAAGTGACAGTGATCGATCGATACTGCACTTGGGTGGGCTGGGCCGGGCGGAGGGGCAAAACGCAGGTGCTAGCAGGTATCTGGGCTGATCCCGCTAACACTGCGTTTTTGGGAACCCTAAACTGCTGGTGACGCTAGTATAGATCTGATCGGATCAGATATTGATGCGATCAGATACTATACCACTAAGGGTGGTGTACGGTGCGTGCGTGGGTGTTAGCGGTACTGGCGCTAATCTGACGCTGCCTGGGGCTGGTGCTTGCCAGTTCACCAAAATACTACCAAAAAAACTGTTAGCGATCGCAGGGATCAGGCATGACTCTGTGAACGCTGCAGTTATGCGTTTAGTGTTTTGTAAGTGTCAGTGATCGATCGATACTGCACTTGGGTGGGCTGGGCCGGGCGGAGGCGCAAAACGCAGGTGCTAGCAGGTATCTGGGCTGATCCCGCTAACACTGCGTTTTTGGGAACCCTAAACTGCTGGGGACGCTAGTATAGATCTGATCGGATCAGATATTGATCCGTTCAGATACTATACCACTAAGGGAGGCGTATGCTGCGTGCGTGGGTGTTAGCGGTACTGGCGCTAACCTGACGCCTGGGGCTGGTGCTTGCCAGTTCACCAAAATGCTACCAAAAAAACTGTTAGCGATCGCAGGGATCAGGCCTGACTCTGCGAACGCTGCAGTTATGCGTTTAGTGTTTTGTAAGTGACAGTGATCGATCGATACTGCACTTGGGTGGGCTGGGCGGAGGCGCAAAACGCAGGTCCTAGCAGGTATCTGGGCTGATCCCGCTAACACTGCGTTTTTGGGAACCCTAAACTGCTGGGGACGCTAGTATAGTATCTGATCGGATCAGATATTGATCCGATCAGATACTATACCACTAAGGGAGGCGCATGCTGCGTGCGTGGGTGTTAGCGGTACTGGCGCTAATCTGACGCTGCCTGGGGCGACGCATATCACCGCCGGGCGATCGGGGGGCTAAACCTTTATTCGGTAATAAACGGCGGGTGCCCTGACACTATAAAAAATAAACAAACTAACCAGCGTCACCCGTAACGGTTATACGGTGATCAGTGGTGAAAGGGTTAACTAGGGGGCAATCAAGGGGTTAAAACATTTATCAGATAGTATAGGGGGGTCCCTGACGCTATAAAACGCTGACGGCGAACCTAAATATTTACCTCACTAACTAGCGTCACCAGCGACACTAATACAGCGATCAGAAAAATGATCGCTTAGTGACACTGGTGAGGGGGGGTGATCAAGGGGTTAAAACTTTATTAGGGGGGGTTAGGGGGGTACCCTAGACCTACAGGGGGGTAACAGTATCTGTCCCAACACTGTAACTGTCACAAACTGACACCATGCAGTAATCAGAAAAAAAAAAAAAAAAAAAAAAACTGCTGGTGTCAGTTTGTGACAGGGGGGGGGGGGGTGATTGGGGGGGGATCGGGGGGCGATCGGGGGGGGGATCGGGGTGTTTTGTGTGCCTGGCATGTTCTACTGTGTGTGTGTGTGTTGGTGCACTCACATTGATGTCTTCTCTCCTCGGGCCGGAACGGAAAATACCGACCCGAGGGGAGATGACATCATTTCCTTTGCTGCTGTTTAGCATACAGCAGCAAAGGAAGATTCTCATTGGCCGGCGGCGATCGCGAGGGGGGGGCCACGAACGGATGGTCTCCCCCTCATCACCGATCGCCGCTGGACAAAAGACGACCGCCTCGGGCACCGGGGGGGGGTCCGATCGGACCCCCCACCCGCGGAAGGCAAATCACGTACACTGTACGTGATTTTGCCTGTCCGTGCCACTTTGCCGACGTACATCGGCGTGAGGCGGTCGTCAAGTGGTTAAATGAGGCACGCAGTCAATATGGAAAAGTCAGAATTGGGTATTTATATGTGTCAGAATAAATAATAATACATGGTACTGATTAATATCACAATAATTCAGGCTTCGCTTGCTTCCCACATTGTTTTATATAATTTTATAACTCGTGATCACCAGTAGTTTGTACTCATCTACTATGATGTATTGTACTTTTATGCTGTTTTTGACCTGCACCATATGGAGCTTCTCCATTTTTTCTAACTCCTATTCCGGTTTGATTGAGCCTATCCTGCCTCCAGATGCCCCCCCCCCCCATTGGGTGGAGGTTTTATTTTTTTTGGAGAGCTATCTGAACCTCTGGAACTTCGTCTCGGACCCTGCTGTTGAGAAGCGGGACTACCCCATTTGGAGGGACCTTCCTGCCAACTCTTAACCCTGAGGCGTGATTGACCCACTGTAAGTGGGTCCACCCTATCCGGTAAGAGTACCCATCCATATTCTTTTGATAGAAGATTTCCTTATTTCAACAGCTTCACAGCCAGTTTTATATTGTTTCCACTATCATCAAACTCTATTGAGGATTCACAAGTCACTTATTATATGGACACACTTCCCTAGAAGTTGTTTTCAAGTTAATTTGAACTTTCACATTCACTGGTTTATCCTGTTCACACATTTGAACATTGTACGTTTACAACACGTTTATATGTTTTTACACATTCATTGTTTTGGTTTATTGCTGTTATTTTGTTATATTTAGCGCTACACTTTGTTTTTTCACATACATATACAAGCATGAATGACACATATCCATATGGAAAGAATATGGGTATAACACCTCTTGACTTCCCATCAATTTTAGGAATAAAATACCATAATTTGCAAAAAGTTCATATATGATTAATTACACAAGGTAAATGATTCTAATATAAGATGATAGACACATGATCGATTAAAACATGATAGATATTAAGGCTCAACGCGTTTCATGGAATTTTATCCACTCCTCAGGAGAAAAAAACGTGTACATCTGTAATGAAATGTAAAAACCCTTAGATGACTATCTTTTAAAAGAAAAACCAAAAGGGAAAGAAAACCGCATTGGGTATAGAGTACTCACAATATTGCTGTATATAGAAAGTGCAACACCAAAGGCTGGAGACCCCCCCCGGAAGGGAAGGTATGCAGTCCACATATTGCATTTAGACTTAACAATAATGGCCTGTATGATTAACCTTAGTTGGCCCAATTATATTAACCCAAAGTTTGTGGTTGGTGCACAGACATATTGTACTCTGTGTTTGTAACAATGGGATCAGACACCTATTGGGACGGTTGCTCTTTATATTAATTTTTTTTTATTATCTAGATCTATGGTCGTCTCACGCGCTGTTGTTTTGTTAGTGCCGCAATGTCTGGATTCATGAGCCGTTCGACTCACATCTTTCCAGTAGCTGCTATGCACTCCGCTGGTTCTCCCCCCTTGGGGCGGGGGGTTGCCTCTGCGTTGTGCATTGACATCACGTTCCACACACTCGACGCGCGGCTTTGCTCAGTGAGTGCTGCCACGCTGACAGGGTTTTCCATCCTTAGAACGTGCGAGGGGTCTGGCGCCAAGTGCCGGGCGTGACGTGGCCACTCGGGCGTTGACGCCTCCCCAGTTCCTCATGCACGTTCAGCGTGGCGTTTGGGGGTGTGAGTCGCGTGTGCCCTTATAGGCTCCATCTGGGGGTGGCAGATCTGTCCTGCTGGCGTTTCCAGGCCATTCCCACCATTTTCCATCATGACTTCCCAGGTTCCAGCACCAGGTATCCCACTTTTCGTAGCCCCATACAGCACATTGACACTGGTCCCTATGGGTTCCTACTCACATAGTTTGTGTTGGTGGTTTCTTTTTTCACTATTTATTATCACATTTCCTCACTCCCCAATCCTCCTGGGTTGGGATTCACCAACTCCACGATGGTTACACTCACCTGTCTTGACTTATATCAATAAATTGATTTTTTTAATCTAATTTTCAATCTACATTTCATTGCCTTAAAAATCCCCTTAGAGGTCCTAAAAATTTATAAATTATTATATGGGATGATGGCAATGACACATCCACACCACCGAGGTCATACGTACATACAAAACTCACAATAGGGTGGATTAAACACCCGTACCTCAATAGTTGACCCAGGTGGCTGGATGTGGACCCCCTAGGTATATTATAAAAAAATTGTCTTTGATGTTTATAAAGTGTACTTATTTATGCTCCCCCTAGATTTTTGAATTGGGGTGTTCATTGTACATTTTCAAATCGGAAGAATTTACTGTTCTCTGATTTTCTGACCAACTCCTATCTCATATCTCTTTCGATTGTCATGGGATTGCACGGAGGGGAACTATGGGGGACTTACAGGGAGGAGAGTGGAAGGAATTTATGGCCAATATCCAAAGGAGCTATGAAGGCAAGGAACAGGTCACCTCGGATCTATCTTCACTCTTCTCCAGTTTGACCAAAATCTTAGAAAAGAAATCAGCCTTACACTGGCACATTGAGTCCCTTGGGAGATATATTAGGGAAGGAATAAATCCAATTGGCCTCAGAATCCAAATATTCCCCATGGTGGATAATATCTCCAAGGAACTCAAAAAGAATTGGGAGAGTAAGCTAAATGATTGTTCAACAAACCTTATGCTGTTGCTTCAGAATGAGTACAAACAGCAATTGGACAACATGAACACAGAAATCAAAGCGCTCTATGATCGACTCTCCCCGCTAAAGACACATGAGGAATATGCGAATTATGAGAAGAAACTTAAAGATCACTTGGAGACCTTTGGCAAAACTATCCTTATTAAAAAGGAGAAGAAATATTGGAGGGATAAAAATGCCTTCAGGGAAGGCAGAGCCTACAAATGGAACATAAATAATAATAGAAAAACCAAAAAAAGAAATCCAAGAATTCCTCATCAAGAGAGTGCAAATGGATCAAACGATTATTCCTCGGACACACCATCCAATTCCTCCTCATCAGCATCCTCACACACCGGCCAATTTCGGGGGAAAAGAAAAGGGCCGCTGGGAAGACAGCAGGAAACAGAGGGAGAAATAAAACAAACCAACAAAAAACGCACTACAGATTATGAAACAATGGCACCACAACGGACTACCAAATCTAATACGAGCAAAAATACAACTCAGGGGAATACAAAAAATCCCCCTTCAAACTTAGGAAGAGGAGTTCGAAAAGATCAGGGGGCTTACCCAAAGACCCAACAAACACAACTTGACAGTTTTTTAGACAAAAACACCATAATGTCACCCAACCTGTTACCTCCCACGCAATTGACAATGATACCCACGACACCTCTAAGTCAAAAGGAGAACTAAACGTGATTAATCTTTCCTCACATCAATTAACCGAAGATGAACAAAGAGTACTATCTCTGGGGCTTTCCTTCTGCCCCAATCGAGGTACGGATGGCTTTGAGATGACCAAGGACATCCACCTCTTTGCTAGAAAATTGCTACTGAAGAGTTTATATACGAAACAAAAAAGTACTGAACCGGAAGTAGCACCGAATCTCAAAACTGCAGACTTTAAAGCCTTGAGGGACTTGAATCTTCTACTACAGGAGAATAACATCAGTGAGGATCTGTGGGAGGAAGAACTAGGAAGTGGGGAAAGCGATGAGGAGGAATTTGAGGAAGACAACACTCCACCGAAACTATACACAAAACAATTTAAAAAGAAATCACATAAATTTCCACCGTTAAACCTCAATCCAGCAATAGCACTATTTGTAAAACAGACAACCAAAGAAATTGAAAAACTAGGTATGAAAACAACTAAAAATAACCTCAGTCCAGAACTCCGACATGCTCTCAACACCCTTAAGAATGACATGAGTATCACAATAAAGGCATCAGACAAAGGGGGCAACATTGTCCTCATGGACAATGAGGATTATGAAAAAATGTGCCTTGACATTCTGAATAACACCAAATGTTACAAAAAAATCTCTCCGGCAGTGGCGGAGAGATTTAATCAGGAATTTTTCTACCTGGTGGATGTATCGCTCAACGAAGGTGCCATCGACAGGGAAATGTGGGAATTTATTCGAACGAAGCACCCCCGCTCACCCACATTTTATGCCCTGCCAAAGGTACACAAGAGACTAGATCATCCACCAGGCAGGCCAATCATCTCTGGTAATGGCTCCATCACGGAAGGCATTAGCCAAATAATAGATTACCATCTCAGACCCCACGTTATGGATTTGCCTTCCTATACCAGAGACACAATCCATCTACTGCAGATCTTAGACAACCTGGTTATCCCCGACTCCGCTTTGTTGGTCACCATCGATGTGGAGTCTCTTTATAACAGCATACCACACGATGCAGGAGTAGCATGTCAGAGAACCGTCACTAACGCTCGTTCCAGGGTGCCAGCCGGACGTACGATAAGAACGAGCGAGCCCCGGACTAGGCACGCACATAATGCGATCGTACGAACGAGGGCACGTCAGCGCGTGCACGCTCGCACACTAACGAATCACGGCGCAAGGCGCCCTATTTAAACGATCAGCAGACTAGCATCAATGCTGGATTGTCTCAGCTCGTTCCTGAACCCTTGCTGTTGCCTTGTTTACTTGACCCTGATCTTGAACCTCTGCTTGCCTTGACTACCCCCTCGGATCACCCCTACATCTCTGCCTGCCTTGCTTCCTGTATTGAACCCGGCTTGGACTCTTGACTACGGCTCTGTCTCCTGATTCGGTACCCCGCTGCCAGTTTGTTGCCAACCTCCGCCAGTCCCTGACCACGTCTCTGCCTGCCGATTGTGTACCTCGTTGCCAGCACGTTGCCAACTCCTGCCTGCCTTGACCCTGCAAGTTCCTCTGCTGGACCTCTCTTGCATCCATCCAGGGATCAGCACCTCAGCTTCCTTCCGAAGACTTCTGGGTTCCTGATCCTGCCAGCAGGCACCTGCACCCTTCCGCCGCCCTAGCAACCCTGTCTCAACCTCCAGGGACGCTAGGACCGGGACCGTGCAAGAGGCCGCCCTCGTCATTTCAGACTCCGCTGTAAGGTACGTGACAGTACAATCCAGCCAGAAATGGAGTCTGAAAGGGGGGCCTCAGCTATGGACGCTCTGTGTCAACAGATCGCAAATCTCACTCAAGCAGTTCAGGGCCTGCAAGATGGCTACCAACGACTTGAACAGCGAGTGGAGTCTCTCTCTCCAAGTACCTCAGCACCTCGGACCACAGCACCTGCATCATCAACTCCAGTTTCTACACCCACAGTAGTGGTGTCACCCCCAGAACCACGAGTTCCTGCTCCGGAGAAATTTATGGGTGACCGCAGCAAATTCCGTGCTTTCAGGAATGCCTGCCATTTGTACTTCTTGCTTCAGCCCCGCACCTTTTCTTTGGAAAGTACCAAGGTGGGGTTCATCATTTCATTACTGCAGGGAGAACCTCAGACCTGGGCTCATCATTTACTGGAACAAGCCAGTCCCTTGCTGGGTACCATGGACTCTTTTTTGGATGAAATGGCCAAACTGTATGATGATCCCCAGCGTACTACCACAGCAGAGGCCAGCCTCCACACCCTCCAGCAGGGTCGTAGGCCCGTGGAGGACTATGTTACAGACTTTAAACGGTGGAGTACCGACACACATTGGAACGACGCCGCTCTCCGTTTTCAGTTCCGTTTAGGGCTTTCGGAGGCACTCAAGGATGAACTAGCTCGTGTGGGGATCCCTGATTCCCTCGAAGAACTAATTCAACTGTCCATTCAGATCGATCGCCGGCTGAGGGAGCGAAGATCTGAAAGGACCAGCCAGTATCGGCCCATGTGGATGCTACCCAGGGTACCCAGTCGCCTACCTACCTCCACACCCCCACTATCTGCTTCTACCACTGAACCTCCAGAACCAATGCAGTTGGGTTTGCTTCGTGCACCCTTGACTCCGGAAGAAAAACAACGCCGTCGTATGAATAATCTCTGTCTCTACTGCGGGGGAGCCGGTCATTACGCCAATATGTGTCCCAACAAGACCCGTAAGTGTGACTCGCCTCTTCTTGATCGATATGCATTAACTCTAGCAAGAACGACTCACATTGCTGTTCCTGTCTCTCTACAGCTTCCAGAAGGGGTGCTTCAGATCCAGGCCATAATTGACTCCGGTGCCTGCAGTTGCTTCATTGACCGTGCCTTTGCCCTGCAACACAACATTCCGCTGCGATCGAAGCAACATAAACTATTCATCCGATTAGCTGATGGGTCCAATATCAAATCTGGGCCTATCATCCAAGAAACCCAACCTTTGCCTGCCAACATCTTACCCAATCACCAAGAACTGTTGTGCCTGGACGTTATATCCTCACCACTTTTTCCGATCATTTTAGGAATGCCATGGTTGCAAGCACACAACCCACAGATAGACTGGACAACCGGCCAAGGTAGTCTTTCAGTCCTCCTACTGTCTCAAGAACTGTCTCCAGGTCCTCCACCACACAGCTCCAGTTATTGGGTGTCTCAAACCAGTATCCGAATCCCAAGACCTTGTCCCATCCGTGTACCATGATTTCTTGGATGTTTTCGACAAGCAGAAAGCTGATACTCTTCCCCCGCACCGGGCCTACGATTGCCCGATTGAACTTTTACCAGGGGCTGAAATCCCATTTGGGAGGATCTTTCCTCTGTCAGAGCCTGAACTCGCAGTCCTAAAAGACTATGTGAATGAGAACCTCAAGAAGGGGTTCATCCGTCACTCAACATCACCAGCCGGGGCAGGAATATTCTTTGTTGAAAAGAAAGACCATTCGCTCCGTCCATGTGTGGATTACAGAGAGCTAAACCGGATCACCGTTAAAAATCGCTACCCCTTGCCTCTGATTCCAGAATTGCTCCAGAGACTCCGCTCTGCAAGAATATTCACCAAGTTAGATTTACGAGGTGCTTACAATCTGATCAGAATCAGGGAAGGAGACGAGTGGAAAACGGCCTTCCGGACTCGTTTTGGCCACTTTGAATACCTCGTCATGCCCTTCGGATTATGCAATGCTCCAGCAACCTTCCAGCATTTTGTGAACAATATTTTCAGAGACTTTCTAGATCTATTCATGATCGTCTACCTAGACGATATCCTAGTTTTCTCAGCCTCCTTAGATCTTCACCGTGTCCATGTGAAACAAGTCCTTCTGAGGCTAAGACAAAATGGACTCTATGCCAAGGCCGAGAAATGCGAATTTGAACGGCAGACCATCCACTTCCTCGGACTGGTGATTTCTACAGGAGGTATGGCAATGGATCCTCAAAAAGTCGCAGCTATAACGTCCTGGCCACCTCCCACTGATAGGAAAGGGGTACAACGGTTCGTCGGCTTCTCTAACTTCTACAGAAAATTCATTAAAAACTTCTCCGGTATCATCATGCCCATCACCCAGCTCACCAAGAAACAGAACCGTTTTCAATGGACAGAGGCAGCCCAAGCTGCTTTCGACAAGTTAAAGGGACTTTTTACCTCAGCTCCGTTATTAAAGCACCCTGACCCCGCTCTTCCATACATCCTGGAGGTGGACGCCTCAGAAAGCGCTGTAGGGGCCATCCTGTCCCAGCGCCAAGGACCCAAGGCTCTAATGCACCCTGTGGCCTTCTTCTCAAAGAAGTTGGGACCTTCAGAAAGGAACTATGATGTGGGGGACCGAGAACTATTGGCAATCAAATTGGCTTTAGAAGAGTGGCGGTACCTCTTGGAAGGAGCAACACACCCAATACTGATCTTCACGGATCACAAAAATTTGGAATACCTCAGGACCGCCAAACGCCTCAGGCCCAGACAAGCAAGGTGGGCTCTTTTCTTCTCACGCTTTAACTTCCACATAACCTACCGGCCCGGCTCCAAGAATGTGAAACCTGACGCGTTATCGCGTATGTTTACAGAAGTTGAAGTCCCACCTCAAACTGATACTATCCTGCAGGCTGGAAATTTTCTACTTATTCAAACCGACCTAATGTCACAGATCCGTCAAGCATCCAGGGAAGTCTCTCTGTCTCCAGATACAGACCTTCAGGAGAACGATGGGCTCTATTGGCGGGGTAATAAAATTTTCATACCACACAATTTACGTGCTACCATCCTACAGGTGTGTCATGACTACCCACTGGCCGGCCATTTTGGGGGATACAAAACCATGGATTTGATCCAGAGACATTTCTGGTGGCCTAATTTAGCAAAGGACTGCAGGAAATATGTTAGCTCATGTTCAATCTGTCTCAGGAACAAGAACAGCAAGAACAAAGCGTGGGGACTATTGAGACCTCTACCCATTCCTGAGAGACCCTGGGATAAAATCGCAATGGACTTTATCGTAGAGCTCCCTCCATCAGAGGGGTTCTCATCTATTTTTGTAGTGGTAGACCGCCTCTCCAGGATGTCACACTTCATCCCTATGAAAGGGACTCCATCAGCAACTGAAACTGCTGAAGTCTTCGTTAAAGAGGTTGTTAGACTGCATGGAATCCCTAGTGACATCGTCTCGGATCGAGGAGTACAGTTTACTTCAAAATTTTGGAAAGCACTGTGCGAAGCGCTGGGCATCAAACTCAACTTTTCTTCGGCTTATCATCCCCAGTCCAACGGACAGACTGAGCGTACCAACCAAACGCTGGAGCAATATCTGCGTTGCTTCACCTCCTTCTCCCAAGAAGATTGGGCCTCACTTCTGCCGCTGGCAGAATTTGCATTTAACAACTCTGCTCATACCGCCACCAACCAATCACCCTTCTTCTCCAACTACGGGTTTCATCCTTCCTTCTTGCCTACATTGATTCCGGACTCTCCTTTGCCTGCAGTTCAGGACAGATTAAATTTCTTTGCTATCAATAACCAAGTGTTAAAGGATACCATTGCCAAAGCACAAGAGGTTAATAAGAGGTTCTTTGACAGGAAGAGGAGAGGAGAACTAGATTTGAAGGTTGGTGATCGTGTGTGGCTGTCAACTTTGAATCTAAAACTTACCTGTCCATCCAGGAAATTGGGACCTAAATACCTAGGACCCTTTCCGGTCAAGAGAAAAATTAATCCAGTGGCTTATGAGCTCGAACTTCCCGATTCATTTAAAATTCACCCTGTGTTTCATACCTCTTTGTTGAAGCCTGATGTGGTCAATCCCTTTCCTGGTCGTGAAAGAGGGCCCCCAGAGGCCATAATGGTAGACGGGGAAGAAGAGTTTGAAATTGAGACCATTGTAGATTGCAGGAGAAGGCGGGGACAAAATCAATATTTAATTAAATGGAAGGGTTTTGGTCCAGAAGAAAATCCTGGGAACCGGAAACGAACCTCCATGCCCCAAGACTCATACAAGCTTTTCATCGTGCTCATCCGGAAAGGAGGTCTCAGGTGGGCATCCGGAGGCTGCCCGTAAGGAGGGGGCAATGTCAGAGAACCGTCACTAACGCTCGTTCCAGGGTGCCAGCCGGACGTACGATAAGAACGAGCGAGCCCCGGACTAGGCACGCACATAATGCGATCGTACGAACGAGGGCACGTCAGCGCGTGCACGCTCGCACACTAACGAATCACGGCGCAAGGCGCCCTATTTAAACGATCAGCAGACTAGCATCAATGCTGGATTGTCTCAGCTCGTTCCTGAACCCTTGCTGTTGCCTTGTTTACTTGACCCTGATCTTGAACCTCTGCTTGCCTTGACTACCCCCTCGGATCACCCCTACATCTCTGCCTGCCTTGCTTCCTGTATTGAACCCGGCTTGGACTCTTGACTACGGCTCTGTCTCCTGATTCGGTACCCCGCTGCCAGTTTGTTGCCAACCTCCGCCAGTCCCTGACCACGTCTCTGCCTGCCGATTGTGTACCTCGTTGCCAGCACGTTGCCAACTCCTGCCTGCCTTGACCCTGCAAGTTCCTCTGCTGGACCTCTCTTGCATCCATCCAGGGATCAGCACCTCAGCTTCCTTCCGAAGACTTCTGGGTTCCTGATCCTGCCAGCAGGCACCTGCACCCTTCCGCCGCCCTAGCAACCCTGTCTCAACCTCCAGGGACGCTAGGACCGGGACCGTGCAAGAGGCCGCCCTCGTCATTTCAGACTCCGCTGTAAGGTACGTGACATAGCAGCAGTTGAACGGGTGCTGAGGCAACGAGCAACCACTGACTGGAAGCTCAATGCCTTTATACTCCAAATGCTGGAATTTATCTTGAAGCATAACACCTTCATGTTTAAAGGCTCCCACTACCTCCAGGTGCAGGGTGTGGCTATGGGGACGAGCTGCGCACCCTCATACGCCAACCTGTACCTGGGGGAGTGGGAGAAGAACTTCCTACTGGGAGAGGGATCGTCTGTGTACTCTGACCACATCTGCATGTGGCAGAGGTACATAGACGATATTTTTATTGTCTGGGACGGTCCTACTGATGCACTCAGAGACTGCCTGAGTGTTATGAACCGAAACAGCTTTAATCTTTTCTTTACCATGACCTATGACCCTAAGGAGGTCAATTTCTTGGATATCACCATTCTTAAAAATCGGACTGGAGGACTCTCGAGTAAACTTTACAGGAAAGAGACAGCGGGGAATACTCTGCTACATGCAGACACTTTTCATCCGGACCCCCTAAAAAAATCCATCCCCTTCAGTCAATTTCTAAGACATAAAAGGAATTGCAGTACGCACGAGGACTTCCAACAGGAATCCAACGAGCTGACAGCCAGATTGATGGAGAGAGGATACACCAAAACAACCCTCAAAAAAGCGTTCAATCGCGTAAAAAACATGGATAGACAGAAAATAATCTTCAAGAAGAAAGCCCATAATAAAGAAGACAACACGACCAGAATTATTATGAGATACTCAAACGAACATCAAGAAATAAGAAAGATCATCTCCAAACACTGGTCAATCCTCACGGAAGATCCGATTTTAGGGAGTCTAGTTACCCCTAGACCCCAAATTACTTACAAAAAATCGGGCGCCATAGGGAATATGCTCACGCAAAGTGAGTATAAAGGCAGTACAAGAGGAGACCCCTGCAAGACCTGGGGCACATATCCATGTGGAACATGTTCACAGTGTGGAGTCATAGGCAGGAGAACTAGAATTACCTTACCCAGTGGTGAAGACTTTCAGCTTCGACACTTTGCAAATTGCAGAACACGGGGAGTCGTCTATCTAATGCAATGCCAATGTGGAGCCTTCTATGTCGGGAAGACCCGACAGGAATTTACCAAGAGAGTGGAAAAACATATACATAGTATGGGAATTGGCAATTTATATTTACCATTAGGCAGGCATGTAGCCAAACAACATAATTACAGAATGTGTAATCAAACAATAAGTCTTAAATCATGAAAAAGCGAGCCAAGTCTCTGATTTGTTGTGCTTATTGAAGCAGCGCTAAGTGTCCGATGTCATAAAACACGTTATATAGAACAGATGTTGAAGAAACAGGAAAGTTCAAAATAAAGCTGTGGTCTGTGGATATGAAGATATACGTAGAAATCCTTCCACCAATAGTGATCACCGCGTGAGGGGGTCACCCCCCGTGAGATTGCACTCACCACAATTTCAGTAACCACAAGCCTTTGGATAATGATCTTTAAAAACTCTCCGTCTCCTTAGTTCAACCACCAGGTGGCGCAAAACCCTCTCGGTAAGTATAACATAGGGAGAAAATGAGATGCCATATAGCGTAATATTGCTTAAGGATGTTTATTAAATATTTCAAAAAAACACACTCCCCCTTTAAAATATGCGTACCAAATACAATAGTATAATAGAGCATTGGAAAAGTGCACTGTGCCTGTATTATTCGTCCCCCGGGAGGTGTTCCGGAATGCACGCTGTATGCAGCTAATCTTTCGCTTCCTGGTTGCCTTCCGGTGCGTGGAGCGCACACGTCACTTCCGGTAGATTACGACCCTGACACGTTTCGTCACTTCCGGACGTCGTCTGAGGTCGAAACGCGTCGTAATCTACCGGATTTTACTACCCTATACTCACTCAGTCCAATGCAGTCCAACTTGACTTCCTTTCCCTTCCCCTTTCCTTTTCCCCCCTTCCCCCCCCCCCCTCCGGTTTTTTCCTCTCTTTCCCTCTTCATTCCATCTCTCTCCTGCATTCTCCATGCGGGGATTGGGGATGTATGAGGGGGGTCACCTGGAGGAGAACTGGTGAGGGAATCTTGCAGGCAGGACCCACTGGCTTGTATTTTTTCAATACTATTGATGTTAATTTTAATCCAGCCTAGGCTGGCAGCGCGGTCAGTCCCGTGCTTTTTTCTGCATTTCACATCTAGGTCAACATATACCTATGTGGATGTGCGCGCAATGCGACGCATGACGTCACAACGCGCATGTGCGATGTGTATGGCAGGGGCTATTGCCTAGGTGACGCCGGACGCTCACGCCGAGCGCACCTGGCGGCGGCTTCTGTATACACGTCGCATCATTGGCTGATGCGGCGGTGTATCCCCGCCCACACCTGAATCATGACCACATATAGGATGCCAGGGACGGCACAATGGCGCCATTCTTTCCTCGGTATGTACCGAGGCTTTTTAGGGCTTACCCAGCCGGGACTGCATATGGACTCTGGGCTCCAGGACATGCAAAGTAATGCTGCGTACACACGGTCGTACTTTTCGTCTACAAAAGTCGGACAGCCTGTCCGACAGACTTCCGGCAGACTTTCGGTGGACTTGCGGCGGACTTGCGGCCTACTTTCTAACGAACGGACTTGCCTACACACGACCACACAAAAGTCTAACGGATTCGTACGTGATGACGTACACCGGACTAAAAATAAGGAAGTTCATAGCCAGTAGCCAATAGGTGCCCTAGCGTGGCTTTTTGTCCGTCGGACTAGCACACAGACGAGCGGATTTCGGGGTCCGTCGTAGGTACGAAGTAAAAGTTTTGAAGCATGTTTCAAATCTAAAGTACGTCGGATTTGAGGCTAAAAAAGTCAGTTGAAAGTCCGGAGAAGCCCACACACGATCGGATTACCAGCCAGCTTTAGTCCATCAGCGTCCGTTGGACTTTTGTAGACGAAAAGTAGGACCGTGTGTACGCGGCATAAGTTGTTTACTCAATGTGTCTTGCTTCCAACAGGGGAGACACATATTGGTGTTTTTTACTTCCTGACTTATGGGCGCTATATATGGGGGGGCTGGATGTGAGGGTGGGGAGATACTTGTCACTCTTTCTCTCTCTTTTCCTCTCTCTCTCCCCCTCTTCTCTCTCTCTTCTTCTCCTCCTCCTCTTCTCTCTCTTTCTCTCTCTCTCTCTTCTCTCTCTCTCTCTTTCTCTCTCCTCCTTTCTCTCTCTCTTTCTCTCTCTCTTTCTCTCTCTCTCTTTCTCTCTCTTCTCTCTCTCTTCTCTCTCTCTCTCTCTCTCCCTCTCTCTCTCTCTCTCTCTCTCTCTCTCTCTCTCCTCTCTCTCTCTCCTCTCTCTCTTCTCCTTTCTCTCTCTCCCCCCCCCCCCCTCTCTCTCTCTCTCTCCCTCTCTTTCTCTCCCTCTCTCTCTTTCCCTTTCTTTCTCTCTCTCTGTCTCTTTCCCAGTTTTTCTCCTTTTATTCTTTTCTTCTCTCTTTCTCTTTTCTTCTTTTTTCTCTTTTTCTTTCTCCCTTTGTCCTTTTCTTTTTTCTTTTTTCTCTTTTCTTTTTTCTTTTTCCCTCTCTCTCTGCTCCTCTCGCTATCGGATATTAATTTGCCCTATTTTTCTAGACAGCTATTCTATGCTGCAAAACGCCCAACACTGGGATCTTTTCAGTATCCAGTCGTCTTGTAGAGTTATGGGACAGTATCAACAACCTGAGGCGTGGGACCCCTTGTCTTAACATGAGTGATCGCACTAAAATTTTGAGATGCCCTGGGAAGATGTGAGTGTTTGTGATATTCTCACTTTGATGGAGGATATACACATCTATATACAATTTTTGATTGTAACAATATGATTCTTGGTTTTCTAGACTGTGATGTATTTCCCTGAAGAAGACTTGTGAAATATGTATGTTGAAACGCGTTGGAATTCCACTACTCCACACCACGGTTGTCACCTCTGGTGACCTCAAGGGGTAGTGAGACACATCACTTTTTCTCCCACGCTTCTCTTTTATGGAATTATTGTTATTCAGTTCAGATTACAATCTGACCCAAATTTGAATTGTCATTATTCATTTATGTGTTTATACTGTAATGATTTTGTATTTCTTTAATTTTGATTTAGTATGATTTTGTATTTCTTTAATCTTGACTTATATCAATAAATTGATTTTTTTAATCTAATTTAAATCTACATTTCATTGCCTTAAAAATCCCTTAGAGGTCCTAAAAATTTATAAATTATTATATGGGATGATGGCAATGACCACACCACCGAGGTCATACGTACATGCAACACTCACCTGTCCTGTCCTTAAACTGACTGGATTTTGTTATACATGTCAACACACATATTATATTTTTCACAGCAGTCCCACATGATAATCATGGGAACATTCAGGGTCACGCTCATTCCAGCCTCCCCGGATGTCGCCTTGCATGGGCCATGCATACGGTTCACGCAACCACAGCTCCTGGAAAAGATGCCCCTTCCTAGGGGGGTCTCCAGCCTTTGGTGTTGCACTTTCTATATACAGAGTACTCTATACCCAATGGGGTTTTCTTTCCCTTTTGGTTTTTCTTTTAAAAGATATTCAGCTAAGGGTTTTTACATTTCATTACAGATGTACACATGTTTTCTCCTGAAGAGTGGATAGAATTCCATGAAATGCGTCGAGCCTTTATATCTATCATGTTTTAATCAATCATGTTGTCTATCATCTTATATTAGAATCATGTACCTTGTGTAATTAATCGTATATGAACTTTTTGCATATTATGGTATTTTATTCCTAAAATTGATGGGAAGTCAAGAGGTGTTATACCCATAATCTTTCCATATGGATATGTGTCATTTATGCTTGTATATGTATGTACATAGATGAATTATTGTGATATTAATTAGTACCATGTATTATCATTTATTCTGACACATATAAATACCCAATTCTGACTTTTCTATATTGACTGTGTGCCTCATTTAAAGTCACACCCTCCTCTTCCTCCTTTTTCTCAAAAGTGATTAAAAATAAAATAATAAATAAAAATAAAATAATGATAAATTTTTTTTTAAAGCGCCCCTGTCCCCTCGTGCTCTCGCTCTTAATGCAAGCGCATACGTAGGTCACGCCCACATATGTAAATGACGTTCGGACCACACATGAGCGGTATCGCTGCAAATGTAAGAGTGAAAGCAATAATTCTAGCACTAGACCACCTCTGTAACTCTAAACAAGTAACCTGCAAAAAAAAAATGTTAAAGCGTCGCCTATGGGGATTTTTCTGTACCGTTCGTGGAATTCTAAAGCATGACATGTTTGGTATCTATTTATGCATCATCTTTTATATTTTACAAAAAAAATGTGTTATCTATTTTTTTTTTGCATTTAAATTTATTAAAGTGTATTTTTTCTAAAAAAAAATTGTGTTTGAAAAATTGCTGCGCAAATACCATGTGACATAAAAAATTGCAATGACTGCCAGAATTTATGATTTCATAATCATTTTTCAGAGAATATGAATGATAACACAAAAACTTTTCTTTCACTCATGGTTAGTGTTTGGCTGAAGCCAAAACCATTTAAATCATAATGACAACAGAAACTACCCAAATGACCCTGATCGAAAGTTTACATACCCCAGTTCTTAATACCGTGTATTGCCCCCTTTAACATCAACGACAGCTTGAAGTCTTTTGTGGTGCCCATTCCTCTTGGCAAAAGCCTCCAGTTCCTGTACATTCTTGGGCTGTCTTCCATGAACGGCACGTTTGAGATCTCCCCAGAGGGGCTCAATGATATTGAGGTCAGGAGACTGAGATGGCCACTCCAGAACATTCACTTTATTCTGCTGTAGCCAATCACAGGTCGACTTGGCCTTGTGTTTTGGATCATTGTCATGTTGCAATGTCCAAGTACGTCCCATGCGCAGCTTCCTGGCTGATGAATGCAAATGTTCCTTCAGTATTTTTTGATAACTTACTGCATTCATCTTGCCAACAATTTTGACCAAATTTCCTGTGCCTTTGTAGCTCCCACATCCCCAAAACATCAGCGATCCACCTCCGTGTTTCACAGTAGGAATGGTGAACCTTTCATCATAGGCCTTGTTAACTCCCCTCCGAATGTAGCGTTTATGGTTGTGGCCAAAAAGCTACATTTTGGTCTCATGACTCCAAATGACTTTCTACCAGAAGGTTTGAGGCTTGTCTCTGTGCTGTTTGGCGTTTTGTAAGCGGGATACTTTGTGGCATTTGCGTAGCAATGGTTTTCTTCTGGTGACTCGACCATGCAGCCCATCTTTCTTCAAGTGCCTCCTTATTGTGCATCTTGAAACAGCTACATCACATGTTTTCAGAGAGTCCTGTATTTCATCTGAAGTTATTTGTGGGTTTTTCTTTGCATCCCGAACAATTTTCCTGGCAGTTGTGGCTGAAATCCCCCCCCTCAAAAAAAAAAAAATATACCACCACTGAGCGGAGGTTGCAGGTGTAGACCGTTCCTGACAAGAACTTGGGTCAATGTATGTATTGCAGGTTGAGCCTTCCCGTTCCGGGAAATTCCAGAACCTGCCATTTCTTGTACGAGTGTCACAGGGACGGAAAGTGAAGGTGTATCCCCCCCCCCCATAGTGTTACAGAAATATAAATTTGACAGGAATTTTTACACTTCCCTTACTCTATCCAAAACTAAAAAGAAAAAAAAGCTGTCTTATGCCACGCTTCAATAATTCATAAAAAAAAGGTGTTGGAACAATTTTTAAACTAAATGAAGCAACATGAAAATGTATTTCAGAGAAGTTAATTAGATGTAATTTGATTGCAATTCTGTAAAGGTGTCAAAAACAATTACACTCAACAAGGCTGGGAATCTTATTAAATAGCAGAAGTTCTGTAATAGTATAAAGAACTCAGATTTCTTTATTTTTTATTTTTTGACCGGCTTAATCATACTTGAATACTTAAAATGTATCTGACATTTTCTATGTAATAGTGAAATTAGAATGATGCGTTAATTACCCAAAATAGCAATAGGCATGTCTAAAACAGACAAGTCTCAAATTATTGCGTGACCTAAAATAATAAATTGGACTTCAGTTGCCTAATTAATCTTATCAACCTACACGTTTCAAGCTGCGTTTTCTCCAGCCGAGCCGCATTTTCGCTGTGTAAATAAAAAAAAAAGGTAATCTTAAGTATTATTGATTGAAAGCCACTTTCCAACCCAACCTTCGCTAAACTAATCCAGACCCAACTTATAAATAAACTGTTTAATATGTCAGGCCGCATTTGAGCCAACTGCTGCCTTACAGGAGAATAGTAAGCATGTCAAGAGCCAAGAAGACTTTAAAATAAATGAAAAAGTGAATGAAGAGATTTCTATTTATTTTGGGGCTTTCTTTTTTTTTTTTGATTTGACTTGATTTACCTTTTTTTTTCTTTTGCAATATGGCACTGCGTTACTTTAACTGACAATTGCTCGGTTGTGCAACATTGTACCCAGATGAGTTTGATGTCCCTTTTTTTCCACACAAATAGAGCTTTCATTTGGTGGTATTTGATCACCTCTGCGTTTTTTTTTTTTGTTTTTTTTTGCACTATAAACAATAAAAGTCCAACGATTTTGAAAAGAAAAACACAATTTTTTACTTTCTGCTATAAAACATATCCAATAAAAAAATATAAAAAATCAAGTCAAATTTTTTTCATTAGTTTAGGCCGATATGTATTCCGCTACATATTTTTGGTAAAAAAAAAAAAAAAAAAAATTACATCAAATTTCTTCATCGGTTTAGGCCGATATGTATTCCGTTACATATTTTTGGTAAAAAAAAATAAAAAATCAAATCAAATTTTTTTCATTAGTTTAGGCCGATATGTATTCCGCTACATATTTTTGGTAAAAAAAAAAAAAAAAAATTAAATCAAATTTCTTCATCGGTTTAGGCCGATATGTATTCCGTTACATATTTTTGGTAAAAAAAAATAAAAAATCAAATCAAATTTTTTTCATTAGTTTAGGCCGATATGTATTCCGCTACATATTTTTGGTAAAAAAAAAAAAAAAAATAAATCAAATTTCTTCATCAGTTTAGGCCGATATGTATTCCGTTACATATTTTTGGTAAAAAAAAATATAAAATAAAATCAAATTTCTTCATCAGTTTAGGCCGATATGTATTCCGCTACATATTTTTGGTAAAAAAAAATAAAAAATCAAATCAAATGTTTTTCATTAGTTTAGGCCGATATGTATTCCGCTACATATTTTTGGTAAAAAAAAAAAATCAAATCAAATTTCTTCATCAGTTTAGGCCAATATCTATTCTGCTACATATTTTTGGTAAAATAGTGTATATTGATTGGTTTTCACGAACGCTATAGCGTCTACAAACTATGGGATATATTTATGTAATTTTTTTTTTTAAATAAAATAATATTGATTGTTTTTTCCCAAAAGTTATAGCATCTAAAAACTATGGGATATTTTAATTATTTTTTTTTACTAGTAATGGCAGCAATCAGTGGCTTAAAACAAGACAGTGATATTGTGGCGGACCTCTGTGTTTTTTATATTTTTTGCGCTATAAACAAAAAAAGTCCAACAATTTTGGGAAAAAACAAACAATGTTTTTTACTTTCTGCTATAAAACATATCCAATAAAAAAATTTAAAAAATCATATCAAATTTCTTCATCAGTTTAGGCCGATATGTATTCTGCTACATATTTTTGGTAAAAAAAATCCCAAAAGGTGTATATTGATTGGTTTACACGAACGTTATAGCATCTACAAACTATGGGACATATTTATTGATTTTTTTTTTTTTAAATTTAAAAAATAATATTGATTGTTTTGCGCAAAAGTTACAGCATCTACAAACTATGGGATATTTTTATTTATTTTTTAAATTTTTTTTTATATAAACAAAAAAAAAGTCCAACAATTTTGGGGGAAAAAAACAATATTTTTTACTTTCTGCTATAAAACATATCCAATAAAAAAATGTAAAAAATCAAATCAAATTTCTTCATCAGTTTAGACCAATATGTATTCTGCTATTGGTTAAAAAAAAAAAAAAAAAAAAAAAAAAATCGATTTTTTTTTTTTTTTACTAGTAATGGCAGCAATCAGTGACTTAAAGCAGGACATTGATATTGTGGCGGACCTCTGTGTTTTTTACGTTTTGTGTGCTATAAACATTTTTTTTTTTTTTTTATAAAATAATATTGATTGGTTTGCGCAAAAGTTATAGCATCTAAAAACTATGGGATATTTTAATTATTTTTTTTTACTAGTAATGGCAGCAATCAGTGGCTTAAAACAAGACAGTGATATTGTGGCGGACCTCTGTGTTTTTTATATTTTTTGCGCTATAAACAAAAAAAAGTCCAACAATTTTGGAAAAAAAAAAAACAATATTTTTTACTTTCTGCTATAAAACATATCCAATAAAAAAATTTAAAAAATGTAATCAAATTTCTTCATCAGCTTAGGCCGATATGTATTCTGCTACATATTTTTGGTAAAAATAAATCTCAATAAGTGATTATTGATTGGTTTACACGAACGTTATAGCGTCTACAAACTATGGGATATATTTATGGAATTTTTTTTATACTTTTTTTAAATAAAATAATATTGATTGGTTTGCGCAAATGTTACAGCATCTACAAACTATGGGATTACCGAGCTTCTGTTTACATCACGTGATCAGTTGTCATTGGCTGACAGCTGATCACGTGGTAAGAGGCCGGGATCGGCCCCTTACTCCGATCTGTGATCACCCGAGGCTCATTGACTCAGTGATCACAGAGCTCGCCACGCGCCACCCGCAAGGAGCGCGCCGCATGCGACCCGCAGGGGGGCGCGTGGGGAGTGTGCAAAGGGGAGGACATCTATTGACGGCCTCCTGGAAATGTAGGTCCGCGCCGTAGCCATCATTCGGCTATAGCGCGGACGGGAAGAGGCTAACCACGTTCTATGCGTTTCATTGAATGACTTCATCAGGAGGGCTCCTGGACTTATGCTGCGTAGACACGGTCGGACTTGCCAACGGGATAACCTCCGCCGGCATTTCCGCCGGAAAAATTTAGAACATGTTCTATATCTAAGTCCGTCGGAAATTCCGACAGAAAAAGTCTGATGGGGCATACACACGGTCGGAATATCCGACCAAAAGCTCCCATCGGACTTTTTCTGTCGGAAATTCCGACCGCGTGTACGCGGCATTACTGTATATAATGTAAACAAAACTACATGTTTTATTCATTTTTTTTTAACAAACCAGTATTACACGATTGGATTTGATTTTATATTTATATCCTTTCCAGATTGAAAGAATTTATGGAGCTGGAGTTGGAAAGATGGAAAAGAGATCCTGAAATAATTAGGTATTTCTATCTGAATGTTTTTTTTTTCTCCTAGGAGAGACCTGGATATAATGATGACAATGTGCGTCTGACCTTTATAATTGGAGGTCTATCCCATCTGGTGTGTGAGCCTTTCTGAAGGTGGTGGTGGGTGACGCTGTTAGAGCACATTTGATTTGGATTTCAGAACACGTGATGTTACATAGTTACATAGTAGGTGAGGTCGAAAAAAGACACAAGTCCATCAAGTCCAACCTATGTGTGTGATTATATGTCAGTATTACATTGTATATCCCTGTATGTTGCGGTCATTCAGGTGCTTTTCTAATAGTTTCTTGAAACTATCGATGCCCCCCGCTGAGACCACCGCCTGTGGAAGGGAATTCCACATCCTTGCCGCTCTTACAGTAAAGAACCCTCTACGTAGTTTAAGGTTAAACCTCTTTTCCTCTAATTTTAATGAGTGGCCACGAGTCTTGTTAAACTCCCTTCCACAAAAACATTTTCTCCCTATTGTGGGGTCACCAGTCCGGTATTTATGAATTGAAATCATATCCCCTCTCAAGCGTCTCTTCTCCAGAGAGAATAAGTTCAGTGCTCACAACCTTTCCTCATAACTAAGATCCTCCAGACCCTTTATTAGCTTTGTTGCCCTTCTTTGTACTCGCTCCATTTCCAGTACATCCTTCCTGAGGACTGGTGCCCAGAACTGGACAGCATACTCCAGGTGCGGCCGGACCAGAGTCTTGTAGAGCTGTGTTGTGGAAAATTTACCTGGTAGTAGACACATTTTAACGACTTCAACACAGGGCACTTTTACCCCCCTCCCCTTTCCTGCCCAGGGCAATTCTCAGCTTTCAGCACTGTCACACTCTAAATGACAATTTACATTTTTAATCATTTTTTTTTCACACAAATAGAGCTTTCTTTTTTGTGGTATTTAACCACCACTGTTTTTTTTTTTATGTTTTGCTAAATAAAAAAAAATGACCAAACATTTAAAAAACAAAAAATGTATTTCTGTTAAAAAATTGTGCACATACAGTTGATCTTAGTCCCCTATCTCATACATCCAGTGGCAAATTTATCTGCTTCCGCTCCTCAGGTTTTATTGGTAGAATTTGTTATTGTATATCCACCCACGGCTAGTTATTTTGATCATTCTCTCTGTTGCTGCTGTTCTATGACTCTGATTTAGTTAATCTTGTGTTGTTTTTATGTTATTTTACTCTGTGAAGTCTCTGTTGTTTGACCTGATGCCTTCCACACGCTCTTATCCTTTTCATTTCTGTACAAAATGTAATAAACATATAAAAAAAAATAAAAAATAATAATAATAGCAGCCAAACACGCGTCACGCGCTTTGCTGTGATTTGGAACGGTGGGCAGAAATTGTGTAATGTGAACGGGACCTTAAGAAAGGCTTTCGCTAAATTGCATCTTCTTTGTTCTCAATGAGTGATTTCTTGAACTTAGTTTTTCCATTTTTTTTTTTAATTCGTTTTTTAGTACGGGATGTTTTGGGGTTATAAACCTCAGTGATGTGTGGTTTTGGCATGTGAGCACTCACAGACCTCTAACTAGCAGATAAAATTAAGCTATGCCAATTTTTTACATAGTTATATTGGTCCACCATTGACCAGCATATGTATATTCATGCCTGTCTTGGAAATGTTCTAGATATGCAACTCCTATCCTAATATTGATCAGTGGTTCCAAATGTAATCCAAAAAAAAATAAAAAAAATGCTAGCATTAGATTATGAGACCTTTGAGAAATATAAAGTGCTGTGGTACGTTTGGCTTCACTTTTCCACCTCAGATACCCTTAAGGAGATGCTACCACCCAACTGTGGTCCTGCATCAGCTCCATCTTCATCTTGGTTGGTGAAAAAATTCCTTATGGCTCCCCTTGAGACCCCCCGTGGTCACAGGCTTCGGTGTTCTCATTTGGCGGCTTGTTTCCTTATTTTTATTACTATTTTCATGTTTCTTTCTTTCTTTTGTTCGCTGGTATTTCGCTCAAGATCATGTCCTTCTTTTTCCTTTTTTCTCCTCTCTTCTTCCTCTTTCCATTTTGCCCGTCCTGGGTTGTTTTTCTCTCCCTCTCTTCCTTTTCCAATCCCATATACCCACATATCTTTTTGGCCACCATAATTATATTCTATGTTATTTTATTTTTATTTTTATTTTTTTATTATTTTAACAAGAACTGTATTGAAAACTTTTTTAAAATTATACAATACAAAACAGTAAATAATATTCCAAAGATAAAACCCGTCAACACATGCCAAAAGATAATATATCCCACAAAATGGATAGTATCAACCGTATTGTAGATCCATACATGCTGCAGAGAGAAAACAATAGTCCTTAAATACTCCACAAAGAGAAGGTGGGGCGTATCAATACTATTGGAACAACTAGACCATGCCCAAATGTTCAACGCGTTTCATAACTTTTTCTTCCTCAGGGGAAATACGATGGACAAAATGATGAAATAGATAAATCGCACATGAAATATGAGAGTAAATGGCCTGTGATCATATGTTAGAGAGTAACTCCCCTTTTTTAGCTAAATAAATAAATAATATAGCGTTTACAATTGCGACTCAAGTCGTATTGTAATTTGTGGGAATTTATTCTATGTTCTTATACCAGGACTGCATCCTTATAGACTCTACTTGGTTGATCATTGGCTTGGTCTGTAATTTGCTCATTGTAATTGCATATTATGTCTGAGACATCTTCAGATTATTGCAGTGGCTTTATTATCATATTTGTATGAATATTGAAATCAACGAAGATATACACTATATTGTCAAAAGTATTGGGACGCCCGCCTTTACATGCACATGAACTTTAATGGCATCCCGGTCTTAGTCCGTAGGGTTCAATATTGAGTTGGCCCACCCTTTGCAGCTATAACAGCTTCAACTCTTCTGGGATGGCCGTCCACAAGGTCTAGGAGTGTGTCTATGGGAATGTTTGACCATTCTTCCAGAAGCCCATTTGTGAGGTCAGGCACTGATATTGGATGAGAAGGCCTAGCTCACAGTCTCCGCTCTAATTCATCCCAAAGATGTTCTTTCGGGTTGAGGTCAGAACTGTGTGCAGGCCAGTCAAGTTCCTCCACCCCAAACTTGCTCCTCCATGTCTTTATGGACCTTGCTTTGTGCACTGGTGCGCAGTCATGTTGGAACAGGAAGGGGCCATCCCCAAACTGTTCCCACAAAGTTGGGAGCGTGAAATTGTCCAAAATGTCTTGGTATGCTGACGTCTTAAGAGTTCCCTTCACTGGAACTAAGGGACCAAGCCCAAGCCCTGAAAAACAGCCCCCCCCACACCATAATCCCCCCCTCCATCAAATGATTTGGACCAGTGCACAAAGCAAGGTCCATAAAGACATGGTTCATAGGGCTTCATGATCCACTAATATACTACCATTTGGGCCTTGTCCAGTAAGTAGAGCAAGCTTGGTGTAAAATTGAAATTTTCAATGGCTAACTTCTATTGAACAAAATCTCTCTTGGATCAAGCCAATGAAAAGTTCAATAATATATCGCTACTTTGTCTTTTTCACATAAAAGATGCTCTCGGCTGCCTATATTACCGTCTACCTAGCTCATGTTGCTACAGTAACATTTGATCACTGAACGCAGCGGTGAAGCACCCCAGGTTACATGTACAGCTGTTGTAATTACACCAAACTAATCCCTTCATTATTAAAGAGCTCAGGATTGCAGGCACTCCTGCAGAGAAGGTGTTAAAATAAAACTCATCATACCAACAGAACAAAAGGGAATTTCCCACAGTGAGCGCTATATTATAGCTCCATATATATATAGTTTATTTCCAGGCTATTCTTTGCAAAATGAACAATTCCTGTGTTCGAGTTTTGGAAATGTTTATCCTGGAATGACATCGCCTCCGGTTTCAAACTCTCTGCTTTTGAAAAGTTTTCTAACTTGTTCATAAGTCAACTCTTTTCTGATTGTTGTAAAAATGAATGTACTGCCGCTTCAATATACTGTATGTTCCATATATAGCCCAGGCCAAGCGTTAGCCAATGAGTGCATAGCACTACCCCCATAGTAGCTGGTAGATATTTTACCCTAGACCGTCCCTAGTCCCAACTTTTACATCCAGGCACACGGTTTTTCCTCCGCAGCCAGGTGCCGTCTACTTTCGCTCGTTGCTCCAATAACTAGTCTAGGGCTTTTTGTTTGTTTTTGGTTGTTTTATTGAAGAACTTGTAAAAAGGGAAGGGATGGAGTGGGATACTCCGCGATTGAAGTAGATACAAAGAGGACAGCTTCTTTTACCACTTCACCCCCGGGAAAGGATTTACCCCCTTAATGACCAGGCCATTTTTCGCGATATGGCACTGCGTCGCTTTAACTGACAATTGTCATTTTACCCAAACAAAATTGACGTTGTTTTTTTTCCCCATAAATAGAGCTTTCTTTTGGTGGTATTTGATCACCTCTGCGGTTTTTGCCCTATAAACAAAAAAAAAATCAAAAAATGAAAAAAAAAACAAAAAACAATATTTTTTATTTTCTGCTATGATACATATCCCAAAAAAAATAAAAAATAAAAATATATATATATATATATACATATATATACATATACATACATATACATATATATATATATATATATATATATATATATATATATATATATACACACACATATATATATATACATACATATATACATATATATATACACATACACATATATATATATATATATATATATACATACACACATATACATATATATATATATATATACATATATATTCATATATATATATACTATACTATACTGTATTCATTAGTAGGCCAATATATTCTGCTACTGTACATAGTTTATTTTTTGCACTATAAACAAAAAAATCAAAAAAAATTTGAAAAAAAAAAACAATATTTTTTACATTCTGCTTTACTACATATCCCCAAAAAAATATATAAAAAAACAAATTTATTCATCAGTTCAGGCCAGTATATATTCTGCTACATATTCTTGGTAAAAAAAATCGTAATAAGCGTATATTGATTGGTTTTCGCAAAAGTTATAGCGTCTACAAAATAGGAGAAAGATTTAGGGACCTTTTATTTTTTTTAACTAGTAATGGCGGCGACCTGCGATTTTTAGCGGGACTGTGACATTGCCGCGGATAGATCGGACACTAAGTGACACTTTTTGGTGACCAGTGACACCAATACAGTGATCAGTGCTATAAAAAAAATGCACTGATCACTGTAGAAATGTGACTGGCAGGGAAGGGGTTAACACTAGGGGGGCGATCAAGGGGTTAAGTTTTCCCTAGGGAGGTGTTTCTACCTGTGGGGGGAGGGGACTGACTGGGAGAAGACAGAGATCGCTGTTCCTGATCACTAGGAACAGCTGATCTCTCTCTCTCCTCCCCTGTCAGAACTGGGATCCGCCTTGTCTACAAAGGCAGATCCCCGTTTTGCCTCTCTCCCGTGATCATGGGTGGCTGGCGGAGATCCAGTCCGCTAGGACCCGCGGGCGAGCTCCCGCGGCATGCGCCAGGCCTGCGTGCGTGCTTCTGGCAGTGGACGCGCGCCCCCAAAAGCTAGTGCACGGACCACCGTACGTGTACGGCGATTCGCACAGGGGAGCCAACCTGCCACAGTATAACTGCAGCGGCTGATTGGGAAGTGGTTAGCTGAACTGTGGAATAACTGTATGAAACATCGCACACACTTGAGCAAGTCCTTTGTAGGAAGAATGGACAGATGCTCTTCAGGATACTAGCCAGTAACCCCTTTCTGCTGAATCCAGTAGTTGACTTTCCTAGCACAGAGGTGGGGAAGCCAAGGAACCAGGCCCCAAGACCTTTCAAAGTCTGTACAGATACTCCTCATTTAACGACTTACCTGTTTAACGACCGCTCAGACTTACGACCAGCTCTCCCCACCCGAATGACGCGCTCTATATCATTGTATTGTACAGTACAATACAGAACTTTCATTTGTGTTCTGTAGTTATGCAAATTAAAACAACGTTATTGAGCTGGAGTTTTGTGTTTAGACCTTTTTTTCACAATACAGTACAGTATTACAGTACAGTTACTTCCGGGTATCGCGGGCTCCGGCAGGTTTAGGTTTTAACAGGTTTAGGAGATATCCGGGGTCGCTACAGGTAAGCTTTATTATAGGCTTACCTGTAGTAAAAAGTGGTTGTAAAGGGTTTACAACCACTTTAAGAATGCCTAAAATATTGATTACGTGTGGGTCCTCGTTTAACGGTCAATCCGTTGGAACAGAATCTGGTCGTTAAGTGAGGAGAGTCTGTACTCACAAGTCCTCTGGCCTTCTACCATTTCTCCAGCAGCACCCTCCAGTGATCCCAGACACATCTCCAAGGGAAGTGTCACATACCTGGATTGTGAGCCTGACGTGTAGAGGAGAGCCTCTCTTGCCTCACTGACTTGTGGGCCCCTGAGGTTGAGACTGCAGCCACAGAAGCACGGAGACGCAGGAGTGCCTAGGATCAGTCCAGTATCGGTGTGGCTGGATGCTTGTGGCTGGAGATGCAGCAGGTAGACCGGTAGGGCTGGGTAGACCAGAGCTGTGGTGGACTGGATCGCAGAAGAAACAGGAACTGGTGCGATTCGCAGGGCAGAACTGCAGCAGGCTGGAGGAGTGGATGCAGGGTCAGGCAGGCCGGGTTGCTAACGTTCTGGTGAATCAGGCAGAGCAGCAGGCAGAAGAGAAGTCCAAAAAACAAGCCAGGGTCAGGGTATCAAGCAGACAGGGTTAGTAAGAGCAAGCTGGGTCAAAGATCAGCGGTCAGCAGAGATAACAGGTTTCAGGACACTCAAAAGCTGTAGACCAAACAGCAAGGAGTCTTTGGTGGACTCACTTTAAATAGCCCCTTTGGCGCCAACGTTGGTGACAGGTGCACGTGTGCGCGCAGGGCACGTGCCGACACGCCGTTAATTGTGCTTGTCCGCTGTGCGATTCCTACTGCACGGCCATGCCTTTCTTGACAGGAAGGATCCCCCTCAGTCAACTCTTCAGAAGACTATCGCCAGCATTTCAGCCTCCAGGCCTCCCACTCGAGGTCGCCAGGGCCCGGTGCTACCACTAGGCGGACTAGGCAACCGCCTAGGGCGCACTGCCGCCTAGGGCGCCTGGCCGCTGGTTTTTCTACTCCCGCACTGTCAAAAGAGCTTGCAAGTTGCAGTATCCACCAGGCAGCCGCTCTGACGTGTGTAGCACCGCCCCGCCCCCCCCTCTGCGGCTCTCTGCTCTTCGATCTGACATCATGTGTCCTGATCATAATGGCACATCAGCTACACGTTTCTCCCCGAGTCCCGCCCCTCCAGTGTGCTCTGTCCAATCGCCTCCTGCATGTCTGCACAGAGCAGCTTCACACTTCTCCCGAGTACCGTCCCTTCTGTGCGCTCCATCTGTGAAGGGGATGTGGGCGGGAAAGATTAAAAACAAGCAGCGAACAGCAACACTGAAAAACTGCTGAATTAACCAGTGAGCGCTGTGAGCCTGGGGACCATTCCAAGTGAGTGAGCTCTTTTACTGACCAGAACCTGATCCCCCTTCTCTCTCTCCCTGACCCCCCTCTCTCTCTCCCTGCCCCCCCTCCCTCACTGACCCCCCTCTCTCTCTCCCTGCCCCCTCTCTCTCCCTGACCCCCCTCTCTCTCTCCCTGACCCCCCTCCCTCACTGACCCCCCTCCCTCACTGACCCCCCTCTCTCTCTCCCTGCCCCCTCTCTCTCCCTGACCCCCCTCTCTCTCTCCCTGACCCCCCTCTCTCTCCCTGACCCCCCTCTCTCTCTCCCTGACCCCCCTCCCTCACTGACCCCCCTCTCTCTCTCCCTGCCCCCCTCTCTCTCTCCCTGACCCCCCTCTCTCTCCCTGACCCCCCTCTCCCTCTCCCTGACCCCCCTCTCTCTTTCCCTGACCCCCTCTCTCTCCCTGCCCCCCTCTCTCTCCCTGGCCCAGCTCTCTCTCGCCCTGCCCCCTCTCTCTCCCTGACCCCCCTCTCCCTCTCCCTGACCCCCCTCTCTCTCTCTCCCTGACCCCCCTCTCTCTCTCCCTGACCCCCCTCTCTCTCTCTCCCTGACCTCCCTCTCTCTCTCCCTGACCCCCCTCTCTCTAACTGCCCCCCTCTCTCTCCCTGCCCCCTCTCTCTCTCCCTGACCCCCCTCTATCTTTCCCTGACCCCACTCTCTCTCCCTGCCCCCTCTCTCTCCCTGACCCCCCTCTCTCTCTCCCTGCCCCCCTCTCTCTCCCTGCCCCCCTCTCTCTCCCCCTCTCTCTCTCTCCCTGACCCCCCTGTGTCTCTCTCTCTCTCTCTCTCTGACCCCCCTCTCTCTCTCCCTGACCCCCCCCCTCTCTCTCTCCCTGCCCCCTCTCTCTAGCTGACCCCCCTCTCTCTCTCCCTGACCCCCCTCTCTCTCTCTCTCCCTGACCCCCTCTCTCTCTCCCTGACCCCCTCTCTCTCTCCCTGACCCCCCTCTCTCTCTCCCTGCCCCCTCTCTCTAGCTGACCCCCCTCTCTCTCTCCCTGACCCCCCTCTCTCTCTCTCCCTGACCTCCCTCTCTCTCTCCCTGACCCCCCTCTCTCTCCCTGCCCCCCTCTCTCTCCCTGCCCCCTCTCTCTCCCTGACCCCCTCTATCTTTCCCTGACCCCCCTCTCTCTCCCTGCCCCCTCTCTCTCCCTGACCCCCCTCTCTCTCTCCCTGACCCCCTCTCTCTCTCCCTGACCCACCTCTCTCTCTCCCTGCCCCCTCTCTCTCCTGCCCCCTCTCTCTCCCTGCCCCCCCCTCTCTCTCTCCCCCCCCCTCTCTCTCTCCCTGACCCCCCTGTGTCTCTCTCTCTCTCTCTCTCTCTCTCTCTCTGACCCCCCTCTCTCTCTCCCTGACCCCCCCCTCTCTCTCTCTCTCTCTCTCTCTCTCTCTCTCTCTCTCTCTCTCTCTCTCTCTCTCCCTGACCCCCCTCTCTCTCTCACTGACCTCTCTCTCTCTCTCTCTCTCCCTGACCCCCCTCTCTCTCTCCCTGACCCCCCTCTCTCTCTCTCTCCCTGACCCCCTCTCTCTCTCCCTGACCCCCCTCTCTCTCTCCCTGCCCCCTCTCTCTAGCTGACCCCCCTCTCTCTCTCCCTGACCCCCCTCTCTCTCACTCTCCTTGCCCCCCCTCTCTCTCCCTGACCCCCCTCTCCCTCTCCCTGCCCCCCCTCTCTATCTCCCTGACCCCCCTCTCTCTCTCGCTGACCCACCTCTCTCTCTCCCTGACCCCCCTCTCTCTCTCCCTGACCCCCTCTCTCTCCCTGACCCCCTCTCTCTCTCCCTGACCCCCTCTCTCTCCCTGCCCCCTCTCTCTCCCTGCCCCCTCTCTCTGTTTGACCCCCCTCTCTCTCTCCCTGACCCCTATCTCTCTCTCTCTCTCCCTGACCCCCCTCTCTCTCTCCCTGCCCCCTCTCTCTCCCTGGCCCCTCTCTCTCCCTGACCCCCTCTCTCTCTCCCTGCCCCCTCTCTCTCCCTGACCCCCCTTTCTCTCTCCCTACCCCCCTTTCTCTCTCCCTGCCCCCCTCTCTCTCCCTGACCCCCCTCTATCTTT